>JAPDHH010000250.1:0-470983 GCA_032158285.1 Phytophthora sansomeana
TGGGGAGGCGTTTGTACGTATCGACAAACGTGCATGCGGGTGTGTGGTTGGGCGAACGCGTGGATACCGGCAGGGACAGCGCGTTCAACTTTATGGGGCATTGACGTGCCATTTGTATGGGAGTGTACACGGTCCAACGTCAATTGGGCATGTGTATGCGAATGATTTGGGTGAATTGATTTCGGGTGGAGAGGTCCGAGCGGAGGATTCCGGTGGGAATCCTTTGTGGAGGGCGATGCATATTTCCTACATATTTTTTTCATATTTTCATTTCTTTTCACACGTAGAATCCAATCATTTGGATGCACATCATTTGACGCCATCACCAGGGTCGACTGCTTGTGTTGGCTCTCGGTGTTGGCTCTCGGTGGTGGCTGAGCGTACGTAACCGAAGTTTATTCTTTGTTGTAATTTTCCGAACTGCAAGTTCCACAAGTGACTATGTCACAGATATGTCTGCTCAGATTCCTGAAGTACATGTTCAGGATGCACCGATGGCTTCAATTCCTGAAGCACAGTTCAGGGTGACAGACACCCAGATGACTGAGATCCAAGCGAAGGCTTACGTAGGCCGATCAAGTTCGACGTTGGGAGTGGGACATGTCCGAGAGGAACGTAACCCCAAATGTGAAGTACGATTGCCCTCAAGTGTCATCTGGATTCCAGATCATTTCTGTCTGCTGCTCTGACGACTTCAGAATATCTGAAGCACCGACTGTCGATGCCGACTCAGGCAGATGCCTGTATTTCTGACATACAACTTTGATGTCGGGCTTTTGAGTCGCTCAGGATCTGAATGCCGCGCTGATTTCACCTGAAATGTTTTCGCCCCTCAGAGAATGTGTGGCGATTCTCCAGACCCTGTGTCTCGAATCAGGATTCGAGTTCGTCGACTTGGTGCCAGGATGGTTCAGGACGCGAGTTTACGAAGTGCATCCGATTCTGGTGCGCCGAGTATTGGAGAGATGCTGCAACTTTTGGTTGTGGAATAGATCGAGCGGAGAAACGTGGTGGTCCAAGCTCAGGAATACCTGCGAGTGATCGTGACTTCAGGACGAGAGGCTCTGCCTCAGGAAATTCGAGATTAGGATCCAAATGATGGCATTTTCATGAACGATTACGAAGTGAGTTTATTGGGTCGAGGATATGTGTGGCATCTAAAGGCGGCTGGATTCCGGAAAGTGCGAAGCCCGCGAGGGTCCGCATCAGGATGCACCGTCCAAGCGAGTTGAACGCGTGCCTCCCCGATCGACTGCTTCATCGACCCGTCACCATCCCCATCGTCTCTGCAGTCAGGCGTCGTCGACGGTGATCAGGAATTTCTTGACGTGGCATCCAGAAGCCAGCATGTCCACTCGCACGAAGTTCGTCGGAACCCACTGCTTCAGATCCTGGGTCAAGTCTATTGAGGCGAGGCGGGTGAACGCCTTTATCGTCCAGGGTGTATAATTGCGTTGCCAGGAGGGTGGCGGGTATAAACCCAAAGAGCAATAGATAGAGACTCCTTCTGGAAGCTACAAGTACTTCTTTCGGAAGATTCCACCTGTGGTCAGACTCCGTCCAGAAGAGGACTTCCAAACGAAGTTGGCGTGCGACCTTGTGTAATCCGTTTCGGTGTCGTTTGTCTTCGGTAGCGTGTGACTGCACCGGGCGAGTTGTTGTCTAGACTGTCGATCAAACAGCAGAACACAGAGCGCGTACGTTTTACTTCAAAACGCAGCGTATTAGCGCTGGGGTTAGACCACGAGTAAAAAGCCTTCCCAGAGATAACCTAACAAAATACAGAGAGGTTATACACGATATACAAGCCACTACTTATTCTTTAGGACCCTTGGAGTGGTGGGTCCGTACACCAGTCTACTTGTGTTTCGCCTGGAACACTGGTCAGTTCCAAAGGCACCCTATTCGCGCACCAGTTCCAAAAGGAGAACTAGTTCCAACTGGAAGAAATATCAATATCCAAACGAGAATACTAGAATCTGTCAGACAATACACAGTCCTAACACACAGCAGTCTATCAATCAAAATCCTAGGGGTGGCCACTAACAACCTCCTCGAATCGCAGTAGAATATGAAATGGGAGTCCCCAAACGGTTACCTCCAACTGGAATATGAAATAGTACGGGTCACTTCCAGGTGCGCGCCACCCGAATACCGACTAACTTGGCCTTGACCTTTGTGAGAGCTCCACAGCGGTATTCGCGGTCGCGCTGTGTCCAAATGCAGGTGTCGCCGCTGAGGGTCCGCCGGACAGACGTAGCTTCCGGAACAGACTTGGCCCCAGTTCGACGAAAGAAACCTCCGGGCCAACTGAACGAGATTCCGGTAGGCACTTGTGCAGTTGCTGGCAAAACCAACTCTCTGTTAGTTATTCTCTGCTACAATTCTCTCTGAAAGGGCTTCTACATGGGTTCCCTCTGGAAGGAGGCGCATTTATCTTGGTTTCAGTATAGACTAAGATGGCGTAATCTTGGTCACGCAGCCTGGCGGTCCGTATCGCATAAGTGGTACCCGGGCGACCCTTTGTGCATTGCATATCCTGGTCGGTTGTCTTGGTCGGTCGGAAATATCTTGGTCGGAGTATGGTGGACAATTGGAAGCTTTATACTGGGTACGGACCGTGTACCCAGTATCCTGGACCTTCGTCTGGATCTGCAAATCCTCGTCTGGAAGACGGAAAACGTTGTTTGGAGATGTGGTCCTCAGGCGAGCTCAGCACTTCACTTGGTGTCAGTATGGACTTGGTTAGGGGACGTCTGGCGCGTCTTCCACTTGGACAGTCACTTGACTTTCGGGATTACTTGAAATGTACACGTGTCAGTTCACGTCGGTCTTGGGCTCGACCGCAGCACGGTCCCTTTTGGGGTCAACTTTATAAGTGTGGATGGCTGGGACAGGTGCTGTGCAATTTCTGTACAGTCACCTCGCGTCACTATTTGCCACATCTGGTCGACCAAGCGAATCGATGGTAGTGCTGGTTCCAGTTCGAAGACCTCTCGAGATAGTACGTCCGGGTCATCTTGATGGAGCATCAGTTGGAGTGCTGGAAAATATATGTCGTTTTCATGATTCGCATCGATGGCGATGCCAGCTCAAGGTCTTGGTGCAGTATCACAGCCTGAAGCAGCTATAGGCATGTACATCACGCATGAGGTGTTTCCTCCGCAACCGGAACCCGTTGAGCTGAATGACATAGTCATGTCAGAATCAGGACCGAAGGACGCCCGGAAGCACAGGTCAAAAGCTGCATCCAGAAGACGTGTTAGGCGTCAGGACGACTTCTTCATCGAGTGACTCATGTATTGCTGACCGTCACCGATGTAGACGCTCCAGTAGTAAGCATCCGTCGAGATCCAGACGTAGTTCACCTTCCGAGATGTCATCCAGGTCAAGTCGTTCAGAAATATCTGTCGCAACCTCCGGGTCTACACAGATCGCCTTAAACACGATGAACCCGGTTCAGGAAGCGGTCGCTCGCATGGTTCCACGCTTGCCACCGAGAATCTGGATGCCAGGATTCAGAGGCTTCTGGATCAGAAGACTCAGTATACCCCTCCGAAGCAAGAACATGTTCAGGTCCCGATGGGTGTTTTCCAGAACACTCAGGAGAGAGTGCATCAGGAGTCAGTGCCGACAAGTGATGGTCATCAGGAACGCGAACGAGCAGCAGCCTTGTTTGCTCAGTATCAGGCTCAGATGGAAGCACATCAGGCTGAGGAAGCGCGCCGTACGGCCGCCACCGTGGCGGACCTGCAACAGGAACTCCAGGCGATGCGAGTTGATCGAGATCAGGAACGCGAGTCGGCGAAGAATCTGGAAAAGTTCCTTGGCTGGCCAGGTGAAGGAGCTCCGAGGAGCATCCAAACCTGATCCAGAAAAGTAAGTGCCATCAGTATCCAGTCGTGTGATTTCACGTCAGGAATTCAGTGGAGCATCCAGAAGCAATGTCCCTCACAAGAGACAGAACATCAAGAATTCAGATGGGCTCTTTGCAGTACAGCTTCCAAGCGGCCTTACAAAGTGTCGGAGCGGCGAATCCTGCGAAGATTCCGGAAACCAAGCCTGTGAGGATTGATCCTGTTCCGGTGAAAGGTGAAGTGGCATCTGGAAGCAAGGCAGTGTCATCTGGATCTAAGACCAAAACGTCATCCAGAAGCAAGGCGACCGCCGTAGGAAGTACGCCAAAGAGAAGTGCCTCTGGAACCTCAAGGACGTCCAGGAAGAAGTCTCTATCCAAGAAGGACAAGCCATCAAGAAGGTCATCTCGAAACCATGGTGATCCGTCTGGTTCAGATCCGAGTTCAGGATATGATGCAAGTGACCATGAGCAGGATTCTGGAAATTCCGACAGCAGTTCTTTCGAGGAATCGTTCCGAACGTCACGGCGACACCGAATCCTGGTGGAGGACCGATCATCACGTTCAGACCATTCGTAAATGACAGTACTCTGGAAGACGTCAATGAGAAAGCACCGTTGGCAGCCAGGATTCGATGACTTGAACAATTCCAGAGTCTCGCTGCTCAAGGTGCCTGGTCAGAAGGTGCCAAGGTCTACCAACTCAAACTCAAGATGTCTCCGAATGGCGGGAATTAGCGTGTGAGTCTGACACCGAAGATCCGTCGGAAGTGGAAGTTATTCCTGAAGGCTTTCAGAGAGCTGTACTGCAAGACGAAGACTTCAGATATGGAACGCTACTACTCGACTCTACAAAAGAAATCTGAAGCTCCGCTAGAGTTCTATTACCGACTGAATAAGTTAGCAGACAAGGCTGGAGTCAAGATTGATGAGTCCCTGAAGCAGCGTGAAGAGCATCTAAAGGTCGTCATCAAGAGACTTCTGAATTCTTGCCTCCGGACGACTCTCCAAGGTCAACGTCATAAGAGCCTGAAAGACTTCGAGATTGTCCTGAAGCAACATGAAGAGATGAATCAGGACGACGATGAGGATGGCTCGACGCAGAAATGTGATTTCCGAGCAGACAATGTTCCGAGGAATCACTTTCCGCCAAAACACCAAGGAAGGGCTTTCGTGGTTCAGGATGAATCCGATCAGGATGAAGATGATAAACGCCATGTGCACTTTCAGGAATCCGAGGACGGAGCGAACAGGATGTGACACCAAGCGGGAATCAAAATGCCGAAGTTTCGACGACGATATCTCAAAATGTGGACTCACTTGCTGAAGCTGTGTTCAGGATTATGCAGAGTTCTGGATGGAGACCTCCGACTCCTGATTTCCGTCAGGATCAGCAGTGACCTCCTCGGTTTGGCAACCAAAATGCCTCCAAGTACTGCTCCAACTGTAACGACTTTGGACATCCGACGGAAGCATGCTGGGCGAACTTGGTGTGTGATAGGTGTCACCGGAAGGGGTATCCTGCAAGAGTGTGCAAGGTTCGACAATGTGTACATTGTGGGAAATTTCATGAAGGCAAGTGTGAAGACATCGATGCGATCCAAATGATTAAGGATCTCGTGCGTCAGGGTGCACTACCAGACCTACCGTCGTCCATCTGGAATCAGATCCTGAAGGATGGCGACAATTCGGGCGAACAACCGTCAAAACCAATAAGCCCGCTGGATGGGGATCCAGAACGCGCCGGGCTGAAGAACACCCCCGAATTGTGTGTCTCAGTGTATATTGTCCCCGAGATGAGACGTCGACAGCAAGTTAGCCATCCATGCATGACCGTGAATCAGGATGACCACGTTTCCGATCAGCTTATTCCTGATGACCGACTTCAGGATCTCAATCGCCTGGATTTGGGTCATCCTGATACGCCGTCCGAGTTTCGACTTGGACCGGGTGAACGATATGGCTGTGGGAAGATCATCGTTCTGATGACACCAAGAAAGTTGCCATGGTCAATGGTGCAGTGAACAACAATCGAACGGATATCCTTCTGGATTCCGGAGCTTCAGTATCCATGGTGAGCCTGGTCCTTGCGCGTAGGCTCAAGCTCAAATAAGAATTCTGTAAACAGCTCCGGGTATCAGGATTAGGTGGTGTCCCGACGATTATCACAGCCAGAACCGAAGTCAAAATCACATTGGGGCCCACGATCGTTTACAACCTGGAGCTCTGGGTGAATAACATCGGTGAAGGTGTCAACGTGCTACTTGGAATGAATTCCATGTTCTCGGCCGGAATGAGATTGTGTGTGGTCGTGAAGGATTGGTGCAACTTCCTGATGAAGAAACCGTTTTGCTTTCAGGACGCACTTCAGATCACATGCATCGAGGATTGGATATCTCGGTTCACCCTTTTGAAACGCCTGTACTTGGGAGAACACCCGGTAATCAGTATCAGATACGGCCAGAGTAATCCTCAACGCGAGGTAGTGCGGGTCGGACGTGGTGATCGCTGGGTAACCCAGAGTATTTACGGTGCCAAGTTCTGGGCAATTGCTGTGAAAGTCGTGAACATTTCCGACAAGAATGTCTGGATTGACGCCAGGACCCCAGTTGCCCGTGTGGTGGAATTTGGATACTATCCAACTTCCGGAAGATTTGTGCGTCCAGGGTTAGGAAGGTACCGAGAATAACAGCCGCTCATATTTGAGAATACCAACTCGGCAAAGGCTCGTATGCGTGCAGAGCTTCAGGAAGAATTGGAACGAGGACCGGAACCAACTTGTGTCGAGAAGCCGTCTTATCCCTGTCCAACTAAATTGCTGACCAAGCCGACATCCCGAGAATACACTGTTGACGTGGTTCAACCCTCGATTCAGGAGTTAAGACACCAGGTTCCTGATCCGGATGTGATCCAGAATCCAGATGTCACGACGATCGAGGAAGTAATTATGGAAGAAATTAATCCTGAAGAATGTCACCGCACCCAGAAGTCAACGTGATCCTGGATGAACCATTGAGGATCCCTGACGTTGATGATGGTCCGAGGTTTGGGACTTACCCGGGAGCGACGATGGTGTTCCTGAAGGAACAGACTCTGAGGAAGAGGAATTCTTTGACGCCATGTGGATGAGGATACTCCAGATGAAATCCCTCAGGGTGAATTCCTGATTAAGGAAGATGAATCTAAAAGTCGTATGCAGGACGATCGGTCTGAACCTGACGTTCCAGATGAGGATCCTGATGGAGAAATTCTGGATTTGCCGGCTCAAACTATTCCGAGTACATCGCTGAGGAAACTCGAAGAGGAGTACGAGAGGTGTATGCGTCAAAATACTGAAGAGTTGGATCTGGAACCCAGTGTACATGTATGAAGGTAGTGATCTGCTGTCACAGTTGCGGTTCGTACACCCTTACTGCCAAGTGTGGGGCAATGGACCTGGGTTTTTGAGCAACCGGTTGGCCCGATCGGACATCCAGATCATAAATCACACCTCGAGCAGGAGAGGTGCAGCATTTCCATCTCCCAGAAAAAACCTGACGATGATACTTCGGGATTCCACGCAGCTTCTGTTCTTCATCCGGAGTTGTAATTCCTGGTTCACCAACATCTGCATTCTCGATGCCGCATTCAGGACTCAATTCGTGAAGTTCTGGAAGCATAGCGTACGAACTCCTGAAGAAACTTCTGGAAACCGGATTGATTGAACATTCTGATTCACCATGGGCATCCCCGATTGTCATCGTTCTGAAGAAAAATGGGGTTGACATCCGGATGTGTATTGATTATCGGATCGTGAATGGCTTCATCCAACTCTCGAATTACCCACTGCCTCTCATTGATGATCTACTAATAGGATTTGAGAGCGCAATGTGGTTCATGAGTCTGGATATGGCCAGTGGATTCTGGGCAATCAGGATGTCAGATCGTGCGAAATTGATCTCTGCTTTTGTCTGTCCGTTCGGACACTTTCAGTGTGTCAGAATGCCATTCGGATTCAAGAATGCACCTCTGGTGTATCAGGCTGTGATCAATAATTGTCTCTGGGGTTTCGTTCGGTTGCCTCCTGAAGAAGAAGCCCAGGTTGATCAGGATGTTCTGGATTTCCTGAATCTGGATCAGAAAGACCAAAGTCATCAGGAAAATCAGGTTCCGGTCCTGACAGAGTACATGACGGTCTTACAGAGGAACATTCCGACACCATCGCAGATGGGTCCAGTCCTGGGACGAAGCTCTTACACTGACGACATTGCTCACGGAGCGCCAACCTGGGACGAACTGTGTAAGGATCTGAATGCATTATTGTTCAGGTTACGCTACTGGAATATCTCGGTGAGTTTGCCTAAGAGTCCATCCCGTACCTTTCTCATGAAATTAGTGCAGAAGGAATCAGGGCGACTCCGAAGATCGCAAAAGGCGTTCAGGATTTACCCTTCCCCAAAACTCTGAAAGGAGTTCAGTCATTCTTGGGTAGCCTGAATCATTATCACAAGTTCATCGAAGATTTTCCAGTTGTGGCTGCAGTACTGTATGAGTTGTCTGACGAACAAGTGCGTTCAGGGCGTGATCTCTCAAGGGCGAAGGAAGCGTTTGAGATCCTGAAGCGCAAGATTGTTTCGACACCCTTGCTTCGGCATCCTGATCGTACTCGACCGTTTATCATCATTCCGCATGCTTATCAGTGGGCTGCCTGTGCAGTACTGGTCCAGGAATGCGATGGTGTTATTCATCCTGTTCGATATACCGGTCGAGTCCTGAATGATTCAGAAATCAGGTATCACGAAGCTGAGAAAGAAGTCATTGCAATCATGAGAGTGCTTCAGGTTTTCAGGACGCTCGTCGAATTCTGTCCGGTGATTGTGTACTCGAGATACTCCGTTCTGAAGTGGGTGATCAGTTCCAAGACCGCTGATGGAAGATGCGTTCCTTGGGGACTTACCTTATCGCAGTGGGATCTGGAAATCCGGAAAGTACAACGGGATGAGGATGGCCTGGCAGCTATTATGGACGCAGGTATTACTCCGCGTGAGCATCTGGATGAGGTCGCTGAATCCCTGATTCCTGCGAAGGGTCGAATCCAGAAGCCGCCTGTCATCAGCATCGAGATGCTGGAGTCAGACTATGAAGGCGTAGTCCTGAGTTTTGGTGGAGCCTCCAAGTCGATTACTCGAGAGGGTAGCTGTGGATGTGTCCTCTGGAAGCTACCTGGATGGAAAGTTCTGGAGGCTAAAGCTTTCATCCTGAAAGACGTCACTGTGAACGACGCTGAGTACTACGGACTCCTGAAGGGTTTGAAGATGGCATTAGATCGTGATATCAAAGACCTGGTGGTTATAGGGGATTCCAGAATCATCATCCAGCAAGTCCAAGGGACGATCAATTGCAACACTCCACACCTTCAGCGACACCTGGCTGAGGCTGAAAGCCTGAAGTCTAAGTTCCAGAGAGTGCGGTTGATACATCTCAAGCGAGATTACAACCAAGCTGCGGATTATCTGACTTCCAAGACCCTATTACTAGGCGAGTCATGGGAAGTTCAGGATCCAGCCGAAATTGCGCATCTGGAATATGTGTCCAGGATTCCTGAAAAGGTCATGAAGAATCCTGATAGCGATCAAGGCCCTGAGAAGGAGGATCTGATTGAGGTTCAGGATGACCATAATGTGCCAGGCCCAGAATCAGCCCCGCTACCTCATTCTGAGGTGATGGCAGTCATGACTCGTTCGGCTGTACGGAACGTAGAAGCTCAGGAGGAGAAGCAAGATAGTCATCCTGATGTACTAATCGGAAGATGCTTCAGAAGAACCTCCGAGTAAAAGTCCAGATCAGGTGCCGAATGAGGTGTCAGGAAATCGTCGAGAGAATCTTCCGATGGAACCACTGGAGTTTCAAGCAGAACGATGGCGGAGGATCAAAGTACATCAGGATGCCGATCCATACTTGGCAGCTATCCGAGACTTCCTGAGGGACGATGTTCAGAGATTATCACGCAGGCGCCTCAGGAAATTGGCTAACATAAGTCAGTATTTTGTTCTCGACACCAGAGGCATCTTGTATCGGTTGGCTCGGTCAACAAAAGATCGACCCCGAGAGGTTCAGGACGAACCTCGGCTAGTGGTTCCAGAATCCTTGCGTCCTGATATGTTACATTACGCTCATGAGGATTACCAAGGTGGTCATCAGGGTGTGACTCGGACGCATGAAAAACTGAGATCTGAATTCTATTGGCCTGGGATGCACGCTGATGTGGAACGGCACGTGAAGGAATGCGTCGACTGTGCCAGTGGTAAGGGACGCCCTCCAAATGCAGGACCTTCACCTGGAAACATCGAACCCAGAAGAGCTTTTGAAGTAGTCTCGATGGATTTTGTGACCCACCTTCCGAGATCAGATCGTGGAAATACGTTCTTACTCCTGTTTCAGGATTCCTTTTCAGGATTCGTGATGTGTAAACCTATGTCGTCGACAACGGCTCAGGATGACGCGGAAGTTTATGAGGAATGTGTGTTCAGGAGATTTGGAGCAAGTTCCCTGATTCGTCATGATCAGGATCCGAGATTCATGAGTGAGGTCTTCACGCGCTTCAGGGAACTTCTAGGAAGTCGACAACGCGCGACTCTGGCATATCGCCCTCAAGCAAATGGACAACAAGATAGATCTGTTCAAACGGTGGTCAGGAGTATTCGTGCTTACGTAGCTGAAGCTGATCAGAGTGACTGGGACGAACATGTCGAGAGACTTATGTTCGCCCTGAACACTTCGTATGACGCAACTCGTCTGGACACTCCATTCTATCTGGTGCACGGTTGGGATGCTCAAGGGACGCTATCGGCAATGTTGGGTCCGAAGCCGACCAGTCTTCCCGAACGCACTGCATATGAGTGGAGACGTAAGATCCAGAGGGAGTACAGTTTCGCACAAGCATGAGCCGAGGATCTCCAGAAGAAGGCCAAGCGAAAGCGTTCTGAGGCTCAGACCCAGAAGTGGAAGGATCTATCTGAGCGATTGAAATCAGGATTCGAGAAGGGTGACTCAGTTTGGTTATACATCCCGAAAGTGCAACCTGGATTAAGTCGGAAACTGGCTCATATGTAGCATGGACCCTTCAGGATTGAGGAAATTCACGACGACTTCAGGGTGAAGCTCAAGATTCAGGATACCGGGTACCGCGTTAACCCCTGGGTTCACGTGAGTCGCCTGAAGCCCCGTGCTATTTTCCCGAAGCGGCCTACCACAGAGATTCAGGTGGACGATGATGATGATTTTGACGCAGCGCTGCTACCAGAAGACAGCTGGGAACCGGATTCAGGACGCGATGAATATGAAGTTGAAAAGATTCTGGATCTCAGATGGACCAAGCGTACGAGGACGTCGAAAAGGATTCGGGAATACCTGATCAAGTGGAAAGGTTATGATGATCGGGAGTGGATACCTGTGTCTCAGCTGAGCTGCGGCGCCTTACTCTATGAATTCAATCAGGGAGCACGCGCTCGCGCTCGTTTCCAGTCGATGCAGGCTGGAGACGATCATCCTCATGTCTAGTTTTCTGGATGCACATCTCCGGGTGCAGATTTCCGGATGACCAGGTTTAAAATGAGATCGTGATTGTTGACAGACCGAATCTTGACAAATGATGTGACCATGAATTATGGAGTTTCGAGTGTTCAGGATGTCATAGGACATCAGGATGTGATGAGGAATTTTGGAATCTCGAAGGTGAAATCAGGATGTGAACGTGAATGAAGGTGTATTCCAGATGATTAAAGTGCAGAAAATTACGCATGAAACATGTAAATGGCTAACTGCATCCGGAGGACTACACCTGATGCTTACGACGTGAGAGTCTCTGAGATCAGGTCACGCTGGCCTGCCGGAATCAGGGTACGGCGAACTTCTTCAGGAAGATGCGCAATGCGCTCCTCGTCCGTGGCACAGATGGTCCACTGAGTGCGCGCAGGTTCACGGGCATCCCGGATCTTGATCTGTTCCTTCAGGGAGTAGCGCTGGTTCGTTCCGGGCTTCAGGTGTCTTGGGTCCATCAGGATCCAGTAGCAGACCTTGTTCGGATATTTCCAAATGCCTGACTCATTCCAAATGGACGCTCGAACCTTAGCTGCCGCCTCCTTCTGGAGCCCAAGCGCCTTTTTCCTGAGTGCCGTGTGACGCTTGACACGACGAAGATAGATCCTGAGGATCCCTTCAGTAGTCTTCTCAGAACGACCCAGTGAAATCCAATGGAGAACATCCCAGATGCCATGGCATGTCTTCCAGAAGCGATCGTAGTTCATCTTCTACCACACGTGCCTTCAGGGTTTCCAAGTCGTTCTCATGAAGAAGGAAGTGACAAGAGAAATATTAGCGCGGTTCTCAGCTCGAGTACTGAGAACGCAACGAAGGGAGAGAGCAAGGAGGCCGCGGAAATGGCTGCCGCCTTTGCGAAGGAACGTGAGGACGACTTCAAAGTGAACTTCGAAGACTCGTCCCTTGACGATGTGCAGCAGGCGCTCTTTGTCGAACTTCTGAAAGGCTTCCGGGACATGTTTGTCGAGACTTCGAAGAGGCCAGGCCGCACCGACCTATTGACTTTTAGCATCGACACGAGAACGCATGCTCCGATCAAGCAGCAGCCCTATGGCGTCTCGAAAGCAGAAGGAGACGTGATGGAGGCTGAAATTCAAGAATACTTGGAGCTTGGGCTAATTCGACCATCGACCAGTCCGTGGGCTAGTCCTGACTGATGATCCGAAAGCCTGACGGTGGGATTTGCTTTTGTATCGACTACAGAAAGCTGAATGCATTCACGGTCAAGGATTTTTACCCGATGCCTTTAATCGACGACATCTTGACGTCTTGGGCAACGCTAAACTCTTCTCGACTATGGACATTGCATCGGGCTATTGGAACGTGCCTATGGATTTGGATAGTGTGGAGAAGACGGCGTTCACTAGTAAATTCGGCTTGTACGAGTGGCTAGTCATGCCTTTCGGGTTGTGTAAGACAGTACCAGCCTTTGAACGCCTCATGGAGAACGTCCTCGTGGATCTGAAGTGGAGGACGTGCCTCGTGTATCTGGACGACTGTGTTGCCATCAGTGATGACTTTCCAACTCACTTGGTTCGTCTCCGTCAAGTCTTGGAACGGTTCCGAAGTGCGGGATTTAAGTTGAAGATGAAGAAATGCCACTGGGGTCGCGACCAAGTTGCGTTCTTGGGTCATATTGTTACTCCCTCAGGGATACTACCGAACCCTGAGAAGGTGAAAGCAGTAATGAATGTCGAGAAGCCTCATGACTTGCATACAGCGCGAGCATTCTTGGGACTAACGAGCTACTTTAGACGGTACATGCCTGGGTTTGTTGCAATAGCGGCTCCGTTGAAACGCCTGAAGCAAAAGGAGGTCGAGTTCCGCTAAGATGAAGACTGTGACGCTGCGTTCCGTCAGCTTCAACGAGCTCTAGTGAAGCCTCCGATTTTAGTGTATCCCGACTTTAAGAAGAGGTTCAAACTCTACGTGGATTCGTCGCACTTGGCAATAGGAGCGTGTCTTATGCAAGAAGTTGAAGGGCGTGATCGTGCTATCGCCTACGCTAGCAAGATGTTGATCGGCTCTCAGCGCAACTGGGTGAACAAGACCAGTGGAACGACGGAGACCAATGCTGGGGCATTGTGTGGGCCACGCGTAAGTTTAGGTGTTATCTCGACCACGCTGAGTTTGATCTGTTCACGGACCATCAAGCTCTTACTTGGATCTTTGGTGAGAACACAAGAACTTCGAACGCGAAACTAGCTCGTTGGGCCATGGAGCTGTTGCAACTGCGGTTTAAGGTGTTCCACAAGCCTGGGACCTCGATGGGTCATGCTGATGGGTTGTCTAGGCTACATCATCGTCCTGACCCGGCGGTAATTGCCGTCATTAGGATGGCTGACATTCTAAATGAAGAGGCAAGTGACGAACTTACCGACGGAAACAACGGAACTACGCAGTCGGTGAACCGTACTTCCCTTGAGAACAAAGGTACTTCTGTCGAAGTCGGGGAGCCGCCGATGGCAACCCCCTCTACGGTGTCTGGAACTCGCTTGAGCGCGGTAGAAACGGCCCCTCTAGCCGAGGAACGCCTGACGCAAGAGGAACGAGAAGAAGATTTGCAAGGGCGAGTGACGACGCTGGAACCTTCTCCGGTGGATGCGTTCGGTCTCGACTACGACAAATTCATTTCCGAGCAAGATCGAACCCTTGGATGCGCGCCTTGAAGGCGTTCCTGCTGAACGGGGCGTTAGCTCTGGATCCTCAATTGAGAGTCAGCGTGTTGAAGATGGCTTCTCACTTCGTGTTGCGGAACGGTGTCTTGATGAGGCGAGAGCACTTGGGTGCTCGGGCCGGCCCGGCTAGGACTATTGTTGTCCCGGCCGTCCCGTTGCCATTCATCGAGACGGTCTTGCATTACTGTCACGCCGACATCTTCTCCGCCCACCTGGGCAAGACAAAGACAGTCGACAAAGTACGGCGCCATGCGTACTGGCACGGTTAGAAGAAGGACGCGGTCGAGTACGTTCGTGAGTGCTCCATCTGCGGTGGAGGCAAGGGACACAGACCTTGGAGAGCTGGACTCATGCAACGAATGCCGATACAAGAACTGTCCGGCCCATTTTCGTTACTGGTGGTAGACGCTATTGGACCTCTGGTGACCACCCCGCGTGGAAACAAGTATATCCTGGTGTTCGTCGATTACTTCACTAGATGGACCGAGGCGGTCGCTGTGGCATCACTTGACACGATCTCGTTCGTGGACGCCATGATTGAAGGCGTGATTTGTCGACATGGCGTGCCAGAGAAGCTGCTGAGAGATCGAGGCACGAACTTCATCTCCAACCTGGCCAAGTCACTGTACGAGACCTTAGGAATCAAGAAGTTGTTCGGTGCGGCTTACCGCCCTCAAACACAGGGGCTGGTAGAACGGTTCATTGGGACTCTGATAGGAATGCTGCGGATGTACGTCAACGAGACTCAGACTGACTGGGACATATACTTGCCGCGGGTGCTGTTCGCGTACAGGACTGCGTATCACGAATCGTTGGGGGACTCACCGTTCTTCAGTCTCTACGGATGAGACCCGGTATTACCTATCGACCTGGCGTTCCTGAACACGGGCAAGGATTGGAAAACCAATGAGGTCGCGTTGTACAGGAGAAAGCTATACAACTCGTTGCGAGATTCTCGTCGACTAGTGGAGCGTCAACTAATTAAAGCTCAAGACCGACACGAGAAACGCTTAGAGGGTCAGTCGAAGGTTTCGTATGCGGAAGGGGAAGCCGTCTGGGTCTACCAATACTTTCGAGCGAAGAGAGGCGAAAAGAAGACCAAGAAGTTGGCGTTCTCTTGGCACGGCCCGTACCGGGTCGTAAGCCAAGGCTTTTCCTTCTTCGACCAGGCCCACGATTTCTTGGCCGGACGACTGGACTTGATGTCGTGGCGCACACGCGCCAGAGCTCGGCAACTGAGACGCTGCAGCGGGTCGGCTTTTGGGTCGAGGACGACGCTTGTTTCTAACATGGAACGGTTCGAGGGATAGCAGTAGTGGTCGATTCGGGAGGGGTCCAGCACTCCGTCGATGGTCGCCTCATAGCGGGGCTTGTCCTTACGTGACAGGACTGACAGGTCTTCGGCGAAGGGGCCCTTGTAATTGCGCTGGCCACTGGTAGTCCTGCCAGGCTTGCCGCCGAACCAGAACATCTCGGGATGCTCGTCCAACCGCTCCAGGAACCCATAGAAGCCCCAAGTTTCAATGCAGAAGCTCATGAAGCTCAGCCGAGCCTGGAAAGCCAGATGTTTGGCTTTGCGACGCGCCGCCCTGGCGCCTGCTGAGTCCAACGGAGCGTGGAACGCCCACTCCCAGAACGTCCGACGACGAGCCGTCCAGAACCGCCAGTACTCTCGGTACACATGCGGGAACTCAGAGGGTTTGTAGAAGAGGGGGCGGCCTGTGAACGGGTAAGCCAGTTGCCAAGGCTTCTTCCCTGGAGACTTCGCTCTCTGGAGAACGGCTTCGATGGCGTCCCGGACGTGCTTCGGCGCCTTGGCGCAGACTTCAAACAGCGCGGGAGTCGCCACCGCCGACTGGACTCCGCCCGTCCCGGTTGTCGAAGCAGGTGTGCTGCTAGAATCGACACGGGCCTTCTTCGACGGCGCCTTGTTGGACGCCAGACCTTCGGTCGACTTGCGCTTGGCGGGGTCTTTGCCCTTCGTCGACTTGGAAGTCGCTTGCGGGGTTTGGAGCTGGAGCTTGGAACGGCGCTGGACCCGAGGGCAGGAGGCTGCGACGGCAGTGCCACCAGCATGCCCTGCAAGGCGGCGTCTAATTTGTCGTGCAGGAGGTCTTGGCGAGCTGGTCAAGGTGCTCGAGCCCTGACGACATTGGGTTGCCGTACAGCTTGGAACCCAGCTTGTCCCAGAACGCCTGTTGTTGAGCTCGCGCGTCCGCCCCGGGCGTTGCGTTCAACTCTTGTTCGAATGCTTCGTCTAGGAAGGCCTGGAAGCGGGCCACCTTGGTCCGAGATAGACGGGAGGTCATGGGAGCGGAGGACACCGAGTGAGACTGGTGGCGTCGGCGTGTTAGTGCGGGGTGATGAAGATTGAAGAATGAAATGGACCTCCTGGTTTCGCCCGTGGCGATGGCGAGAGACGAGAGGGTCTCTCGGTGATGGGTATCTGGGGTTTCAAGGGTGGATTGGATCGATTTTGACTTTCTTGCTGCTGGCGTCATCCTTGGGACGAGTTCTATCTGGGCGAGCGGTGTCGCGGGACCGGTCCAAGGGCTATCGGAGAGCTCACTTTTCTGTTTTCCGAGAAACGACCAAGAATGGAGATGGTTGAGGTTACAGCCGAGGCGCTGGGCGCACTGCATTCCTGGCTGACCGCGCAGGAGATGCCCGCTTTCGGATGGGCCGCCTCGGGCGTGCTGGCTTGGATTGCCACGACGCCCCTGAGGGACGTCGCGTGGGTGTCGGTCGCTGGTGTGTACGAGGGCTTCTCTTCCCTGTACTTTTGCGCTTCTACCTGTGGTGACCGATACCTCCAGTCGGCGCGGAGTCCTGGAGCACTGAGTATGACTCCGTCAAACTACGTGTGGGCTATGCTGGTACTGCTGTTCCTGGTGCCTATTGCCGTACTTGAGGACTATGCACCACGTTTTGGACTCGTGGGGTGCCTCTGTGTGAAATGGTGGGAGGCGTTCCACCATACGCTTTGCGTATTCACTCCTGATACGATCCAAGCGGCGTGGTCGACAACGTGTCGGTACACCTACGGGACGCGTGACGCTCTGATCGCCGTGGCTGGACGAGTCGGCGATTTCGTCGTCGGGATCTACGTGCTGATATCACTAACCCTATCCATGATCGTCTATTTACCTCGAGTCCTGTACGACGTGGCTGAAGGTGCTTTGTGTGGATGGATTGGCGTGACTGCAGTGACCTTCCTGTTGAACGTCTACTTCGCATTTTCTCGGGAATGGCTTTACGTGGATGGTGTGGTGTTCCTGGTTGGTTGCTACAGTCGCATCATGCGATGCTTTGAAGAACACTACTTAGTGGAAGCTGCACGTCCTCTGAACGTGGCTGGACAAGGATGGGATAATTTACGTAGCCGTGTCGGCTCTCGAGTGGAGCGCGGACGTGCTAGTTTGGAACGGCTCCGTGGTGACCGGATCGGGTCCACGTCAGTTTCAGCCGAGTGTCCCGACACGCTGCCGAAGGTGCTACCGCCCCGGAGCGTTCCGGCCTCGAATATTGGTGTTCCTGCTGGTCGTCCCGTCTTTCCGGAAACGGAGGACAGCAGTCGACGGGATCGTCGAGTACCAGTCGGGGAGAATTGTCACGGTCCTCCCCCGATGGCCTCCACATCCTTGCCGACTGTATCAAAGTCTGTGTGCTCTGCAATCGCAGCGGAGACTGAGCGACCCGATTCACCATGTTGCACACCAAGCCTGACCGTCCCTTTCTCTAACTACAATGATGACCGAGGTCAAGGTCCGGCACGGTGCTACTCTGGATGCTCGACCTCGTGTGTGCCGGCCTGATGAGTGTTTCGCATGCTTTCGCCTCCTTAGGCGTTCTCTTTAGCTAGTATCAGTCGTGAATTTTCTTCGTAGCAAACAAGTACTACAACAACAACAAGTTTTTATTTTTCCTTTAAGGTTCTACCTCCTCCTTCTCTATCGGCAGCTTTAAGTACACGACCCCGATCTACGGAGAAGACCGCGACAATCCGCTCGAGCAAAAAAGAGGTGGAGGCGCGTACAGTGCGATCGTGTGGAAATTGCCGGAGTGGACTGTGGTAAAGGCCCGATCTGGGTATGCCGGAGGGATGACGGTGAACGAGGCGGAGTACCATGGTTTATTGTTATGCTTCGATTTATTGGAAGATATAGACCCAGGTCGGTTGGTGATCTGCGGAGACTCTAAACTGGTAGTCCAGCAGGTTCAGGGCGAAATGGTCTGCAAGGCGCCGGGATTGACTCTGTTGAAGCAGAAGGTCTTAGATCGGCTACGTAAATGGCCTGATCATGAGCTGGTACATGTTAAGCAAGGCTCAATCTTCTGCGCCGTCATCACCCGGATCTGAGCCCGCCCTGGAATACAGACATTTCCCGGAGCAAAAGGAGCAGCGGGTGCCAATGGATCCTGAGCCTGTGTGTGACCGGGATCTTGGGCCCCTGCCGGCGATCCGGGTGGACCTGAGCTATCGTCTCGATTGGAATCGTCGGAGCCGCTGTCACTTTCGGAGCTGTCAGAGCGATGAGGGGGACCACCCGATCCGCCCACGGCGGACTGTCCTCGAGGGGGCGTAGCGTGCTGTTTTCGCCTCTCCTCAGATCGGGATTGGGACAAGTCCAAGAGAGTGTCCTGCGCGAAGGCATCTTCAGCGGCTTGGGCTTCCTCTGAATCCTCTTCATCGTCTTGATCATCGCTGGATTCGGATCTGACTGTGAGACCAGACCCACGTCTCCGGTTATTACCAGACTCAACGGTAGCGTCCCCATCGGATTCGGGGATAGGGTTTACCGATGATCGTGGTCGGATCCAGATCCACCACGGCCGTGACTGGTATCGGACTCGGAACTGCTGGACGAGGTCGGGCCTCCGGCTCCGTCGATGTCGGCGGACCCCGTGTCGGATACCCCGTCACCATCGCCGACACGATTCTTCTTGTGGCGAGGAGGCGGAGAACCTGGGCCAGGAGAAGGAAACCGACTTCGAGTGCGTTTAGAAGACTGCGGGTCCGGATCGGGATCCCCAGTGAGATCGATCGGCAGCGGATCCGGCCGATCGGAATCCAGATTAGCTCCGCCAGGCGGGTCAGAGCCCACGAATCCAGCCGGACCTGGAGGCGCGTCGGGAATTGGATCACCAGGCGATCTGACTGTGTTGAGAAACGGCACTCCCATCGCAGTAGCCACGATAGCCAGCCGTTGCAGCGACACATCGCGCTCTTGGGCGGTTGCGTCACGTTCGCGCCGCAGATTTTTACACCGCACCTCAAACTCGGACACCTGATGTTGCAGTTTCTGGATCGTACGCTGCGCGGATACCAGATCGTCGTCTGCACCAACAACGTACGTCAGTTCAATGGCCAACAAATGCAGACGGAATCGGATTGACGTACTCAGTGCGGCGGATTCAGCCCGGGCGGCATCTTGAAGGCGGTCGGCGTCCTCCAAACCGGCAAGTGCCGCAGCACGGTCCTGGATCGCGGTGTCACGTTCGGCGGTCCGGGTCAATAATTCTCGACGAAGCTGCCGAACGTCGTTGGCGTTGGCTTCACAGTCTGCGACAGATAAACCAAGATCCTCGCGAAGCGAATCTCGCTCCTCAAGGGCGTGATCCCGCTCCATGACAGCTAGATCCAAATTTGCCTGCAATCGCTGGAGATCTCTCCGAGTTTGATCCGGTGTGGTCACGGCTGTCAATGCTTGCCGCAGTGCGGAGCGCCAATGTTGCCGCAGTAGGCCGAGTCTCTAGGACTACCACCCGCTCCTCGGCACGGTGAAGATATTCTCGAAGACGGTTGAGAGTAGCCTCGGATATCTCCAACTGACGAGTCATTTCATCCCGATCTCGAGTGGCCTCGGAGTGTTCAATCAGGAGACGCTGGATCTCGGCATCGGCTTCAGTAGCTTCCCCAGCAGCCGAGCATTCAGATCTTCGAGATCCGCATAGTGGCGGGTCGTTCGATCTAACCGGTGCCGAAGGTCTTGGATTTCGGCAGTCTGAATAACCACTTGCTGCTCAAGTACTTGAACTTGACGGGCGGTAGCTTCATGAGAGGCAGACCGAGTCTGTAGATGGCTGATCTCAGCACGCAGACGCACACGCCCATCTCGCAGAGCCGCGTAATATCCCTCTAAGGCTCGAAGGTCAGCGGTGGTCTGCGTCAGAGCTTGCCGAGTGTTGATCTGGTCTTGGACGGCGGCATCCCGGGTGTCTCGAGCGTCATGGAGTTCTCGCGTCAACTGATCGACTTGATCTGTCAACGCCTGGACCTGCGACTGAAGCCGCTCGGATGGAGACCTCACGGAACGGGACGAGGTCGAGGAAGGCGAATAACTGCGTCGATCCCGATCTGGGCTGCGGCCGCGGCTGCGATAGTGTCCACGAGATCGACGAGAACAAGATTGGCCACGTTCATGCGGGCCGGGTCGAAGTGGGTCCTGACTCGGGTGACCCGGATCGGAACCGTGGCCTCGGCTGCCCCGCCGACTGTGGCCGGAATGGCGGTGGCTTGAGCGGCTGGAACTGCGACGGCGGTGAGATCGGTGACACCAGCTGTGCCCCGGCATGAAGCCAACGAAGCGGTGATCGAGGAGTAGATGAGAGGTGATGCGCGCAGCGATGCCGTTGTGCGGCAACAGCTATGCGCAGGAGGCGGTTGTGGTGGAGTGCTTTCCGTGGAAATCGGATATGACTTGGGATAAGAAGACAGGTGCGAGTCACTAACCCAAGTTAGTGACATGATGATGGGAATGGATCCGATCTGGGACAGGTGTTGACGAAAAAGGGCAACATGGGATGCAAGGAGACGGAGTACTCCGGCGGACACATCGTTGGGTGAAGCGGATCAGGTATTACGTACGAAGATGAGGCATGATGTTGAGACCAAGATAAGAGCAATGGAGACCGTGACGACATGCGGATGTGGATCCGGAATCTGACCCTGGTGCAGTGTCGTGTGGGGCCGGATCCAGCCTTGTGTGAGCTTTAGCTCTACCCAGAAGGGGAGCCGGATCTGACTCAAGTCTAACTCGGTTGATCCAGTCCGATAACGGATAAGCGTGATCTGGATCCAACCTGGCGTTGGCGATCTAGTCCGATATTAAATGGACTGGATCTGAATCCAGTCTGACGATAGTGATCCAGTCTAATGCTACATGTGGTGTCTGACGACACATACAGTTACGTGGAATCAAGATTGGGTCTCACACAAGTGAAGGTGGTTCAAGACGTGCCGGTGATACAAGCGGTGGAGTACGCCCGGGATCCAATCCCATGGAGGCGAGAGCGGATCCGAGCCTAAGGTCGGTCAGATCGAGCGGAATGATGGTAAGGTAACGCATGCAGGTGATTACGCCAGGTGGATAGGCTGACCTGGCACGACGACGGCCGGGGAGATGGGAAGAGTGCAGACGGGACATAGAGCCAGATGAGTGTACAGATCCAGTGGCTGTAGTGTTGAGACCAAGGGAGCGATAGGACATAACATAAATCAGAACAGAATTTGCCTTGGAGGCCATGTAACAGGTCACACAAACTGGTGTGCGTTACATACCTGAGTGTGGTGCACACACGTAATGTGGCACACACAGCTGGCACGTCGCCGACGTGCTCAGAGCCAACCAATCGGGGCTCATGCATTTTTGTATAGGAGTAACTATAGGTGTCTTCTAGTTTGTATTGCAGGCCAAACTAAAGCCCACCTATAATATATTCAGTCTAAAACCTACCTAATCTTGGTCAAGTGTCCCCTTAGACCAGGGACTGTGAACTCCTTGTTCACTTGGAGTTTGCATACTCCTGAGCACACTTCCTCTGTGCAAGGTGCTGTGTGACCCCGTCACACTTGGTAGCACTTGTAGTCAATCCACACCTACGCGGGTAGACTACCTGAACCTCTAGCGTTCTGGTCAACATGGACCGAAATGAGTTTCCTCATTTGAACGACTCGCAGTTCGAGTCCGTTCGGAAGATGGCAGGCATCTTCGGTATGGAAGCTCTGCAGAGCTTGGTGGCGTCAACGCCAGCCGAACAGGTCGAACGCGTGAACGCGTTTGACATGTATGAGCGAGGACTTATTGAACATGTCCGGGGAACCTTTCAGGCTCCAGCGGTCGAGTCCAAGCCGATCCAACCTAAGCCGTTGCGGCTAAAGGTGAACCCGTATGACGGGAAGGAAGGTGTGAACCTTCACTTCTGGGTTCGAGAGGTAGAGCTCGCCATGGACGCAGCTCTAATCTCGAGTGAACGGCTCCGAGTAGCGTTCGCACTCTCCAACCTTAGCGGTCGTGCTAAGAGTTGGGCCTACACGCGCGAAGCGACTACGCCGGGATGCTTTGCATCCTGGGCTCAGCTGTGTGAACAGCTTCGAGCCGCGTTCCTCCCGGCGAACTATGAGTATCGCCAGCGCTCACGCTTTCTCTCGTGTAAACAAGGGAAGCGTGAGCTGCACGAGTACATCCAGGAGATGCGTGAGCTTACCGCATCTCTAGTGGGAAACCCACTCCATGAACACATCAAGGTGACGGTGTTCATGGACGGCCTCCGGGTGGGGCCTGCCCGCACGCAGCTGTTCCGGGTGCAAGCTAGCACCCTTGAGGAGGCGATTCAGATCGCGCTCCAGGAGGAGTACAGCCACCGCCAGGCTCGTACCCCGGCGTCGGCATGCCCGGGGAACTCCGTACCGGGTACAAACCGGGCGAACCCCAGCGGACCAGTCCCGATGGAACTCGGGTCCGCAGCAGGATATACGCTGCTATGGCTGCGGCAGGCTGGGGCACATGAAACGTGCCTGCCCCGCTGGAGGACAACCTAAGCGGTTTCCTCCTAGACCTCTAGCGCTCAAGGGTCGATGGCAAAAGCCGCGATCCCGAGGCCAGGGGAACGCAGGCAACCAGTAGGGGCGGGGCGCCCTACTGGGGAAGATCTAAGTCTTCCTGAGCGGTGCGCGGGTGGCGCGCACCATGGAGACTTAGCCCCTGAGAGTCTGTGTACTCTCGAATCGGCGAAGGGCAGCGGAGGGCTGCTTGTAGTACACGCAGGTGTACGAGGATACGGATTTCCGTTCCGTGTCCTGATCGACTCTGGGGCGTCAAAGAACTTTGCACGCCGCCAGACAGTTGCTCGCAACAGCAACAAGTTGGCCGATGCTCTGAGAGAGAGCAAAGGCAACGGGACAGTGTCAGTCAGACTGGCCGACGGGAAGGTGATAACCATCCCTAAGATCCACATGGATCTTGCTGTGAAGTTTGAGGACTTCGACAGCTCGGAATAGTTCACTGTTCTGGAGATGGAGTCGTACGACTTGATCCTGGGCATGCCCTGGCTCGAGAAACACGAGCCCTGGATAGACTGGCGCGGCAAAGCGATTGGCGCTAGCCGGCCTGCCGTGTCCGACAGAGCATTGGTGAGTCATGTTCCCACCTCTGTCAGGACCTGGGCCACCCGAAAGTGGCGCCGGGATGCCGAAGCATCCAGGGAGTACTTGGGAGTCGTCGATGTTTTGGACGACTCCATGAAGATGGCTGCAGCAGGAGCTGCGCCGGACCGAGCGCGACAGTCTATTGCAGACAGCCCTCGGTCGCCACCGGAGCCAAGACCGGGGGCCGAAGCTTCGGCGGTGTCGACGCTGACGAGCGTCGACCGAGTGGGTAACATAGTTCCACACACGGTCGCCCAGACCTTAACTGAAGAGGAACGCGGAAGGCGCTTCCTGTGTGGGTAACAAAGTTCCACACGTGCTCCCGATGTCCCTAGTGAGACATCACATGACGTGGGTAACGAAGTGCCACGTCACGGTCGCCGTCGACGACACCGCCGCCGCCGCAAGTCGAGTCTGAACGCTGTTCAGACTGAAGTCGCTCTTAGCGACTCGGAGCCCAGGGCCCGGGCTCCTCAGACGCGGCCGGTCGAAGAGTGTTATCACATCTTCGACGGCGTGACCGGTATGCCAGTCAAGGCAACAGGCATCCACTTGGAGCCACTGCCGGAGGTGTCAGAGTTGCTGAACCTCGAAGAAATGGCGGCAGAAGACTTTCTGGCCGATCTCAAGGCTGGCAAGATCGCAGAGCTGGTTCTCCTTAAGCCGGAAACCACTCTGGAGGGGATGAACTCCTCCTCTGTCCTGGACGAGGACGTCCTCGAAGAGATGAGGAAGCGACGCGAAGCGCGCTTGGGTTCTGAGATTCTTAAGAACCCTAAGGATCCGGTGTATCCTTTGGTGAAGGAGTACGAGGACGTGGTGTCGAAGGACCCACCGTCACAACTCCCACCAGATCGAGAAGTTCGGCACGAGATTGATCTCGTGCCTGGCACAAAGTACTGTGTCACGAGGCAATGGCCTCTACCGCGCGAACAGTGCGAGGTCATTGATGCCTTCTTCGCCGCGAAGGCGAAGGCAGGCATGGTGCGGGAGTCGAAGTCCCCGCACTCGACGCCAACCTTCTGCGTTCGGAAGCCGAATGGGAAGTGGCGTCTGGTTCACGCTTACAACAAGCTGAACAGCGCTACGGTGCCGGCCCAGACACCAATCCCACGAAAGGATGTGTTGTTGAACAACATGGCCGGCTGCGAGCTGTACAGCGCTCTGGATCTGGTGGACGGATACTACCAGATCCTGATGCGTGAGAGCGACATCCCGCTCACCGCAGTGAGCACTCCAAGCGGTATGCTTTGGGAGTGGCTCGTCATGCCACAGGGTCTGTCCAATGCCCCAGCGACGTTCAATCGCTTGGTCACGCAGTTGTTCAGACCGCTCCGTGCGTTTGCACAGACGTACTTCGACGATATATTCGTCCATAGCCGTGCCGAGGATGGCAAGACGGCTATGGAGGTGCACATCGAGCACCTCCGTCGAGTGCTGGAGGTCATGAGAGCCAACAAGCTCTATGCCAACATCGACAAGTGCGTCTTCGCGTCACCAGAGATCAAGGTTCTCGGTTGCTTCGTCAGCAACGACGGTGTTCGGGCCGACCCGGAGAAGGTCAAAGCCATCGCGGCTTGGCCCACGCCTAGATCCCAAAAGGATCTTCGGAAGTGGTTGGGCTTGGCCAACTACCTGCACAAGTACAGTGCGAGGTACGCGGGTCTAGCTAGACCCTTGTCAGACCTTCTGAAGAAGGACTCTGACTGGCACTGGGAGCGTCAGCACCAAGATGCCTTCGACAGCATCAAGGCTAGCCTTCAGCAGGCGCCGGTCCTGGCACTGCCGGACGAGACGAAGCCGTTCAGCGTCGTCTGCGATGCCTCCGACTATGCCATCGGTTGTGCATTGCTGCAGAACGACGCGGACGGACACGAACGAGTCATCTCGTTCCAGTCCAGGCAGCTCAAGGCTGCCGAACGGAACTACCCCGTTCACGACAAGGAACTTCTTGCCATGAAGTACGCCCTTGTGAAGTTCAGGGTGCATCTTCTGGGCTCTAGGCCCTTTGTGATCTACACCGACCACGCATCCCTACGAACGGCGACCAACTCGCCCCACTTATCGCAGCGGATGGCGAGGTGGCTGTCGTTCTTCGCGGAATACAACTTCCGCGTCGAGTACAAGCCGGGCAAGCTCAATGTGCTTGCCGATGCGTTGTCACGCAGGCCTGACTACGAGTTGGCCCACATCACACGGGTAACAACAGATCTTTACGATCGGATACGCATGGCGTATCGTGGCGACGAATCTCTCGCGCCTCTGGTACGGTTCATGGCCGCGGGGAAGGGCGCTAAGTCGTCGTGGCTCTCGCCGCGACAGCGCTCCCGGCTCCACCGGTATGAGTGGCAAGATGGCCTCCTCTACTATCGGGTGGAGCCCAATGAACCACCGCGTGTTGTCGTCCCGGACGACGAGGACATCAAGTTTGACATCCTCCAGGAGGCGCACGATGCGCCCTCCAGCGGACATCTCGGCCGCGAGAAGACCTTTCTGTCGGTCTCGCAGGCCTTTTGGTGGACCCACATGTTCAAGTGGGTCGCATCGCTACGTCAAGACATGCGAAACATGTCAGCGGGTGAAACCCGCGGGGCACTCCTCCGCCCCATTGCAGAGCTTGCCTGTTCCGGCAGACTGCTGGAGGTCGATGAGTCTCGACTTCATCTTCGGCCTTCCTGCCGACGAGCACGGAAACACCGGTATTTTGGTGTTCGTGTGTCGGCTGAGCAAGATGGTTCACCTTGCTCCAGTGCCGGACACGGTCACCGGTGAACATGCCGCACGGCTGTTCGTAGATGGCGTCTTTCGCTATCATGGTCTGCCAGAGACGTTTGTCTCGGACCGTGACCCGCGGTTTACCGCTGCGTTCTGGCAAACGCTGTTCCAATTGCTTGGAACTGAGCTGCACATGTCCACAGCTGATCATCCTCAGACGGACGGTCAGACTGAGCGCGTCAATCGCGTGCTCGAAGACACTCTGCGAAGTGTCTGTGCGGGAGCTCCTCGCACGTGGTCTGAGCAGCTCCCAGTTGTTGAGTTCGCACTCAACAACGCGGTGCACGCGTCCACCGGGTTTACGCCGTTCTACCTGAACGGCTTTCGCCATCCCCGGGTGCCCCTTACTTTAGTTGGGAGCACCGATGGCTCAGTCTTAAGTGGGGGAGAGGCTCGGAAAGCCCTTTCCTCCCAGGTTGCTGAGTTGCAACCGGTTTCCTTGCGGAAACAGGTGGAGTCCTTCATGGACACACGGCTGAATGTTATCAGCAGGGTCCGCGACGCTATGGCGGCGGCCCAAGACAAACAAAAGGAGTACTCGGACAAACATGGAAGAGGAAACTTAACCGTGTTTAAAGTGGGTGAGTTAGTCCTACTCGACACTAAGAACCTACCGCTTGACGCTGTCAGCTCAGTGGGCAGCAACAAGCTGAAGCACCGCTTCATCGGACCATTCACGGTCCTGGCTAGACATGGTGCTGCGTACACCATCGATCTGCCGAAGTCGATGAAGACCCACCCGACGTTTTATGTGGGTCGGCTGAAGCGATACCATGACCCACTGGGTCCGGCTGTCCCGCTGGATGCGGTTGACAGCCGCGGGGAGGAGAGCGAGCCTCCTCGAAGCGAAGCGGGGCCGCGCGGCCCTGCCCGCGGTGCGCAGGTAAGTAGTCCTGCTGGTGATACGCCGGTGGCTCGTACACCTGGGGCTAGTACGCAGAGCCCGCATGATGTGAGCCGTAGTACGGCAGGGAGTACGCGTATGTCTGCGACTCCCGGCGGGACACATTTGTCCGAGGAACAGGAAGGAGGTTGTCCACCTCCCGGCACAAGACTTGATAGTCAGATGCCAGGGCTCGACGGTCAACGCGGCCATGGAGACGCTGTACTTCGAGGTGCAGGTCTCCTATCTCCTCACGGAGAGCGGCGAGGGCGAGAGGGCAGCTCCATTGAGCAGCCCGTCCGCCAGGGCCGAACGCAATCTCGATCGCGTACGCGCGGTCGTGGAGGAAACGGATCTCCTCCTGTTGCACAGCAACCAGTTGGTCCGGAGACCCAGTCGAGAGGCGTCGAGCCTCCGGTCTTGCGGACAACTGAACGGGTGAGGGCTCCGCCCGCCCTACTCGACCGTAATGGGGAACTCCACTACCATGTCGAGCGAGTTCTCCGAGAGCGGCGCTCGAATGGGAAGCGCCAGCTCTTTGTGAAGTGGCGCGGGTACCCGACGTCACAGGGTACCTGGGAGCCGATCGAGCGGCTCCAAGTTGACTGTCCGAAGGCTGTCGCTATCTGGGAACAGAAGCGGCGGCAGCTTCGTAAGTAGTCTGCAGCCTCTTAGCTGCAGACTGGGGTACAGGGAGCCAACGAATAGGGTCCGTACCCGCGCTCATTACGAGCGCCGGACTGAGCACCACGCTTCAGTCTATCCAGCTCTTGGTGAAGCTGGCGTTTGCCCACGAGGTGGCCAAACTGGACACGGAGGTCCTGCTTCTCGCGAGGCTCATTGAGCTGTGGGCGGAGAAGCCCTGAGGTGAGACCCATTGCCAGAAGAGGTCTTCGGCTTGGGTCCACGTGGTGGTGTTACCACAGGTAGCACCACACGGTGCTCCAAGAATGAAGGAGCGCCGGTGCTGGCGTCGGGGTGGGTAGTACCCCTGCGGGTGGACGGAGTCCCCGCTAGCCCGGCGAGTGCGAGCCATCGGCAGCACAGTGTTGTGCGTGCGCGACTGAGCAGCAAGCGGACGCTTTGTTGTTCATCGAGATCGATGGAGATCTCTCGGGGTCATGAGGAACCCCTCCCTCAGACTCAAACTCGGACGAGGCGAACAAGTTCTGAAGTCGAACTTGTTCTTAGTCATCTCTCGATGAGATGACCGGGAAGCAGTACGCTTCCGCACACTCGAGTAGCTCGGGCACGCTCGTGGCCTTCGGCGAGGGTAAAGCCCTTCGCCTGCGGGGCGTTGGCGATTGCCCCGCGTTGGGAGGCATCGGTACGGCCTCCCGCTTGAACGCCGAAGCTCATCGAGCCGGCTGGAGGCTTGGGCTCGTCGCCCTCGTCCTCATGGACCAGCGGGCTGGTCTTAGAAGCGGCACGCTTCTCCGAGTCGCTCTCGTCGATGTCAAATGACGAGAGTACTGTCGTACTCGGGAGTCCCTTCGTTGCGGGGACTCCAATGGACGAACCGAGGTTTGATCGGTCGTCTGTCGGTACCCATGGTGACCGACGGCGTTGTGAGCACCAGCTCGCAAGTGCCAATGAAGCCTTGGGCGACTGGGTCGCCTCCGGAGCCACGTCGGTGGCTCCCTTTTGGGTTAAGGCCCTGCCTTACGGCTTGGCCGGCCTTGACTTTGGCTTTGCAGCCTTAATCCGGCGGGGCGCTTGCGCGTCCGAGGCTGTGCCTTTGCAGGCCACCTCAAGGGTCGATGGGGAGACCGTGGAGCGCCTGGCAACGTGCCTGGCGCTCTGTAGAAGCAGCGACACGGAGCGAACGAGCTCGGCCGCTTGTCGAAGATTTTCGACTGTGCGAGTGAAATGTGAGCGCACATTTTCACTCGCTCCCATTGGACGAAATGTGTTTCGTATCTAAGTGGGGGAGGATGTAACGGGTCACACAAACTGGTGTGCGTTACATACCTGAGTGTGGTGCACACACGTAATGTGGCACACACAGCTGGCACGTCGCCGACGTGCTCAGAGCCAACCAATCGGGGCTCATGCATTTTTGTATAGGAGTAACTATAGGTGTCTTGTAGTTTGTATTGCAGGCCAAACTAAAGCCCACCTATAATATATTCAGTCTAAAACCTACCTAATCTTGGTCAAGTGTCCCCTTAGACCAGGGACTGTGAACTCCTTGTTCACTTGGAGTTTGCATACTCCTGAACACACTTCCTCTGTGCAAGGTGCTGTGTGACCCCGTCACAGGCCACAAGTGCCTCGCTCCTTACCAAACGGGAACACATTGGCCCCTGGAAGCGTCGGCCTCATTAGAGTAGTTGATCTAGTTGTTAGCGTAAGTCTGGATAATATTGGCCAGATTTGCCTACTCTAGTGATCTACCTTTAAGTGCATTACATCAGATCTAAGGGATTACTACTTGGCCCGAAGATCTTCTGCTTCTCGACCCCAACAACGATTCCGCTATAGAAAGCGGCAAGTACGACTGGAAAAGGACAACAACACCCGCAAAGGAAGACCAAGCCCCGGATCAAGACCGGGCCTCCAGATCCGAGTTCGATTATATCACTCTGGACCTGGATCCAATAACGGCTGCAGAGCGAAGACTTCCGCGCTGCTCCACCCCATCCCCACGTCCCACCAGGACGTTCAAGACTTCACATCGCTGCATCCCCCCCCTTCGGAGTTCCAAGAGAGCAGATCCAGCCCACCGACGGGTACACAAGGTGAGACCAAGTTCAGCAGATCACGGATCATCGATCATCGGAGGACCCCCTCCGTTAGTCGGTAGTCTGGGCGCTGTGGTAACTGGATCGACCTCAACCAGATTTTGGCTGATCCCGCTACACCACAGGCTCAAGAGAAGGCGTTCGCAGTGAAGAGGAACCACGGCAAGTTCAGCAAGCGTGCGATCCCAGGGAAGTGCTTCTACTGCAAGAAGGCAGGGCACAAGGAGTTCGAGTGCCGCAAGAAGAAGGCCGACGACGGACGCGGACAAGTGGCGCAGGAGCAAGCGTCTGACTTCGCGTTCACGGCTGCGAGTGCGATGACCAAGAACGAATGGCTCGTCGACTCATGTGCAAGCTCGCACATGACCAACATCCGGGACAAGTTTGTGTCCATGTCGGAGCTGAAGACGCCGGTCCGCATCACGGTCGCGGACGGTACGAAGATCGACGCTGTCGCCAAGGGCACCGTCGCAATGAAGTTGATGGACGGGACGTCCGTCACGCTATCGGATGTTCTGTACATCCCTGAAGTTGAAGGGAACCTCATCTCGGTGTCGAAGCTGGCCGAGAAGGACGTCACCGCGCAATTCAGCAAGGACAAGTGTGTCTTTCACTTTTGCGGTGCAACGGTCATGGAGGCCAAACGCTGTGGAAATGTCTACAAGCTGAAGACAGTGGGGACGAGGTGTGCCAAGCCGCGACGACATCTCGTAAGGAGCCATGGGCAGTTGTGCATGCCCGTCTCGGCCACATCCCGTACAAGCGCTACGATCAGCTGTTGAAGTTAGCTGATGGTGTACCTCGCATCGCTGAAGATGCGCCAAATGACAACGTGTGTGTTGGTTGCTGCATGGGCAAGATGCGAGCTGATGACTACCCACCCCATCCCGAGAAGCTCGTCAAGAGCGCTGGTGTGTTGGACTTGATCCACACAGACGTAATGGGTCCGATGCAAACTCGGACGCCTGGTGGGTGCAAGTATGTCGTAACGTTCATCGACGACTACTCACGCCACGTGACGGTCTACATCATGAAGGCCAAATCGGAGGTGCTGTCGAAGTTCAAGATCTTCAAGGCAGCAATGGAGAACGCAACGGGCAAGACAATCAAGCGTATGCGTTCGGACAATGGTGGCGAGTACACGGGTCGACAGTTCAAGACCTACCTCGACCGTAGCGCGGCATCAAGCATCAAAAGACGGTGCCGTACACGCCGCAGCAGAACGGACTGGCTGAGCGCATGAAGGGGAGCCTCGTCGAGATGGCTCGCTGTTTGTTCTACCACGAGAGCATCGAGAAGAAGTGGTGGGCTGAAGCTGTTAACACGGCAGCGTGGATCATCAACAGGATCCCCAAATCGGTGACAGTCAAGACGCCTCACGAGATCGCGTACCAAACGAAGCCGCAACTCAAGAACGTGAAGGTGTTTGGTGCACTCGGCTACGCGCACATCCCTGACGAGAAGCGTCGTAAGCTGGACGCGAAGGCGTTCAAGTGTCGCTTCCTGGGCTACGAGGATGGTGTCAAAAGATACCGCGTGCTCAATGTGACAACGGGGAAGGTGCAAATCGTGCGCACAGTGAAGTTCATGGAGACTACGAGCGCAGATCGTCTGGGTACGAGTCCAGAGGTGGAGTGATGATGAAGATGCTGTCACGGACCCCCAAGTCAGGGTCCCACCGCAACAAGAGACCTCGACTCAGCTCGTTATGCCTCGAGTTGAAGTTGGTGACGTGATCCCACTTCAACATGATGCGAGCACCGCCGGAGCAGTCGTTCCGTACGGATCGACACATCCCGTGATTACGCGGGAACTCGTCACATTGACGATACAACGGATCCTGAAGAGGCAGGACAAAAGAAAGCAGCAGGTCATCGATACACCATCGTCGAGCGGAACGAAGCGTCGGAAGATGACCAAAGAGCGAGTGACACCAAGCGGTGAGCAGCTCGCCATTGAAGGTGACCAAGTGATGGCTGCTACGGAAGAGGTCCCAAGGTCGTACGAGGAAGCGACTACCGTGAAGACCGTGTCCAGTGGGGGAAGGCGATTGCTAGCGAACTGCAGTCGCTGATGGACAATAAGACGTGGAAGATCGTGCCGAGACCAGAACACCAGCGACCAATTGGTTGTCGTTGGGCCTTTGCACTGAAGCGCGATGAGAAGGGACAAGTCGTTCGTCACAAGGCTCGTCTTGTAGCGAAAGGGTATTCGCAACGTCATGGTATCGACTACGAGGAGACGTACTCACCAGTGGCGTACCTGAACTCGATCCGCGCAAAGCTGGCCAAGTGCTGTGCAGAGGGGAAGCATGTCCATCAGTGCGATGTTGACACAGCGTTCTTGTAAGGGAAGCTGAACGAGGAGATCTACATGGGGTTTCCAGAAGGTCTTCGGGAGGTGTTGGCATTGGCGCGCGACCAAGGTGAAAATGATGTCGTTTGCCTGCTGCTGCAAAGCTTGTACGGGCTGAAGCAAGCGTCTCGTGTGTGGAACGAGACAATCGACAAGCACCTCAAGGGCATGGGGTTCAAGGCTGCAGATGCTAGTCCATGTGTGTACACACGTGGTGAAGGCGATGATGAGTGCATCGTGTGTCTCTACGTGGACGACATGCTGATCGCATCTCAAGATCTGGCTGTGATTGCTTCGGTGAAGGCTGGAATCGCTGAGAAGTTTCGGATCAAGGACCTCGGAAAGGCGCGCTTCATTCTCGGGATCGAGATCAACTACGACATGGAGCGCAAGACACTCGGCATCAGTCAGCAGGCGTACACGGAATCGATCATCAAGAAGTTTGGCCAAGAGAATGCCAAGCCGTGTCTGGCACCGCTGGAGCCTGAAGTGCACTTGACGAAGGCGGATGAACCAACGACAGAGGAAGAGAAGGCAATGATGAAGTCCAAGCCTTACCGTTGACTGGTAGGAAACCTGATGTACTTGGCTTGCGGAACGCGACCGGACATTTCGGTGGCAGTGGCCAAGTTGAGTCGTTTCCTCGAGAACCCTGGTGAGAAGCATTGGGACGCCGGCATCAAGGTGGTGCGATACTTGTTGAAGACCAAGGACGTGGGCATCGTGTACGACGGTGTGCTGGGACTTCAACTTGAAGCGTACTCCGATGCAGACTGGGCTGGCAACCGTGACGACCGACGCTCGGTGAGCAGGATGATGCTCATGCTCTGTGGTGCTCCGGTGGTGTGGAGCTCGACGTTTCAGAAGACTGTTGCTCTGAGTTCGACTGAAGCAGAGTGCATGGCGCTGAGCGACTGCGTCAAGGAGTGCGTCTGGATGCGTCGTCTACTGAAGGACATTGGCTCTGAGCAAGACGAGCCTACGGTGATCTACGAGGACAACCAAGGTGCCATGGCGTTGGCAAAGAACGTCGTCTACCAAGCGCGTACGAAGCACATCGACATTCGCTACCACTTCATTCGCGAGAAGGTCACGAGTGGTGAAGTCACGCTGGAGTATGTGGAGTCCAAGAACCAACTCGCTGACTTCCTGACCAAGGGCCTGTCGACCAAGACGCTACGCTACTTGATGATGCGTGCCAACGTCGGACCCAAGCTCGAGACGTCGAATTGAGTGGGGGTGTTGTGATTGCACTTCGTCGTCTACTCGGCATGGTCCCTACCGCTAGGCACACGTCCTGCGCGTGCCAGGCGTGTGGCTTGTGGGGCCAAGTGCCGAAAGGACACGAACGCTGCGATCTGATTGGCGGAGGATTTTGGATCGCGTGCTGTGATTGGACGGATGGTTTCAACTTACAGGACATGTGTTGATTTGCATACGCATTGACGAGACACCGTGTCCGTTTCACAAAAGGTGTCCGTTGCACATTTGGGATTTGTATAGGGATTTGTATAGGAGCGTGTCCGTTGCAGGAAATCGTGCCCGTTGCCGATTACGGTCAAGTGAAAACAAGGAGGTACTGGGAGACTAGCATGGGTAGGAGGAAACAAGCAGCACTAGGACTTCTAACTAAATGGAACTCACTTTCAAATCTACTTCCTTCGACTCACATCGACTACAAGCCTCGTTCGCACGTTCTACTCTCTCAATTCTGTCCAAAAGGAGAAATTAAATTCAAATGTTGAGCGAGCCAATTCATCAGCGAGTGCCTTGGAGAAAAATGCAACGAATGCAGAAAGTCGTCCAACTCAACTAGCCACCAAAACGTATTCACATGCATGTAACACGTCCCTGAAAGCACCAACCAACCACCTATTTCCTAAAAATCAGAAGTATTTATTAGGCAAGTCGAGTGGACGGCCAAAATCCTGTTCTTGTCAAGTATGTGGAGCGCATTTGTGCTTGGCAATTTTGGCAGGCGTCCAATAAACGGTACAGTGTATGGGGATAATTTGGGTGTACTTGCCTACAAGGGTATTATGGCACTAATAGCAACTACTGCCTGCTGCATTCGTGCCGTAAACGTTCAACTTAATCGCGAAGACTACTGCCATCTCGACGCCATTAGAACCAGCATTTGAGCAACGCCGCTTTTAATGTTTCGCTGTATTGGTTGCCGAATGAAGTCTCTCTCCTTCTTCGTGATAGGGTAAACTGGGGCAACACGAATGATTACTTTGTCTTGTCAATAATCAGGTCCAGATATCACTTTCAAAGTGTCTTGGCTTCACCAAGCACAACGAACTTCCACATGCCCTCTGGTACACATGCAATCAATTACTGGCATCGGTTGTCTATCATGTTTGCGGTTTGCAGTACGTAATTTACTCACGTAAATAAATACCTAGTTTTACGTTTGGTAGCATCGCCATTGCCAATTTATTCACAATGCTTAAGACCATCAAGCTCATTTCCGAATTCTCCGTCAAGTGCACAAAACTCCACCACTCCTCACTTTCAACCATGGCCGCCAAACCCGCTCCGTACGATTTCAAGATCGAGCCCAACGCTGACGCCCAATTTCCGGCTGAAAAGGGTCGATACCATCTCTACGTCACCTACTCGTGCCCTTTTGCCTGCCGTGCGTTAGCTGCTCGCAATCTCCTGGGACTGGAAGACTTCGTCACTTTGTCGGTGGCGCACCCCATTCACCAGAAGACCAAGCCGGACGACGCCAATGACAAACACATTGGTTGGGTCTTCGTGGACCCGTCCACGACCCCCACCATGGTCGGAGCTAATGGAAATACGTACCCGACGGACGACTGCATCCCCGACACAGTGAACCACGTCACGTTTGTGCGTGATCTGTACGAGAAGGTGGACCCTACGCCACGCACGTTTTCAGTTCCGGTGTTGTGGGACAAGAAGACGCAAACGATTGTGTCGGAGGAATCTGCAGGCATCTTGCGGACGCTGGACTCTGGTTTCCGTGACTTGGTGCCGTCCAATGTTCACTTGTATCCGGAGGAGTTGCGCTCTGAGATTGACGCTGCCAATGACGGAATTGTGGCCGAAGTTACCAAGTGTTTCTTTCAGAAATTGCTTGCTACCAAGACGGACGACATTGCTGAGACCACCGTGAAGGCTTACGAAGTTTTGTCCAAACTGAATGCGATCCTGGCTACCAAACGTTTTCTCGTTGGCAAGAGCGTGACGGAAGCGGATGTGCGGATGTTCCACACGCTAATGCGTATGGACATGTATCAACAGAAGGCCGAGAAGAAGCATTTGACGGACTACCCGAATGTCGTGGGTGTAAGTAGTATTGTGCGTTGAGTAGGGTGGGGTCCCGTGTTGCTGTTGCTGACATGTGACTTTGTTGTTGTAGTACCTGCGCGACTTGTACCAGATTCCTGGGATCAAGAGCACTGTGAACTGGAACCACCTCAAGATGGCCATGGGGGACAAAGCCCCACGCATTTCCGTCGATGGTCCGTTTATCGACTACGACGCTGCTCACAAGCGCGACCACCTTGTGTAAAGCAAACGGGAATGGGTCTGCTAGGCCACGAGTGACCTCATTCATAGTTGCAAACGTTTTTGCCTTCTAATACCAATGTGAACACCACTTTTTTTCACCGCAACATCTTGAGGAGACTGCGTAGCAGCCGCACCACGGATTTATTTACATTGATCGAATCACATATCACGGTTGAAGTCACTATCTACTGGGCAAGTAAATTGATGTGAAAGCGCTATGATTTAGATCCGACCCAGTATTAGTTGCCAAGGTATTTGGCACGGAAGCAATGAGCCTGTGTGCAGCTTAATAAAAAAGTTATACTTCTGAAGTACTTCTACTTCGTAATAGCGAAGGTACGAAAGCGCATGGTTCTGAGAATTCTTTTCCTGGATTCAATTCGTCGCTGTCTGAGTCAGTGAAGGCAGGCACAGCGTTATCAGAGTTATTTACAATTTATGTTAGGTGTTTACAATGAGTCAGAGCTGTGTGCTGCTCAGAACGTTTCCGTAATTGGACTCACGCGAACAGCTCAAACGATTCCTAAAAGTTTTCACATTTCTTTTTCGTCGTCATCGCTGCAAAGCACTCCAGAGGCAAATTCAATTTTGTCGGAAGCTTTACTTGACTAACGCCGTGTTTCACCCGGAGAAGCTCCGGATTTTTGAATGTAGTACGTCCCCATCTCGAATACGACTAGCTTTTACTAGAGCAACGCGAGGCTAAGATAGAAAAGAAATAGTTTTATTAAACGACTACATGTACATCTCCGTACATGAAACGTTTAGAAGATGTTTGTCTATTGCAGGCGCATCTCCTGCGCCGGCTTCGCAGCCGCAGCTGTCGATGTACGCGCAACAATTAATCCGCTTTGGGCTTTATGCCTTCAATCGGCTTATAACCCACTGGGTTCTCCAACAAAATAGATCAATCCTTATTTAACCCATGTTTCTTCAAGCAACATTCACTGGGTGAATGGGTTTTGATGTTGACCGAGGCCGACACAGGTAACATTCACAAGTTTTTTTCGTTGTCAACCGGTTATCGAGTATAGAAGGTCTATTGACTCGTTTTTACTAATACCACAGTGTAGCCATGACCTTCATATGTCAGGGGATATAAGAAAATACATCTGTGATAACAGGCACATCAAGTTATAGAAGTTTTCTAAGCAAGCGTTGTTTCCAACTATTTAAGTTCTAAGTACAGAGAATAAAAGGAAAGAGTGTTTTTAGGTTTGGAGTGCCATCCTTGGAGAAACTCTGGATTAAAATCCAGAGAACTTTCGTCGTTCAGGGATGTATCATGACTGCACAGGAAATTTATCGAGGCATGGGAAAACACTCAAGTGGAGCTTCATGGCAGCTACTCTTCGAAACGAGTGCTTGAATTGGCAAAGTACGCGCGTGAAACGAGTTGGCCCCATATTATCATGATTTTGCTGGTCACACCACTACCGTGCTTGGTTATCACGGTACTGAGTGATGTCTTGCCTCTTGAAAATCCGTCCTAAGGCATTCATGACAACAAGATGTTCCAGGTACGCCAGTACTACAACTGGGTCGTTATGAGTGTCCTGTGTGCCCAGCAATTTCGTACAAGTGTGCGAGCGCTCCCGTACCCAAATTGGCGTGTTGTGCGAAATACGGTCATAGTCGCAGCGATCACGGCGGTAGTTCTTCACGGATTCGCACTGGGAATTGGTTTTCCTGTTCCGTTCTCTTTGGGGGTGCGGATTTAGTTCGAGTAAGTCTTGGGCAATGTGCGAGTAAGATTGTGAAATGGCTGAAGTCGGAGTAGTTTTTTCTGACCGGATGTCAAGACAGTATTTAACGCCCATCGCCTGGCCTATCTTTTTGTCATTTCGATCCGCTTAGGTACGATTCTAATGGATGAAAAGCCTTGTCAAATGGGTACGACGTTTGCCTGTTCGGCAGCAAAAAGCACGAGGCGCTCTTGTTCGCGACGCAGCCGATGACCACTTTTTTGCTGAGAAGAATCTCATTCGCCTGCTCACAAAAGCGCCAGCCCGCTGCCTGCACTGGTCCATCATGCGCGAATTTGAATCCGGTGATGACAGCTCTGCTGCTCCAGGGTATTTGGTCGGCAAGATTTCTGCTTGGCAAGAAAATGATGGCCGCTACGCCTGGCCTGTACGCTTTTCGGACGGGCGAGTCATTGTGATGGAGGTGGAGGAGATGGCACAAGCGCTTTCTCACAGTCATTCGCGCGGGCTCAACCATCGTTGGTGTTCCGGAGTAGTGAAGCCGCCACAACAACCCACTTACTTGTGGTTCATCTTGATATACTCGTTTTTCATCTCACTATTGAACTTACTCGATTGTCAGTCATGTTTTCTTCGTACTCGCACTTCACCCGTCAATTACTTGAAAACAATCTTTTCCGTCTCTTTGGTCATTGCAATGCCTGCGTGGGTCGTGATAACAACAATTTCCATGGCCAATGATTGGTCGAAGTTGATCCGAGGAACAGGCACGATGGTGCTCAATACCATCAAAGTATGGTTGTGCGAGGTGCTGCTTGTCGTCACCTATCCACCGTACTTCTACGTTTTCACGACGCTGTCCACGACGGGCCAATGCTTTTTGCTGGATTGCTACTGTGATAATGCGAAATATCTTCACGCTTACGGTTGTGCATCTTAGCGACGAGATGCCTGAAGTGGTTGCGTTCAATTCCGAAGTGTTCAACGCATTATTCGTCTCATACTGCATGCAAAACTCGCCTTCGATTGAAACGACAATGATGGTGACGACTGCGCTACTAATTCAGCTATCCCTCTCAGTCCGAGACGTTAATGACGCCGTTCGTCGGACAGAGCAGGTCGGCAGGAGTCTTGCTGAGCACGAAGATCCCCACTTTTTTATTTTGAAATCAAATGTTGGTGCACGAAAACTAAGCGCCTTACAACGAGCAGACACTTTACTACTCGGTGACATGGTGCAAGGAGGAGCACAGAGAACGAGTAGCATACGAGTGCAATCAGCTAGCAACCTTCAAAGTTCCCCCAAGGTGGAAATTGTATAGCGGAAACAATGAACACGACCGCAACCCAGGACCGAGACACCAAGTTTGAATCGCGTGGTACCCTACTGCTACAACCGGTTGTAACTCGCCTTCAGTCTGGAGCTCGCATTCAACCAGTGACCGATCCAGTCAAATCCAAGCGCGCCTCGCAAAAAGTGTCACCTAACGCGCTCCGGTATGTGTTGGAGGTCCGGCGCCTCATGTATTTGACGGAGTTTCTCGTCCTCATTTACTACGTCGGCGTCTTCATCCCTCTGATCTTCTGTAAGTAGCAAATGTTGGTCAAAATGTTAAGCCAGTCGGTCTCACAACTGTGTACTGTATTGTTGTGCAGCCATATACATGGGGGTCATGTACAGGTTGCCCAATCGCAGCTACTACGCGTAGTTGGCAGATTTGACGGAGGAAGAGCTGGTCCAAGCGTTGAACAACGTCATGTTCAATTGCTCGCTCAAACTGGCGTCCTTAGTGCTGCTGTGTGTCATTTTGCATCAGAGGCTTCACTTTTCAGCTATCCGTCAATTGGCCTTCGTGTTGGAGAACCAGTGGCCAGAAGAGCAAACCAATATCTGCTTCAGGGTATTCTACAATGTCCAGGCTTCTTTGCAGCACCACGGTACACTTGTTGTTGCTACTACATGTACGTTGTGGTTTCTCGTACAAGTTGTTATGAAATCTGACAATTAACGGAATGTGCAACAGGTTTCGACTACACTTTCAAGTTCGCATGGCTAAATGAAGAAACAATCGCAAGCAACTCCACGAGCGTGTAGTACGTTTTCGTTTTACTACAGTATTACAGAAACGACCACAAAATATGCCCTCAGTGGTGACGTTATCAAAAACTTCCGACTTAAGCGAGCTGAGCGCGTTCGTGGGCCGCTTCGTAGTCGACGAACGGACCGTCCGCCGAAATGTGCGGAGCCTTGTTCGCCATCCCGACCTTAAGGTGGTTCCAGTTCACGGTGCTCTTGAGCCCAGGAATCTGGTACAGGTCACGCAGGTACTGTACAACACAACAAGGACACACATGAATAACCAAATCTCTGCTATCTCCCCCAGTAGAAAAGCGGCTACGTACCCCCACAATGTTCGGGTAGTCTGTCAGGTGCTTGTCCGTCTTGCTCTGGTACGTGTCGATACGAATGAGCGTGTGGAACATGCGCACATCCGCTTCCGTCACGCTTTTGCCCACCAGATAGCGCTTCGTCGCCAGGATCTCGTCCAACTGAGCCAACGCTTCAAGTGCCTTCGATTCCGCTGCAGCGGCATCCTCCGGGTTACCAGCGAACACTTTCTTGAAGAATCCCATAGCGACAGCCCCCACGATTCCATCATTGGCAGCATCAATCTCAGAGCGCAACTCCTCCGGATACAAGTGAACATTGGACGGCACCAAGTCACGGAACCCCGAGTCCAAAGTCCGCAAAATACCCGCAGACTCCTCCGACACAATCGTTTGCGTCTTCTTGTCCCACAACACCGGCACTGAGAATGTACGAGGCGTGGGGTCCACCTTCTCGTACAGGTCACGGACAAACGTGACGTGGTTCACTGTGTCGGGGATGCAGTCGTCCGTCGGGTACGTTTTGCCATTGAATCCGACCATGGTGGGGGTCGTGGACGGGTCCACGAAGACCCAACCCTTGTGCTCGTCATTGGCGTCGTCCGGCTTGGTCTTCTGGAAAATGGGGTGCGCCACCGACAGACCGATGACGTCTTGGAGGCCCAAGAGATTGCGAGCAGCTAACGCACGGCAGGCAAAAGGGCACGAGTAGGTGACGTAGAGATGGTATCGACCCTTTTCAGCCGGAAATTGGGTGTCGGCATTGGGCTCGATCTTGAAATCGTACGGAGCAGGCTTAGCGGCCATCTTGAGACTTGAGCACTTGGGGATAAGTTGGCAAGTGAGGCGGACGATGCGAAGCATTCTGAGCTCACTCTAAGTTGCATGATGATGTGGATGACGTAATTTGCGGATGATTGCCAAACACCTTCCAAACAGCATATTGAACCATGTATCTCGAATAAATGGCTCCACCAATGAAAACACTGGAAATATAAACGCCATCTGGAATGATGGTCACTGATGATGCCCAATTCAACTACAACAACTAGTTATCTTCGTGTCATTTCATGGTTTATCCTGAAGAGGAGCTCATGCTACAAATTCTAGATTACAATCCCAAGTGGCGATCTCGATCCGTATCGCGTGCATCCATTGCAGGCTCATGAAGAGAACCTTCGACTCCAGATTATCTATCTCCTCTCGTCTCAGCTCAAGTTCATTTCCCAACTTTCCCCCAAGCGCACAAGTCTCCACCTCTCCACGATGGCCGCCAAGCCCGCTCCATACGATTTCAAGATCGAGCCCAATGCCGACGCCCAATTCCCCGCTGAAAAGGGTCGATACCATCTCTACGTGGCGTATGCTTGCCCATTTGCAAGTCGCGCATTGGCAGCTCGCGACCTCTTGGGCCTCCAAGACGTCATCGATCTGTCGGTGGCGCACCCCGTTTTCCAAAAGACCAAACCGGACGATGAGAGTGACTCGCACTTCGGATGGGCATTCCCAGACCCAGCCACGACCCCTACGGTTTTCAACAAGACCGGCAAGGAGTTCTCCACAGAAGGTTGTATCCCTGACACTGTCAACAACTTGAAATTCGCTCGTGACCTGTACGAGAAGGTGGACCCCACGCCTCGCACGTTTTCCGTTCCCGTGTTGTGGGACAAGAAGACGCGAACAATTGTGTCGGAGGAATCTGCAGGCATCTTACGGACTTTGGACTCGGGGTTCCGTGAATTGGTGCCGTCCAACGTGCACTTGTACCCGGAGGAGTTGCGCTCTGAGATTGACGCTACCAATGACGGAATTGTGGCGGAGATCACATCGGCATTCTTCAAAAAGCTGTTTGCCAAGACGCCGGAAGATGTTGAAACGTCGGAAACCAAAGTATTTGAAAGCATTGCCACGCTCCATGATCAGTTGGCCAAACGGCGATACCTGGTTGGCGATAGCGTGACGGAGGCGGATATTCGTCTGTTCCACACGCTCATCCGCCTGGACGTGACCCAGAAGAAAACGGACAAGAAGCACCTGATCGACTTCCCTAATGTTGTGGAGGTACGCTTTGAAAATGTCCATGGTGAAATGGTTTGGTAGTTTGCGCTGACGTTTGAGTTCCTTGTTGTGTTCTGTGTAGTACCTGCGTGATCTGTACCAGAATGGCCTGAAGAGCACCACGCACTGGAACCACTTGAAAATCAGAACGGAGAACACCAAGCCCGATGAGGAAGTGGAGGGGCCATTTGTCGCCTACGACGCAGCTCACAAGCGCACCCAGCTAGCTTAAGTTTAGTGTTGCTTGTCATCTTAAAGTCAACACTGGATGAGGCAGCTAATTGGAATCGTAGCATACTTTGACTTTTGTTGATTGGTAACGGAGGTTGTCTGTGGTGAATTTTGTGATCAAAATGGAGTTTTCACCTCCAGGATGGAAGATTGACTCGGTCGTTCTTGCTTGCTTCCAGATCTCATAGCGACATAATGTCAACATGTTCGTGTCAGAAGAAAGGTGGGCGGTATCGCCGCCATGTTCCTACTGCTTCATTCTGACTGGGATTTACGTAGCCACGCAAATTCAAACGTAAAATCGGGACCTGATCATATCGTACGGAAACATTAGTAGTCAGGATATTGTTATCAGTCATTTCGTACGTCTTACCCGAGTGTCATAGTGAGGTCAGTGTCGTATACACCACCCACAGCAAAGCCCGACTAAAGACTGCTTCCCACTGTTGATCCAGCACGGATGCCACGAGATGGATAGCTGAAATTCCCAGTTTCCGACTGAACAGGACACACATGATGCAAAAGGAGAGCGATTTCAGCAGGCAATAGATCACTGCGTTGAAGATGGTGGTGTTGAAATTGCTGTCTGTGATGGAGTCGAGTTGACTGTAGTATTGCCGATTTCCAAAGTTGTACGCGATGACCGCGAAAGCCGCTGAAGATTGAAATTGTGAGTTTAGTGTTAGTTTGGTTCCGATAAGCAGATGACTAGTGTTCTTACCGTAGATAGCTGGCATCATAGCTTCCACATACTTGACGAGCAACACAAACTCGGCAGTGTAAAGAACTCGAGCGGACTTTAATGCGAGAGCACTTCGGTCTTTCTTGGGCAAAATATGGGTGGGTATGGAGAGGATGTAGGTTGGTAATATCACAGGCGAAATCGCTTGTGCATCGGTTAGCGCTGGTCGACTTTCCGACTCAGCTTTGTCGTGATTTTGTTCCTCCACAGGCTTGAAACTTCGCGTTGAATGAATCGGTGATATCGTAACTCGAGATTTGTGTCTCGTCAACGCTGTAAAAGTCGCAGTAAACGCACTTGCTGCGTTGTAGACTGACGAGTTCAGTCCACTACTTTGACCTTGTGCTGGCAGTTCTTCATCCGGTTGATTGAAGACCAACACGCGAAAGCTGCTGGAGATCTGTAGGCCACGTGACATCAAGTTATCGTTGATATTCTTCATCATTTTTTTGATGTCGCTGATCGCTATCTTTGATTGGATGACATCCACCGCCAGCGCTGCGAGGGTCGTCGTCAATTTTGCCGAACTCTGCAGCGCAACGGACATGTTCAGCGTACTGCAGACCTCAATGTTGAAAATCACAATTCCGGCTTTCACATCGTAAAAATCGCCAACGAGCCAGCTAATGCCATTTCGACTGATGATTTTGAGAAGAGGGAGCACACCAACATAAAAGACCTGTCCGACCGAATTCAGGTGATAAACGTAGATGGGGTAAACAAACAGGTTCGTTATGAGGCACATCATCACGAGCCAGCACCGAATGAATCGCCGCAACAGTGCTGAATCATGGCGAAGACGAGTTATGTAGAAGGATACCGAAAACGGAATTACAGCGAGAAACCATCCGGGAATACAAACTAACAGCGTGAAAGGAACAGGAAATCCAGTCAAAAACGAAAAAGCGAAAGCAGATGCACTTGATGTGAGCCCCGCCAAAATGCTCAGAACGAACGTCATTGTTTTCGTAATATTCAGTTCAGGAACGAGGGATGAAAGAAAGATAACCCTCCAGGCGTGAGAACAGCCAATGTCACGATGTGACGCAACCAAAAAGCGTAGTTAACTATCGTGCCTGCATCCAGTGGTGCCAACGGAATTAACTCGAGAATTGCCAGCATGAACACGCACGGGAGTGGGAAAATGACACGTACTGCCACTGCGTTTTTGAGGCTCGTATTCTCGAGGTATGACTGCAGTTTCCTTACTCGATCGGGACTAACTCGACCATGAAGTTCGACTTGTGCCAGCTCCATACGTACACGGCAGAAGCAAACACTTGGCGAGTCCTATATTAATACATAATAATCTGCCCTACGGATAGCGCTGCCACGCCTTGAACGAGCCGACCTCGGTATACTGGTTTACTGGGATCATCCGTTGGGAAAACTGGTTCGAGAGCTCGGTATATCGATATACCCGGCTCCCGACTAATTTTGTAATTAAAAGTGAACCGCTCCATAAGCCGTTACAACTTGGGCTCCATTGCGCCCGATTTCATTGGTGGATGCCTGCCTTCTGGTAAAGCCGCATTTTTCAAAGGTCAGATAGATCCTGGCTCTACGAACTCTCTGTAAAAGCCGCGCCGTCGGATCAGATCGACTCAGACATTCGTATTAACCAATCGAAGCTCTCGAAAACGAGCCTGAGCGAGCCTGCCTCTCGCTTCTCAAATTGCCCTACGGGTAGGACAATTGTCTACCGGTGGGACAGAGTTTGCAACCTGAAAAGTCGTTTACTGACCATTCATTTGAGCCCTGTGATTGGTTCTTTTGATAAACGAAGGGCAGTTTTCGCTTCCGCCATTCGAAGCAAAGCAAACGGAGACGTAATGCCGCCACCACTGACTCCAGGAGATCGCGTAGAGGGCAAGTCTAAGAAGCTCGCTGAGCGGCGTGGGGTCGTACTCATGGTGAGCAAGGAGTCTCGAATGCGCTCGTACAAGGTTCAGTGGGACTCAGGGGTTCTAGAGACCGTCTCAGCGCGCTCAATACGTCGCGAATTGGGGGTAGCTGTATGGACACCACCTGATCTCGCTCGAGAAGCTCGTGAGGAGGAAGGAGATACAGGTGTTGGCGTAGCAGACTCCAGCTCGGACATGAGCATCAGTAGCAGTTCGTCAGATGAAGAGAGCGTGGGTGCTGCTAGCAGCACCGTTGCTGTCGGTGGTGGTGATACTGGATTGCCGAGAGCCGAGATTGAGGACGACGGAAGTGTGTATGCTCACGGGAGGAAATGGGTACATTGTGATGCTGTGTACATTAACCCCGCGGATTTTGTCCCTGTGCGTAAGGCATCACTTCACTGGCCACCGCAGCTGCAGCTGGGGGAACGCTCGTTTGCATCTTACTTCTACCTCATGTACCCCATGGAATCGTTGCAAACTACGATACAAGAAACGAATACACTGCTGGTGGAGAGACGCCAGGGAGTTATCGGTCGAGGTGAATTCTTTCGCTGGATTGGCATCGGGTTGGCTATGACTCTAGAGCCCAGGCGTTGGCCCCTCACGGTATATTGGAACTCTTCCGTGCCCGAAGGAAGCGTGAGAACCGCTGCAAATTTCGGCCAGCTCTATGGAATGACGTGCCGAACTTTTCAGAACATTCAAAACGCCCTTCGGTTTGCGCCAAGCCAGGTACCAGCTGATGACCCGTGGCAGGCCGTTAGACTTCTAATTCATTCTTTTAACGAGCAAAGGAAGAGAATAATTTCTCCTGGAGCGGTGTTATGCGTGGATGAGTGCATGAGCTCCTGGCAAGGAAGGGAGGAGAAGTATACACATGACGGAATTCCCCATATATCCGCACCAACACCCTCCGGTTTCCGCCGAGATCCAGCGGAAACCGGAGGGTGTTGGTGCGGAGCTGAAGTCTATTGGTGATGGCGACACTGGAATTTTGTTAGGCCTAGAAATAATGGAAGGTGCTCAGCGGCAACGTCAAAAAGCATATAATGCCGAGTTTGGGGAGGGTACTGCTGTTGTGTTGCGACTTGCACAACCTTATGCCGGCAGTGATCGCACCGTCGTCGCCAATAGTGCCTTCGCGTCTGTGAAGACACTTGTCCAACTCAATTCAATGATGGGGCTGTATTTCATGGGCATGGTCAAGACTGCGACCAAAGAATATCCTATGGCCTATCTAAAAAGTTGGTCTAGTGTTTCACGGCCCCGCGGCAGTCACACTGTTATGGAGAGCAGCTGCTCAAATGGATCGAAAATGTACGCACTTTGCTGGAATGATCGAAAGCCCAAAACGATAATATCTAACAGAGGAACCACACTGCCGGGTTCTGATAGCGTGCGTGTTCGACATCGGCGTGTTGTTGACGGTGGCGAAATTCGCACAGAGCGCTACGAAAAAAGAATACCTCGACCATACATGGTGGAGCTTTTCTTTCGGCATTTTTCAACAATTGACGTGCACGACCATTATCGACAAGGGCCACTAGAGATGGAGCGTCAATGGCTTACCCATTCGTGGGCGCACAGAATATTTGCCACAATTCTCGGAATGGTTATTGTGGACGCCTATCTTGCTTACCAGCACGAGACGAAGAGCAACAATATCGTGGCCTGTTCTACTGTTGCGTTTGGCGAATTCACTTCCCGACTGGCGCACCAGTTGATTTTCAATGACTATCTGACAGGTCGAGTAAGGAGAGATGGCAATGCTGATGGCGATATGGATGACACCAGCGTTCCTGTTCACACCTTCTTGCCCTTGGAGACCGCCCTCAATACCAACGGCTGAAGAAGACACCCCAAAGAGCACAACGACGCTGCAAGATATGCAAGATGAAGGCGTCGTTCTACTGTACCACATGCTCAGACTGCAGTAAGAACCGCTACTTTGCGCTCTGTGGAACGATGACAGGTAGAACGTGTTACCACCAGCATCTAGCAGCGTCCCAAGACAGCTAGTAGGTAAGACCAAAACATCCACTTGAAACCATCACTCTTCAACTTGTCCTACCGGTAGGATTTTTGGGCGTCCTACCGGTAGGACTTTTTGCCAGGCGAACTAAGGTTAAGTATAGGCTCGCTTCGGCTGTTCTGAGGTTTTTCCGGCTCCATTAATTTTATCAGAACCGCGGTTCTGATTCGGCTCGTTCAGGCCGTGAGCGCTGCTATCTCAACGTCTAATCAGTCGGAAACTATTATTTTTTTAATCCTTTAAGGGTACTGTTCGGTAAGACTCACTAAGCTTAGCACGAAGTTTCAGTCTATATATCACTGATTGTCCTTGCTGGTAATGTAATTTGCAGTGTAATTTGCAGAATGGCACTACTGAAGTCATACATTGTTAGAGACTCAAGCAAAAGCGTAGATGATTGCCATACCTGCATCCAACGAGCATATCACAGCTGGATGCTGCGGATCGTACCTACACTTGTAACTCTGATTTAGTGGCATATTGTTTATCATGATCTAAGCCAACTTGGGGTTCGACTAGCCTGCTCCAAGTTAAATCAGCACAAGGATGTTAAATTAATATTTTACCACATAGTTCCTTACCAACTCGAAACCAAAGAAAACCATGATAATTGTTCTCATTTTGACTGCGATTTACGTAACCAAGCAAATTCAAACGTGAAATCGGAACCTTTTCACACCATACAACCCAATTAGTACAAAACTGCTCAATCCTACTCATTTCGTGCATCTTACCTGAGTGTCGAAGTGAGGTCAAACTCGTGTACACCACCCACAGCAAAGTCCGACTAAAGACTGCTTCCCACTGTTGAACCAGTACCGATGCCACGAGATGGATAGCTGGAATTCCCAGTTTCCGACTGAGCAGGACACACATGATCCAGAAGGAGAGCGATTTGAGCAGGCAATAGATCACTGCGTTGAGGATGGTGGTGTTGAAATTGCTGTCTGTGATGGAGTCGAGTTGGCTGTAGTATTGCCGATTTCCAAAGTTGTACGCGATCACCACGAAAGCCGCTGACGGTCGCAATGATCAGTGTGGTGTTAGTTGAGTTTCTACGAGCGGAATGACTAAGGTATCTTACCGTAGATAGCTGGCATCATAGCTTCCACGTACTTGACCAGTAGCACAAATTCGGCAGTGTAAAGAACTCCAGAATATTTCACTGCGACAGCGTCGTGAGTTTTTCTGGATAGGATGCCGGTGTGTACTGTTACTCGGGGTATATGATGTCTTGTCGCCGATGTTAGGTGGCGTTGGCCTGGCCTTTCACGTTTGCCGTGGGAAGTTGCTTTGGTCGTCTTCAAACATGGTGTTGGATGTACCTGTGCAACTTTAACTGTAACTTGAGGTACGCGTTTCTCCACAATTGTGAAAATCTCAGTGTCTGTAGGACTGAAAGCATGCGTATTCCGAGAAACTCTGTGTACTTCGGGAGATTCGGATGGCCATATCTCGGTTCGTCGATTGCAGCCCGAGCTGCTAGAAAGCTGTAGTCCACTTGACTTCAAGTTATTGTTGATATTTCTCGTCATTTTGTCGATGTCGCTGATAGCCACACTTGATTGGATCACATCCACCGCTAGCGCTGCCAAGGTCGTTGCCAATTTTGCCGAACTTTGCATCGCAACGGACATATACAACGCACTGCAGACCTCAATGTTGAAAATCACAATTCCGGCTTTCACGTCGTAGAAATCTCCAACGAGCCAACTAACACCATTTCGACTGATGATCTTGAGGAGAGGAAATACGCCAACATAAAAGACTTGTCCGACCGAACCAAGGTGAAGAAAGCCGAAGACGTAGATGGGATAAACAACTAAAATCGTTGCGAGACAAACCAGCAGTAGCCAACAGCGAATGAATAGCCACAACAATGTGGAGTCGTGTCGAGTTATGTAGATACAAATTGTAGGCGGGAGTACAGCTAGAAACCACCCAGGGATGCAGACTAACAGCGTGAAAGGAACAGGAAATCCGGTCAAGAACGAAAATGCGAAAGCGAATCCACTTGATGCAAGTCCGGCCAAAATGCTGAGTGTTATTGTCGTTGTTCTTGTAATTTCCAATTCAGGAAGCAGGGACTGGAAGATAGATAACCCCCCAGGTGTGAGTGCTGCTAAGGTCAAGATGTGTCGTAACCAAAAAGCATAATTGGCGATTGTCCCCTCATCCGTTGGTGCCAACGGAATTGACTCGAGAATTGCCAACATGAGCACGCACGGGAGTGGGAACATGACGCAGACTGCCGCTGCTTTCAAGAAGCTCGTTTGCGCTAGGAACGACTGTAGTTTCCTTACTCGATCGGAGCTAATTCGGCCATGAAGTTCGACTTGTGCCAGTTCCCACAGGTAAACGACAAAACCAAATACTCGGCGAGCCACCTGCAGCATCGTGACAACAACCAATATACGTAGAATGTTAATTAATCAAGAGTGGTGTCAGGGTGGAAACAATGGCTTCAAAACGATGCCCACGAATAGAGCAGTTCTTCCTTCTCCGTATTTTGTGCTACTCGACCTCAAAAAGTTGTATTTTTGTTCACATCGCACATGTAGTAAGCTTGCAAGCCGGAAGAGGAGGCTGAAGCTTTTGCGGACAATGTCAAAGCGAGGTGTTCGCGAATCCAGCACTTACGATTCTCCTTTATTCAATGATGCAAACTAGATCGCCTCCACCGCAGCTACTTCATGAATATGATTTCATGAATGATAATGCACTTCGAAGTACTAATGCACTGCACATGCACTTTATGAAAGAAATCCTTAAAGTTGTGAATTTAATTCGATCAATAGAACTTGCCCAAGACTGGGAGTGCAGTTGTTCTCAGGAACTTGTTTTCTCACGCAATTTCGAACTATCAAGAGGCTTTACCGCCAACATTGCAGTAAATATTTTCTTTTTCACAAATGAGTCCTTGTGCATTGAAGGAATGTGTGAAATGAATCATGCAAACCATGGCTGATAATTAATGCTGTCGTCTGCAAAAAATTGAAAGGCTTGTCAGTCTCGGATAAAGGTCATTTTCCCCTGTCTTTGGAGCTGAAATCCAGGAAGAAATAATGAATAGGGTAGTCGCGCCAGCCTGAGCCATCACAAGGAGAGGTTTATAACATAAATACTGGGTGAGCAACGCTCCACTGGATAAAACTACACAGCCCACATCAAGTTCCTTCAGTCTACATATCGTTGGTCAGTGGCTGGTGGCAAGTCGGGCAGCTCATGCCGATGTTGAGCTGCGGGATCAAGCACTCGTCATGGAAGCGGTGGCCGCAGTGCAGCCGCGTCGTGTAATAGTACCGTCCATCAGCCGCTTGCATGATTTCTTCACACAATATACACGTCGTCTTGACTGTCGCTGACTCTGGAGCTGGAGTGTCAACTTCTGATGCCGTCGTGGAGCTCGTTTCTACGAGAGAGGAGGCCGACGTCAGGCTACAGCAGGACCTGAAGCTGGCCACAGACTCGTCGGCGTCTTCAGAACTGAACGTGAGCGAGTGCACGGAGCCTCTGGCGCGCTGCTGCTGGCCGGCAAAAGCCCACTGCTTGATGGGGAACTGCTGCGAGTCACCTCCGCATACAAAGTCCAGTAGCGCCTCCGCCACGCGACCTGTAAGCACGCGGCACGAGTGACTGGAGCGATTCAGCAGCGCGCTCTGCAGCGTCTTGACGTACGTTTCGAGCGCCTCGCAGCGCTTCTGGACGAGGTGTTCCGACGTCGCTGAGTGGAACAGTCGCGGCTTGGGGAAGTAGCTGGTCACGAAGCTGTAGAGCCACGGACAGGACGCGTCACAGCGGTGGCCCACACAGAGCGCGCGTGCCAATTGCCGCTGGAACTCGCGGCAGTCGTCGAACGAGTAGGCGACGGCCCAGCGACGACCGGAAGGCGGATGCTCCACCGAGAGCACGTAGCACACGTCTCGTTTGAGTCGGAGGGCCGAGAACCGGAACGCGAGCTGCTCCAGCCACGCCACAGAGAGAGGGACGTAAGAGCGAGATCCCAAGGCTGCGGAGGAGGTCATGGAGGAAGAGGGGGGACGGAGGAATGGCAGTGAGAGACCCATAGAGGGGAAGGCCGAATGAGCGCAGCCACCTGAAGGAGACGTCATTTCACTTGGCGTTTGTATGGAGCCAAAAGTGTAGCTTTTCGTTGGAAGGGGGATGGGCTTGAATCGACGGAAGGTCGCAGATGTGTTATCGCGGTCGCCAGGGTATTGGAATATACAGGTGTTGAACTGTAGATACGTAAAGGTGATACAGCGAATTAAACGAGGGAACTAATTTAACCAGGTTACTGCCCCGTCTGTAACTACATGTCGGATCGGCATAAAACGGCCGGCGCGTAATCTCGAGAAGCTCCTCCTAAGTCCGACTAGTGTTCGTGACACCAATTCGTGTGGAACACATTGGATGCAATCATTTCCTGCCGGCTTTTTCTCAACGGCTACCAAAAGTTTGCCGCTTGAATGCACCAGCGAAGAACTCCGAGTTCTTCCAGCGCTCCAGTCCCATGCAATGGAAGTCATTGGATTGCGCTGTGTGGGCGCGACTATCGCAAAAATGGCGCAAATCGCGGCGGCATCAAGAATTTGAATGGCTCCGGGCGTTGCTTCCTCACCGGCACCAACGCCGTCGTGATTATGAAGAGTCGCTGCAAAGAACGCGAGAGAGTGAATGCGGTTTGACACCGACTGCGATCCAAAAGGCAGCGGCTTCTAGAACCAGTCACTGACAGTAATAACTCCAGCTTTTCACTCCATCCACTCCTTCTCCACTAGCTCTCTTCCTCAAACGTTGTGGGTAACGCTGGAAAGGCTCCGAGGACCATCTGCGGTGCGCAATGTCTTTCAACTGGAGCGTCAACTCTTGACGTCGAATAATCAGGAGGAGTCGTGCCGGGGTGCCATTGGTCCGTCTAAGATCCGCAACGCGCTGCGATTGGCCAACCGTCGGATTACGAAAATTTTGGCGAGTGTTGGTCGTCCACTCGTCTGCTGCTCACTCATTCCTGAACTCTCTACCAAGAGCTCACTTGCCGAAATGCACTCGACCCCAATGAAAGCCGGTAGTTTGAAGCGCGCCAAGCCATTGGCGCTGCCCGAGAGCGTGGCGTGGATGGAGCACTTGTCCATGGACATGACCACCACCGCCAACAAGAAGATGAGCCTCGTCAAGCGCAACAACACGTTGTACGAGCTGCAGCTGTCGTATCATCCAGTGAAGGACCAGCACACGACGTCGTGGACGGTAGCGCGCACATTCGACGAGTATAGAGCTCTACAGAGGAGACTGGTGAAGATCCTACGCCCAGGACACAAGTGCAACGCAGAATGCAAGTGGCTCGTGAACGTCGTCAAGAACCACTTCCCCAAAGCTTCTCTCTTCTGCAAGAACTGCCCCAGCACCGTCGAGAGTCGGCGGCTGTCGCTGCTGCGACTCATGATGACTGTCAAGGCGTCGCTCGTGAACCACGGAAATGTGGGCTGTTCCATCCTCCGAGACCAAGTAAGCCACGAGTTCGCCGCCTTCTTGCTGGGCGACTGCAAGGACGCCGCAGTGCTCAAGCTCAAACACAGCAACTCGGCTTCGGCCGCAACTACCGAGTCCTCCACGTCTCCGGATGAAGGAATGGAGGACGAGATCACGTCGTCCATGGTGTCGTTCACCTCGGACGAAGAGAACCTGGTGCTGGACTACGAGTTCGACGACGACTTTGCTGACCTGGCGTGCGGCCTCTGCGGACTCAGTCTCGACGCGATCGAGGAAGCCACGTGCTCGTCGCCCTACTGCACAACTGTCACGTTCGAGTGCGGCCACCAGTTCCACGACATGTGCGTGCTGCCGCGACTGGACGAGGAGGCCAAGTGCCCCGTGTGTTGGTAGATGTAGCCCAGCTCACCCTAGTTAGTGTAAGCGTGAAACGCAACGCCATGTTCTATAGCGATATCGAGAATAATGTAAAGCAACAGATGTGCAACAAGCAATCGACCACCGTACATGTATTCACTTGCGGGTAATGATGAGTGGAGCGGCCAGGCTAGACAGCGATTTGGGGTCTCTGGTCCTGCAAGCCATAGCGCCAACCTCGGGTCAACTTGACCGCTTCGACTGTCCGCATTGATGTTTAACACGACCTGTCCCGACGATACGGGGTTGCAAATGTCTCGACGGAGAACTCGTATCTAACCAGCTCTACATGTGCAGGCACTGCCACCTCAACTCACAGTTGTGATTAATGCGGCAGCGCTCGCGTGCCATCTATCGAATGCAGGCAGACACGATCTCGTGAAAGCCATTCGTCTGGTCGGTCGTGGATCCCTGCACGACGTATTGTGCACCGCAAAGTGTCCCAGTTGAAGCCACCTCGAGCCAAATCTGTCGATGCAGCCATCAAGCTCGTGGTCTCAACGAACGGCTGGTGTTAGCAGTGTCTTGGCAGTGTCTTGGTGCCAACGAGGGCGCCATTAAAACTACAGCGCTGTCACGAGCAGCTAAGTGCTCCGTCCTGTTGATGTGTCCTGCAAGTGTCTTGGCACAGCAGTTGCTGCAACGGGAGAACCGGTGTGTTGACTCGCTTGCATACATGCCCGGCTCGACCACCAAAGCGATCCGCTCGTTGCTAGGTGCTCGAACCCACATGAAAAAATGCTCGGGGTCCCAGGAATCAAGACCGGTAGCTCAGGAATCAAACGCGCAGGAAAGCAGAGCTCCGAAGTTTAAAGCCGAGTCACGAATTGAACTCGGTCGAAGATTCCTGAAGAATTCGACGGCACCGCCCGCGGGAAGCGGGCTCTGGCACCCACCAAAGTGTCGCGGACCTCCCGTCGTCCGACCTGGCCGACCATTCTCGCTTTTGCCTCGCTGCGGCCACTGCAATTCGCCAGTCGACCAGCCATGGGGCTCTCTTCAACGTGCTCAACGCCGATCATCAACTTCTCAGGCTACTACCGCAAGCGCGCGGCCTCGGTGGATCTACCGGAGGCCACGGCGTGGCTCGAACACCTTGAGCTCAAGCTGCGCACCGTCACAAGCGCCGCTAACTCCGGCACCAAAGTGCAGTACGAAGTGCAGGCGAGCTACACGCCCCCGTACAGTCAGGACGCCGAGCTCGTGTGGGCGGTGGCTCAGCCTTTCGACGCCTATCGTCGCTTTCGCAAGCTGTTGCTAAAGAGATTGCAGCCGGGCCACGCGTGCCCCGCCGAGTGCAAGTGGCTCTACGCCGTGGTCAAGAACCACTTCCCCAAGCCCAAACTGCTTGCGGCCAACTCACCCCGCACAGCGGAGGCCAGGAGACAGGCTCTCATCCGCGTACTGCGGACTTTGCAGGCGTCGCTCGTGAACCGCGGCAATCAGGGCTGCAACGTGCTCGTGCACGGAGTGTGTCGGGACTTCGCCACCTTCATCCTGGGCGACAACGCCAAGCTGCCGGACGTGGCCATGGCGCTGTCGGGCTGCAGCTCAGACCAGAGCACGCGCGACTCGTCGGCGTCCTTCATGTCCAATTGCAGCGACGACGAGGAGTACAGCGAAGACGTCTCGCCATTCGACGACTTGTACGTGTGCAGGAGCGGCAGGGGCTACTGCAAGTCCGAGTCCGGCCAGTGAAGAGCGATGACGACGAGATCGTGATGTAAATTTACAAGAAACACAACAGAAGCAAGCTGCAGTCGCAGCCAAGTCAAGTCGGACGCTTCAGCGGCGTCGAAGCGTCAACGACGTCGACAGAGAATTGCGCAGGTCTTAAGGTAGGGCCCTCCATCAAGCAAACGCCTGGTGCATTTGGGAGAAGAGGCCGCAGAGGCCCACGCTCGGTGCATCTACGTGCATCAGCACAAGCAACAATCAGCACAATCCAAGGCTGCACAAGGATACCGAATCAAACCGTAAAAACACGCAATAGACGTTGACGCTTTCGGTGTTGGAAAGCACGCCAAGCAAAACTCCAACTTCTCGTTGCTTTGTTATCGTCTCCTTTATTCAGAGGAAGCTGCACATGATGGTTTTGTTTTCGCCTGCAACGAGCTCCTTGAGTTCCATTCTTCAATAGCGTTCCTTGTCTTCCTACTTGCCGCTGACACGAACGCTACGCGGAAAACAGCGTTGACTTGTACGAATTGCCACAGCTCTCATCTGCTTTGCCTTGCTGCTTGTAATGCTGTACTACAGCATTACAGCCTGTAGGTATTAACTTAAGATCGGGTTCGGGCACAGCACGCTGAACAAGTCCATTCGTGGTGCTGCTGCTACGTACACTCGGATAGTGCTGCCGTCTGGTTTAACGTGTTCGACGACCGCTACGTTGACGAAGACCAGCCCTCCATAATCTCGCCGCACAGGCCAGTCCACTCCTGGCTTGTTCGTGCGCGGAAACTGGCCATGTCATCCGCTAAGGCAAAGTTTGAAAGTTTTGCTGGTGGTCAGCGACGAACAACGTGCTCCACCACCGAGTTCGCGGGCATGACGACGCAGATTCACATTTAAAAGACCCCTCGATCGATGCTCCACACCCCACGGCTCTTTGCAGGCGCCGCCCGCCCCCTTCATGAACCTCAAGAATCTCCTCCACACTCCGCTAGCCGAGCCTGAGACGGTCATGTGGCTTCGAGACCTCACACTCGACATGACTACGAGCCACAAACCTCACCAGAACGTCTCGTGGTGCGTCACAAAACTCCGAAGTCGGAGCTTTCAGTCGAAGCCGTTTCGTGGACGTTGAGTCGACCATTTAGCGCGTACTCGACACTTCGGAAGGACCTACTACGAGAACTACAGCCAGGACACAATTGCTCTGCAGAGTGCAAGTGGTTGTTCACAGTCGTCAAGAGCCACTTCCCCAAGACGCAGAACATGTTCACTCCCTGTGCGTTCAAAACCGAGCGCCGACGATCCGCTCCGCGCGTTGACCACGATCCAGTTAACGCTTTCAACACACGGGAACCACGGCTGTCAGGTGCTCATGGGAGGCGTTCTCAACACCTTCGCAACCTTCTTGGTTGGGGACCGAACATCCCTCGTTCGCACCACTCGCACTGGCCTATTCGGTCTGCCCTGTAGTTTAGGAAGACGCCTAGCGAGTCTTCGGAGGCTCTCTCGTGTTCGAGCCAACCCCAGATGAGAGAAAGCCTTTAGTCAAGTCCTAACAAGCGATCGAAGCGCGTTAGCAACGGCATAACACGTGTATTACGAACTTGTCCTTCATGGCGGTGCACCACCACAACTATCGATTAACCTCGATACAATTTCCATGTTGGACGTCCCCAACCAACATTCCCACGTGTAGTAAGCGGTGTTGAAGCATACGCACATGACAAACAGCGTCATGAGCGTGATCGGATTTGGTTGACGCGCGCATTGCTTCACTTCAACGTGTTACCTGCCAACCTGCTGTCTTACCTGTCGTACCATCATGACCAAGCGCTTGGCAACCAGCTGAGGCAGGACAAACAGCATCCGGCTCCAGTAAAGGTTTGCTAACGACAACGTCCATGACGTGGTGCCGCCGGTGAATCTTGCCAGGATGCCGTCAAAGCCTCTGCTTTCCCGAGCTCTGCTACGATATTACGGACGCCGAGTGCAGAGAACGCAGCCTCAGCCAGCGCGTTTGTGAACGGCACGCGCCGTGCCAATTGTATGCCGCCGGAACGAACATAACCTGCGGAAGCCCCGCGAAGAAGCGCGCGGTGGATTTGCAGGCTATCCAGCTGAAGTTCCCCAGCTGAAGTTCTCGCGCGGGCGTGAACAAGTCCATTCCACCGAGAAAATTCGGTTCAAGCAGCTTACGGCCACGGGTTGTGATTGTTCGCAACGAACATAATCTCCTCGGAGCTGCAGGCCACCGGTTGTCGTACAATCGGCACCAGCAGTTAAATCGCCTGCGAGAGCCGAGCCGAGCCGAGCCGTCCGTCGTCGTCTCTCCTGCCATTCCGAAACTCGCTCTGAAAGCGCCATGACCTCTCCAAAGCTAATGCCAGCGCCCCAACCGAAATACAACTCGTTCACGTCGCGCAAGCGGTCGTCGCCAGCCATCAAGCCGCTGCCCGAATCTGTGGCGTGGCTCAACGACATCAAACTCGACATGACCTCCTCGACTTCTCGCCACGGCTCGGCCAAGTACGAGCTGCGCGTGACCTACCAGGCCGCTGGGTCCCCCGCCTCGAGCTGGCGTCTCCAGCGTTCGTTCGACCAGTACAAGGCTTTCCAGGAGCGTCTACTGCGCCAGCTCCAGCCCACCCACAGCTGCAAGGCCGAGTGCCGGTGGCTCTACAACACTGTCAAGAAGCACTTCCCCAAGGCCACACTCTTCGGTTCGCGCTGCCCGAGCGTCGTGGAGCAACGCCGCAGAGCGATGCTGCAACTGCTCACGACCGTGCAGGCGTCGGTTGTCAACCACGGCAACCGCAACTGCCAAGTGATGATGAAGGACGTGAGCCAGGAGTTCGCCGCCTTCCTGGTGGACGACGACAACAACTCGACGGCCGTCACGCCACCGGTCTCGCCTTCGGAGCTGGTGACGCCTGCGAGTTCGCTGGCTTCGTTCACGTCCTCCGTCACATCCGAGGAGTTCGACGAAGACAAGTACGACGAGGACCAGTGGATGGCCTGGCCGATGCCAATCGCCGAGCACCTCGACCTCGAGCGCACCATGAGCTCGCCCGTGTAAGCCAACCAAGTAGCTACAGTACTAGGAAATATTTAAGAGCAGTCTAATGATCCCAAACAAGTAACTTATGCAGCAGCAAACATCATTCCTATGCCTGGATTTTTTTTGGTACCGGGTATCGGTCCTAGCTGAAGAACACCACGCGTGACGTGGCGATGCTTGGGCGCCGTTGCAAGACGCGCCAAAGACAAGCTGTTGTGGTGCACGATCCCGCGGCGGGATGGTGCTCTTGTTGCCGTCGTTGCAAGTCCGTTACGACTACATGGACGGACTGGATTTTCACTCGAGTGAGGACGCCTCGGAGCTGCGGGGGCTTTCGTGTTTGTAGCCGTCGATACGTCGCGGCAAGTGGCGTCGTCTCATGAGCAACAGGCTGTTGGACAAGTGCATCCATCCGCTGGTTTGCTCGAACGTCGTTCGATCGCTGGCCGACGGAGGACAAGATGGGACCAAAGATTCGGAGCTCCGCTTCTGAGGCGCGTCGTCGGAGTCGCGAATGGCTCGGAGCCACGTCAAGTGCAAGCGGACGGAGCCGTCGACGACTGTCGTCCGCTCGTGCAGCCAAAACGGGGCGCGTAACGACCTCGGACCATGTTGACGCCGACGATGACTGGACGCCCCAAGGGCGAGCATGACGCGATGCAATTGCTGGTGGCTTCGCTATATAACTCCTCCATTGCAAGCCATCGAGAAGAGAACCAACCCATGGACGGGAGGACAAGACGATGCTGGAGAAGACGTTCTCCTCTTTAGAAGCAGCCATGTTGACACACCCACTTCACCCGCATACAAAGCGCGAGTCAGATCCGTCGGTCGTTACGACAGCGGTACAGCGTACCGCCTCTCTTCGACAGGCGGCGGCTCTCTTCATTCTGCAACTTGCGTGGGCTGAACACGACGGAACGTCGACGGAAGAAGCTCCAAACAAACGCTCAGAAAAGCGCAATCCCCACTTTGGATCTTGCGCAACTCAGCGCCTCACTCCGACTTTCCCTCCAATGGTCGGCACCATGGTCGATAACTCGTCCTGCAGCACCAGCAGCACCAGCAGTAGCAGCACCAGCAGCGGCTGTGCCGGCTCGGCGCCGCGCTCCGCCGCCAGTCTCAAGCGCGCCGGGCCGCTGGCCGTGCCCGAAGCCGTGGCGTGGCTGGACCACCTCTCGCTGGAGCTGCAGACCGCCACGAGCGGCGGCAAGACGCAGTACCAGCTGTCCATGAAGTACAGTCCCTCCGCCCAGGAGAAGCTCGCGCCCGCCGCGTCGTGGACCATCAGTCGGTCCTTTGACGAGTACCGCGCGTTCCAGAAGCGCCTCTTGAAGCGCATGCAGCACGGCCACTCGTGCGGCGCCGAGTGCAAGTGGCTCTACAAGGTGGTCAAGCACTACTTCCCTCAGAAATCGCTCTTCTGCAACAACTGCCCCAAAGTGGTGGCGGCCCGCCAGCAGACGCTCATCCGCTGCCTCACGACCGTGCAGGCGTCGCTCGTGAACCGAGGCAACCACGGCTGCCGCGTGCTCGTGCACGACGTGGCTGCCGAGTTCAACCGCTTCGTGGTCAAGAACATGAAGGACCTGGAGGCCAACGCCACCGAGTCGCCGTCGTCCGAGCTCAGCGCCGTGACGCGCGACTCGCTGGACTCGCTCGACTCGGAGAGCGAGGACGAAAGCGACTTGGAGGACGAAGAGCAGGAAGAAGAGGAGGAGCATTGCGACGCATGCCACAGTCGACACGTCGTGTGCCGCACCCACAGCAGCCTCAAGTGAGGCATAGAGTTGGCAAGCGAGAAAGGAAACTAGTAGTGTACAGTACAAGGGATAACGACAACACGGGAGATCAATTGATATGACTAAGCGGAGCACCGTCAATAAGTCGTGGGACATGAGCAGATCCAGATTACGACCTTGGCGCTTTGCGTCACCTCCATTGACCCATGTCGCAGTGTAGCTTGGCGAAAATGGTTTTGTACCCATTCTCTAGCGGATACTTGTACCCATGTATCCGTCCGAGCGAGCGACTTCAAGTGCCGAACGCACTTTGCAATCTTCCGCCTAAAAATGGTCTCGTCTCGTCGTGTCCGGAAGCGTTCGACCTCCGCCAGTCCATTGCTGCCGACATACGTGGGGCTCTTGGAGTCGTTGCAATTGACTTTGCAGACCAAACAACAGTCCAAGCACTCGCTCTTCGTGTTGCACGTCCAGCGTCGCAGTCGGCAGAGCACGTGGAGCTCTTCGCATTCCTTTCACGACTTTGAGACGCTGCACAACCGACTGATGCTCGCTCTGCAACACGGACACTTTTGCAGCGCCGCGTGCCCGTGGCTCTTCTCGCTGCTGAGCAGTGAGTTCCCCAAGAAGCACCTTTTCCAGCGGAACTCGAGTCCGCGAACCGCCGAAGCTCGCCGAGTCAAACTACAGGAGCTACTGACGTCGACACTGGACTTCCTACTGGACAGGAAGAACCACACGTGCAGTGTGGCCACGACAGACGTGGCCAAGACGTTTGCCGAGTTTCTCTATGGCGAAGACACTATCGCACAGAACATCGTGGAGCTCTACTCCGAGTCCGAGACCAGCAACAACAGCAGTCGACGTCTTGGAGGCGTGTACAGTGAAGAGGACGAGACCTCGAGCACTGACGGCAGTGGAGAGGTCGCAGGGTTGACGCTTTGTGGTGTCTGCAATGGTCCGTTGGCTTGTGAAGTGGAGAGCGACAAGAAACTTCGTTCTCCTCCAACTACTGGCAGTCGACGTCGCTCTTCCGTCTACGCGACCGTGTTGCAGTGCGGCCATCAATTCCATGACGAGTGCATCGTGCCCGTGCTTAACGACACACTGCGCTGTCCAACCTGCCACCTCGAGATTCAGTGAAGATGATCACTTCACTCCTGCGAAGTGGACGTTGCCGAGTGGTAATCGTCCCCCTCACGCCTGGGTCGTGATCCAATATCCAGTGGACGAAGTGTCCAAGAGAGTCTTTGGTCTCTTTTCAGAGTCTCTACCAAAGACGAATCGAGTGAAGCACTCGTATTACCCTTCAGAACACAGCGCCTTGATCACGAACCAAATCAACTGCAAATCTGAAGCCATACTTTCCTCAACATGTGCGCGATTGCTGCAGACCGACTGTCCTCTGGGACGGCATAATCCAGCAGACGAGTGCACGACCAATGCTAGCACCACCACATGACCATTGCTCAATTAGCACCGAACGCTTTCAATCCGTCCGTCGTCCTACCTCCGACACAAATGATGTCTTCCGGCTCCAGCATGTCACTCTCCTCTCGTCGGCGTCGACGTCGTCGTGCCACCGTGGCCGGACCTCCTGGGACGCCCGTTAAAAGCCCAGCAGCGTCCCCGACATCGTTCCGTCTGACGAGCGTCGCGTACCTCGACCAGTTCGAGTTGAGCATGAACGCCACCAAAATCAAGCTCGACCATGGCAAGGACGTGCGCTACGACCTGATCGTGTCCCCCGTAGCGGACAGCAGCCAGCAGTGGACCGTCAGACACTCGTTCAAGGAGCTGCAGGAGTTCCAGCAGAAGCTGCTCGAGGTCATGCAACTCGGCCACTTGTGCCACGCCCAATGTCCGTACTTGTACTCAAGCATCAAAGGGCGGTTCCCGAAAGACTGCTATCTGTACTCGACCAGTTCGTACGTCATGGGCAAGCGACGACACGCCATCGAGGAGTGCTTCACCACACTGCTAGAAGCTCTTCGCACACGGGAAAACTACGCGTCCTGCAGTATTCTACCGGGCACTGTCGCGCAGGAACTCATCACGTTCTTGAACGAAGACCTACCGATCGACCACGAGTTCCGCTGGGAGAACTTCGTGAGCTTCTCCAAGACGCCGAGCAGCAGCTCAACGTTGTACAGCACGGATGACAGCAGTCGCAGTCTCACACCCACGGGTCTTTCGCGGGGCTGGCAGTCGAGCAGTGACAACAGTCTCGACTCGTTTCAGTTCGGCAGCAGCAACAACTTGCCCCCACTCGACTCGTGCGGACTGTGCGGCAGTGAAGACGCCTCAAAAGGGTCGTTGACCACTTTGAGCTGCGGCCACCGATTCCACGACGAATGCGTCGTCGCCAAACTCAACGAGACACTGGCGTGCCCCACGTGCGGCCACCAGCTCTGAGCTGGGACGCCCTCAACGTTTCATGTGTACTTTGCACTTATCCTCGTCACTTCAATGCACCGCAAGCTTGCTAATCAATCCAAACCTTTCTGTCCATGTTGCAATGTTTGACTCGCTTTGCAATTGATTTTTGTAGTTTTTCGAGTAGCACTGCCTCGCAATTGAAACGCGATGTCTCATCCTCGACTAAATGGACATCGCACGCACGCGCCACAATTCACTGCATCTGGCGCGTGAGACTCTCGTCTTCCATACCGTCGTCGAGGCCTAAGTTGAGAATCAAGCATAAGACTTGGCCCGTTTCTAAAGGCTTCATGAGCGTTAGTGATGACGCCGGACCTGCTCGAAATGGCTCGGGTGCCGCACAATCATCAGCAGTCGTCGGGTGACGGAGACCGACTATCGGTCGCCTCCATTCTCCATTTTCCACGCTGCTAGACCACGTCACCAGTTGAAAAATGAGCTCCAAACATCCTCGTAAAAAGCGGCCGCTGCCTGTGGGTCCGTTGCCGCCCCAAGTTGCGTGGCTCGACGGCATCTCGATGGACGTGACGCCGCTCGTCTCCAGACCGCGAACTTCCTATCGTCGAGTCGAGTACCTGCTCACTGTGAGATGCGAGTCTCGTGACTCGACAAAAGCTTCGACGTGGCACTTGGTGCGCACCTTCGACCAGTTCCGGTTCTTCCGGAAGCGGTTGGTGGCGGCGTTGAAGCGCGGCCACTTCTGTCAGGCCGAGTGTCCATGGTTGTACACGTTTCTCAAGAGCTATTTCCCCAAGTCTCAGTTGGTCGGGGGTTCCTTGTCCAGAGTGGTGGCAAGGCGACGGAAGACACTCACGCGAAGTTTGGCGACAGTCCGCAGCTTCCTCTTGAACAGAGCCAACCACGTCTGTCCGTTGGTGATGCAGGGCGTCGGGCTAGAGCTGCTGCAGTTTGTCGTTGGTGAAACTCAGGAGCTGGACCACAACCGACACGGCGAAGTACCCGAGTGGATCCGACAATTGCTACAGAGGTGGCAGGACGGAGACCTCGAGCTGGAGGACTCGACGAGCTCTGACGACACGGCGGCGAGTGACGCCTCTGGAATGGACAAAGATGTCTGCGCGCTGTGTGATAACTCGTTGGTGGGGAACATTTCGAAGGAAAACACACCGGAGCTGGACGGAGATCGGTGGTCGCAGTTGGCGGCAGCGGAGCCGTTCACGACGCTGACATGCGGCCACAACTTTCACGACGAGTGTCTGATCCACAAACTCAACGAGGCACTGGAATGCCCGACCTGCGGCCGCCAGGAGGCCTGGTGAACTCGAGATACTGCACGCCAGAAGACATTAACTGGTAGATTGAAGGACTAGGAGAATTATCGTGATTACATCCTCGCATTGCAACAGGATCCGTAATTTCTCTGCCAACGCTAAACGAAGCTGACATAGGGACTTGCCGTGGAATGATGGCCAGGCTTTTCAATGTGTTTACTGTCCTGCACTGCAAGAGCTGCGCTGAATATTTCGAACCGGTAGCCGTAATGATGACTTTCGAGATCCGCAGCAGCTCTCTGCCTAAAGATACTTTACAACCACAAGACCAGATCGCGCTTTGCCATCTTCCTTACGAAAGAGAGCGTTGCACCTGCACAGCCGCAAGCACTGTGCTCGGATCTGTCGCCGGGTTCAACAGTCAAATCCTCTCACGTCCTAAAATCCTAAAAAGTGGAGAAATCGTGTGATTCTGTCCTCCAGAATGATATCTCCCTTTGCAGGACGCGTCACCACGCACTTTTCCCCACACTCGGTCTCGTCACTCAGCACCTGAGGCCTTAGCGTTCGTTTTCGACCACGTGGGGTTGCAATTCACGAGTTCCTTTGTGGCTGCGAAACGTAAAGCACCAGCCGATTCCGAGACACAATTGCGCGTTCTGCATTGGTCGCCACATGCTCTGCGAAGCAGACAAGCCCAAAAGATGAAACCGGGTGTGTGTGAAGCAGCCTCTCTATTGCACTTAATAATCGGCATCCAAGTTTCTCAAAAATGGCGAAAACTGAAGTTGCACTTTTGAGTTTTATCGCCAAGTCGCGTCAAAAACTTGCAGAATGTTGGCTTCTCCGATGGTGTCTCACTCAATCTGTGGTCGAGACCGCTGTTTGCCAGGATCCCTCGCCAACCTTCCACATCGTTTTGGTCCTCTCTTTACAAGTCCCTTTTTGGTGGGGAGCTAAACTTTTTGTAAGTAATGGTCCATTCCATTCCGTTGAAATGGTCACTTTCGCCCGTTCTATTTCGAACCCCATAGTGAAACCAAGTCCTGCTAGTTCAGAAGCGACTTTAACAGTAGGACACGAAATGTTCCGCCCCAACCTAAAAAAGCCAGATCACCATCCACCCGATAATTTTTTGAGTGGGTCTCAGCACCTCGCTTCGATGGCTTCTGCAGCGCAGCTGGGCCCATCCATCCAAATTGGCCCAATGGTCTCAAGTGAACTCGCTCAAGCTCTTCACTGTGCAATTTGCGTCGTGGTTTGCGTCCGTTTCGCTGGGTAACGCCCAAAGTCTCCACTATCGAAAGTCTCCATTGCAAACGTTGATTAAAATCCCAATGGAGGCCCCAACCTACTCGCCATTGCAGCGCCACCCCAAGTGTTCCGCCCTCTATGCTTCCCGTGTACGTCGAGACTCGGTCTCTGCCAAGTCGGTTGATTCAATTTCCTCCAGTGTCGCGTGCTTGGCCAACGTGACCGTCGAAGTGACCACCAAGACGTTGGCGCGAGAGAGTTCCACATTTGCTGTCACGGTGCACGACCACAAATCCAGTTCAACATGGCGCCACTTGCGCTCGTACGCGGACTGTCGAGCGTTCCAGAGTCGCGTGCTGAAAACGCTGAGTCGTGGCCACTTGTGCTTTGCAGAATGTCCGTGGCTCTACGCCTACGTGCAACGTGCACTACCAGCGGAACGCACGGGTCACCACCTTTTCCGAGTGGCAGGCCACTGCCCCAAGCCGCGGGTCGTGGAGAACCAACGTCAAGCTCTGGCCCGACTTTTTGCAACGTTGCAGCGTGTTTTGTTAAACCCGCTCAACCAAAAGTGCTCCGTGCTCATGGGCCAAGTGGCGTCGGAAGTCATGACGTTCATCACGAACCGCAGTGAAGAGGACCCACAGAAGGCTCTCAACTCGCCTACGAGCGATCGACCGTTGGCCAAGACGTTCTCCGAGTCGTTCATGTTCGAAATGGAGGAGAAAGTCTCGGAAGACGAACAGTTTGGACAAAACAGTGCGACCACCACCTCGAGCATCGACGATCTGGATGAGGACGTTGGAGAGAACGAGACGAACCACGTGCAGAGCTTGGAGAAAATTGTTGCAGGCCAACGGGTGTGCTGTGCTATGTGTGCGTTGCACCAAAAGCGGTCGGATGAACAGGTTTTCGCTTGCTGGCGAGCGGAGACTATGAGCAGTCGGTTTATGAGGCTGCGAGCTGGAGCCGGCGCCGAACGCACGTCAATCGTTGCAAAACGTCAATTCCCAGTACCAACGCAAGTGAAAACGGTATGGGAATCACCCACGTACTCGCAACGAGTGACTTCCCCACTAGAACCATTGGCAGTTCTTGGTGGTTGTGACTCCGACGTCAACGTGATGACTGCAATCGAGCACGACGGAACTCCAAAAGACCCTTTTCCAGGGTCACCAGGAACTCCTCGAACCCCTCGTGACTTGATTGCGTCGTCGTCGAGAGCCTCGTCAGTCTGCGAGATCGATCTCGACTTGCTGGACAATTGGCGATTATCGAGTGCAGTACCGTCACCGACTCAGGGACGGCACACTGCGCCTCAAGTTGAGACGTCGCAGCGGTTGGGGGTTGGAAGCCTTCGTCGGATGCCGCGTCGCTCGCTGCTTGTTCTCAACTCGCTCCGCAGCAAATTCTCGGCCTCGAAACACCGGGCCGGCATCGTTATTTAAGTGTGATACGACACGAATTCTAGAAACTATGAACCACAAGTCTCCTCGTCGCTGTTTTGCGTTCTCGCTGTTGTGTATCTGCAGACGAACTCACTCGTGATCCTTTCGAACTTCAAGATTTGTTGTAGGACCGATTTCACCGCTAGAATCGACTTAAGATGTACGCAACTTTGCAGAATCAAAGGCGCGAAAACGCTTCCGTGGCCTTCGCGAAACATCGTATCACGTCAATTTGTCGCGTCGCACGAAAGTTTTTAACTTTGGTGACTCCGAAAAAGGAGAAGGTGAAGGTGAATGGGAACACCGCAACTCTCAGATTTGTCTTACGAGCCAAACAGATCGGAATCCATAGCTAAAACTGCAGGCAAAGCTCAAAATGCATGAAGCAGCTACCGCGTGGACGCCAAATCAAGTACGTTGAACTCGCTCCTTTGACGTCACTTTCAAATGTTAACGGCTCTGCTTTTGCTGAACTAGGACAATTTGCTTCGCAGTGCGATACACCGCTACGGAGTCCGTCGATGGGATTCCGTTGCTGCAGCCGTTCCAGCGCATTCCGAAGCTTCGTGCTCAGCTCGCTGGGACGAACTGCAAAATCGATGGAGACTGCAAATTCGGCAACCGTGGACTGCAGGCGAAGACGAATTGTTGAGATCCGTGGTCGAATCTCACGGACCAACCCAATGGGCCATGGTGGCGTCGTTCATGCCTGGACGAACTGCTAAGCAATGTCGTGAGCGATGGCGATATCAATTGGATCCGTCGATCAAACGTGGTGTGTGGTCGGTCGATGAAGACGCGCTGCTGGTGGAGCAGCAACGAAAATTCGGGAACGCGTGGTCACGGATTGCTGTTCATTTTCCAGGACGCACCGACAACGCGATCAAGAATCGATGGCACTCAGCTCGACTCCGGAGCCGCAAACGCGGTGAGTGTTCGACTATTGACCGAACGGGCGGGAGTGCAGCTCAAGCAATTTCAACTTTGTCGCCTCAGCATTATTCCCACAAGTCAACCGAATACTCGACCGAAGGTTTGGAAGATATGAATATGCCCATGCCTACAGCGCTCAACTTTGGTGTACCGGTAGGGGAGATCGACACGAGGTTAGCGTCCGATCCGGCGGAAGATTTTGCCTTATGGACTGACCTGGCGGCATGTCTTCTGGATGACGTACCACCGGAACAAACTGGTTGAAGCGACTTGAGAATTCGATTTGTGTAGGTTGGTTAGTGCTTGATAAGTGCTTGACCGCTAAGGTGTGGCTTTTGTATAAATGAAGTTTTGGCGCTCCGTTGTTGTCTCATACGGGACTAGCTATCGAGGTTGACAATGCTTCACGCCTAAAAAAATCTTTTTTCGTCCCGTTCGTGGATGTAGCTGAAAAATGGCGATGCTGAGAGATTTCTCAGGCTGTCCATCTCGGTGGGGACAAGACGCGCTAGTGGGCTGGATTTGTATTAGTGAGCATCTAAGACTTCGTTGGCTTTGGAATTACAGTCACCAGCTTCCCAGAACCTGCGGATCTCTTAGAAAAAGCCGAAAGCATCTTCGTTGACCCAGAAGACCTGGTAGAAAGTGAAAAAAGGGTTCTTCATCTTTCTCGCCTTTTCAGTCATTGACGACTCGGTCGCACCTCCAGTGTGGCTGCTGCTACCGCTCACTTTTTGGTGTCGACTGCGACCTTTTTAATGTTAAACTTGGTCACATGTGCCATGAGCATGATCTTGTTCTCTTGTGGTGAAAACGTTTGGCGCTTCCGAGCGTAGGCGAAGTAAAAGACCGTGGAAAAGATCACGACAATCGTTAAACCTATTGCGTCAATGCCTCCATCGTCATGAATTGTCAAGAGAGAAATCCCATTAGCGGCTACGAAACTCAGAACTCTTTATGTTGCGGTAGTTTTCTTGAGTGCGACGTACCCGATGCATTGACCCGAATACGACATGGCCGCTGACAGCATACAAACGCCAGTAAAACTGTCACCAACTTGGGGACAAAATACACTAGGAGGCAGAGCAAATTGCTCGCAGCAGACACAATGAGAAGCACATTATACGGAGTAGTGCTGTTTGTAGCAACAGACGTGACGTTGAGAGTGCAGCGATTAGTTTGCCGTACGCCCACAAAAACCCAAAGGCAGTTGCAAAAGCGCCTGGTATCGAGAGTAGAGTGGCTGAACTACTTGAGATCTTGAATAAATGAGTGAATCCGTTGTTGAACGGAATTTCGTTGCTTGGTAACTCGGCACAACCATAATTCCGGTCACAAAAACCGTTCCAATGCACGATAACTGAGCCACGGGTATCACCTTCTTTGGGGCTTCTGGTTGATCGCATGCGAGACTTAACGCTTCAATGCCAACGAAGGACCACGCTGCATGAGGAAGCGCCAACATAAATCTCTGAATCCCTCGACAAACTCGAGTTTAGGAGCGACTGCGTACTTGGCAAAATTGACGTATGGTCAAGCTACTACCAGTGCATCCCCAAGCCTGCAAAATGTGCACTGCCTGAAGTGGGCGTGGACTACAAGGGCGACGATTTAAGTGACGTGACCGGGTTAACTCTTCCAGAAGAGTGCTGCAACAGGTGCTCATCCACAGCTGGGTGTGTGGCCTTCACCTATGTTAACATTGGTTGGGATAATAGGCCGCACTGTTACCTGAAGAAGGGCACTGGCACAAGGACGACGGGTGTTGCAGGTGCAATTTCTGCTGTTGTTACTTCCAGCACAGCTTCAAACCACATCCAATCCAAGATCCGCAGTGGTGCCGCCAAGTCCAAAGCTGTCAACTTGGGTGGGTGGTTAGTCAGTGAGTATTGGTTGTCCTGGGACTCTCCGCTGTGGACTGGGGTGCCTGGTAATGTGGCTTGGACTGGTGAGTACAACGTGATGAAGTATCTGGGCAAAACGAAAGGCACTGCTGCCTTCGAGAAGTATCTGGGCAAAACGAAAGGCACTGCTGCCTTCGAGAAGCATCGCCAGACGTGGATCACTGAGGCGGATATCAAGGAAATTGCCGCTACGGGAGTGCTCAACACGGTTCGGGTGCCTGTCGGACACTGGATCATTCTTGACGCCACTACTGCTCCAGGAACGGAGGGGGCCATGTTCGCTCGTGGAGGACTCAAGTACCTGGACACTTTGATGAACAATTGGGCAGTCAAGTACAACCTGGCAGTCATGATAAGCCTCCACGCCCACCACGGCAGTCAAAACGGATATGAACACAGTGCTCCGACCACCATTGGGAATGTCGGTTGGAGTACATCGCAAACGAACATCGATAACTCGCTGAAGGTGGCGTCGTTCCTTGCAGCGAGATACAGGAACAGTCCCGCATTTCTGGGGATGGCCTTGATGAACGAGCCTGTTCCTCCTGTGGATCGAACCATTCTGCAAAACTACTACATCCAAGCGTACAAGCAGATCCGAGCGACAGGGAACCAATGTATTCTGCTAGTTACGCCGTTCCTCAGTGAACAAGACGCAGATCACTTGTATGGGATGATCAGTGCACCACAGTATGTCAATGTGTGGAACGAGATTCACGCATATTTCATCTGGGGATACGCCGACAAAACGGAGTTGCAGATTCTAGCCGAGATCGACAAGTACGATCAGACCCACTTGAAGGCAGCGCCAACCTACAATCGCCTTTTCTTGGGAGAATGGTGTATGGGAGGACCCCCTGACCAGAATGGCATCTTTCAGAACTTGGACAACTTCCGTGAGTTGGGTCGGAAGCAACTTGCGTACTATAACTCGGATCTGACGGGCGGCTGGGCGTTCTGGACATGGCGTCACTCGGACGAGACGATCAAACGCACGGGCTGGTCCATGCGACATTTGATCCGGAAGGGATACCTCAAGTTGTCCTGAACTGGGAGTTTGTAAGAGCTAGCACAGTACCGATGACTAAAAACTTCAAAGTGTTGTTATCGTTCAGCAATTTCCTTTCAGACCTTGATACTCGATGCGTGTATCGAAGTGTTTAGCTGCTGTAGCATTCGCCCTTGATGATGGACTCGATCCACTCCTGGCCGCTTGATAACCGCGAGTAGTAGCTTGGGTAGCCAGGAATTCCGCAGTCGAGGCCCCAGCTGACAGAACCAACTAGGATGTCACCTTCAGGGCGCTCCACGATGAGTGGGCCGCCGAGGTCACCCGTACAGGAGCTCTGGTTACCGATGGGCGCTGAGCACATCGCGGTCTCATCCACAGAAGTTTGTTTGGAGCACTCTTCATTGCTGATCAACTTGACGTCAGCACGTTGCAGTTCGTGAGCGTGTTGACCTTCATCTCCAGTGTTGTCCCAGCCCAGCTTGGTTACGACTTCGCCGTATTTGATGTCGGAGCCGTCAGCCGCAGCAAGCTTAATGGGCTTGAACGAACTGGGTCGTTGCAACTCCAAAACCATGAAGTCGTTCGCATAAGTGATATCTACAGATTGATTCGGGTGGTTCATGATAGCCACGACTTTGATCTGCTCGCCGTCTTCGGTGCCGTTGTTGTAGTGCGATCCAATCGAAGCGTACCGAATGTCCTGGCTGATGGTATCACGTGCGGTCAGGACGTGCTTTGGGGTGATGAGGGCGCCGGCACCGAAGTTGCTGCCTGCAGCGCTGGACCGCAGACTGACGACGTACGTCTTGGTGCCGATCGGGACGGTACTGCTCTTGGTTGTCAGCGAGGTGGCGATGGCATCGCTGGAGATGTTGGTCGGGGCGAGGTCGGCAACCGAAACGTTGTAAGAGTTGGGACTGCTGTCAGCACCGACGGACAAGGAGCCCAAGGCGAACACAGCAGGAGCGATAGATAGAATCGTGGGCAGCAGCTTCATCGCACTTGAGAAAGGTTCCTTTCAGTTGAGCTGAAAGACTAGAAAATACCGAATGATCGAGTGGAGCAAGCCAGCACGTAGACTTGCTTGATGCAAACAAGTTTTGCAGGAGGAGCACACAAGGGATGGGGTGTTGACAACACCCCATCCCTTGTGACACTGTTGTGGATCGTGCTTTTCAATGGAGAGTGAGCAATGCTTACTGTACATGTATTTCTTAATACACAATAAACATTTTAAAGGTTGATTATTTCTTGTATCGTTTTTTGTTGCTCTCACAATAAACATTTTGCCAACTACTTCATTATGTATTAATACATGTAGTTAATTGTTCAGTGTTAGATTTGCACTTCCACAACAAGGAAATACATGTATGCATTTGCATGATGCCCTGCTCATGTTAGCCGCAGCAATGTGCAAATCGCACTCTGGATGCTCAACAAAAAAGATTATTATGTGAATCATCCCCAAAACGTTTGAATACTCCCGATGAATTGTCGGCACAGTAAGTACCCGCTTGCAAAGTCCAAGCCGATCCTGAATCTGCACCATTGTTCTGCTTGCTCTCTGTTCCTTTGGAGCACAGACACCAATGCCACTTCGGATTCAGTCACCAAGTACACCAGTAACTCTTCCACCATCATGAAGACGATCGCTGCCATCGCCACTGCGTTGGCCTGCGTTACTCCCACAGTCAGTGTCTCGAACAACCACGTCGAGCGCGAACTTATCATCGGTGGCGACATCGTCCCCATCAGAACCAAGACGTACGTCGCTGGCCTGCGTGTCTTCCAAGATTCCAACAGCTTGTGTGGAGGCTCGCTCATCACTCCTACTCATGTGCTCACTGCCTCGCACTGCGTGACTGAAGGCTTCCACTGGGTCTCCATCGGAGAGCACTACAGCAATGGTACGGAAATCGGCGAGCAGATCAAGATTGTGTCTATCATGAACCACCCGAACTTCTCGGAGAACGTTTGGTTTTCCGACGACTTCGCGGTACTGGAGTTGGAAAGACCCAGCAAATTCGCCCCCGTGAAATTGGCTGCAGCTGATGACTCCGACTTCCAGGCTGGCAAAATGGTCACTACGATCGGGTGGGGAATGAACGCAGAGGTGGATGGCAACTATTCGTACGAGCTGCAGTGTGCCAACGTGCTGTTGACAAGTGATGAGGCGTGTGCAAACTACACCACCGTGGACTCGAGCATGTGTGTACGGGTGGGGTCCTTGGTAAGGACTTTAGCTACGGTGACTCGGGTGGTCCGCTGATTGTCGAGTCTGCAACTGGTGAGGACGTACTGATTGGAGTTGTGAGTTGGACAACGGATGGTGCCACCGAAACCAAAGACAACTACAGCGTGTGCTCCCGAGTATCGAGTGCTCGAACGTGAATTAAGTCTATCACGGGTGGTGACGGCACATGTCGCTCGTAGTTGAAAAGTTTTCCACACGAAATAGCCGCAGTTCCTTCATTAGAACTTCGTAGCAATGACGGAATCCTAGAATCGGTTAATGAATTCCATTCCAATCTCCATCGTGTAAGATCTCCCTCCGCCGTGCTTCATTAAAGAGTTGATAGCAATGTCACGCACACTCGAGTTCTCCACCGTCCGAATCCGCCGCTTTAGACGAAATCTTGTGGAGCGGTCGCTGCGATCCGAAGGTCTCGATATCTTCGTTTCACTCCTCATTCGTCTTGATACTTCAGAGCTCTCAGCCCATGATTCCACCATTGCCTTCACCCAAGTTGGTTGTTGCTGTCTTAGCAGCCTCCTTGATATCAAGTCAACTTTTCGTGCAGGAAGCGAGTGCTCAATGCACCAAATCCGGTGACTACTGCGGTAACGACCAGAACGGACCTTCGTGCTGTGAGACTGGCAGCTATTGCCAGCCATGGAACGCAAACTACTATCAATGTCGCCCTGTACCTGCCAAGTGTGGGGTTCCGGAGGTTGGCATTGACTACTCCGGCAACGATCTCTCGATCTTCGAAGGCTTGAAACTTCCTGATGATTGTTGCAACAAATGCTCCGAGACTGCAGGGTGTGTCGCCTACACATTTGACAACCGTGGATGGAATGGCAAGACGCAGTGTACCTGAAAAAGGGTATGGGCAACAGAGTGAGCAAGATTGGTCTTGTGTCATAACAGCCTTGGACTGAACAGCACCACTGCGAATCTTTGTTTGCACGTGAAGGCTGTTGATGATACCCGACACTGCACCAACCGAGGATTTCTTCCCTGAAAGACTGCTCTTGAGGTAGCACGCAGGACCCCTCGGATCACTATTCACGAAGGTATACCCGACACAACCAGACTTCTTGGTGCACTTTTCACAGCAGTCCCATGGATATTCTCCGAAAGACACCCCCATATCGTTGCCATTAAAGTTCACGTCCGTCAGTTGAGTCGAGCACTTGGCAGGAACATCTTTGCACTGGTCATAGTCCGAGTTCCAAGGTTGACAGTACGTGGCGTCCAGACAGCAAGACGTTCTTCGAGAGTTACCGCAGTAGTCTCCGTTCTTGGAACTGCACGTGACACCCTCATTACATGTAATGACTGGGCGTTCAAGTACAACCTCGCTGTCATGATCAGTCTTCACGCTCATCAAGGCAGTCAGAACGGATACGAGCACAGCTCTCCCGTCACTGTAGGTACTACCAATTGGAGCACGTCGCAAACCAACATTGACAACTCGTTAAAGTTTGCGACGTTCTTGGCTGCTCGGTATAAGGACAGTCCCGCTTTCCTCGGGTTGACGCTCATGAATGAGCCGAACCCACCAGTTGACCACGACGTCTTGCTGGCTTATCATGCTGAGGCTTACAAAAGAATCCGAGCCACTGGGAACAACTGCATCTTGGTGGTGTCGCCGTATTTGGTGTACCAGGGACCAGGAGCGTTCACGAACATGCTGAGTGCTCCAAAGTACACCAACGTCTGGAACGAAGTCCCCGCGTATTTCATCTGGGGCTACGATGGCAAGACGGAGGAGTGGATTTTGTCCAACTTTGACACGTACAGGGATTTCGAGCTCCAGAAAATGCACAGGAAAACCGTTTAGTTATCGGCGAGTGGTGTATGGGAGGTCCTCCCGACCAGAACGGTATTTTCCAAAACATGGCCAACTTCCGAGAGCTGGGACGAAAACAACTCGCCATGTATCCAACGCAGAGGCGACCGGTGGTTGGGCCTTTTTGGTCGTGGCGTCATTCGGACGAGACGATCAAACGTACAGACTGGTCAATGCGTAAACTGCTCAAGGATGGTGACCTAGTGCTGCAATAAATCACCATTTCTTCTTCTTCTTCATAACGTTACGCCTTCAAGACACCTCGAATTCAAGTAAGTGCAGCTTGTGATTGTCAATGAAGTCACTCACTATAATATGGCATGAGGACGAGACCTTGTTCTAGGAAGTACTAGTGAGGAGCTACGTGTAGAAAATCGTGAACATTAGTGCATAAGACGCAGAATCAGCAACTTCCTTCTTTGTTTGTAGCGATCAGTAGAGAGCTGCTGCGTCGCTATCCGACGTTGCGTTGCGAATAATTCCCTTTAGCACTTGCTCTCGATAACAGACTTGATCCAGTCCAGACCGCTTGGTAGGCGCGTGTAGTAGTTGGGGTAGCCAGGTCTTTGGCAGTCCATGCCCCAGGTGCCAGAACCAATTAGGATGTCACCATCGGGGCGCTCCACAATGAGTGGATCACCAAGGTCTCCCGTACACGCGCCCCGGTCAGCGACGGGGGCGGAACACATCACAGTTTCGTGCACGGACGTTTGCTTGGAGCACTCTTCGTTGCTGATGAGCGTCACATCGGAACGCTGCAGCTCCGTCGCGTACCTTTCTTCGCCATTCACGTTGAACCAACCCAACTTGGTAGCCACTTCGCCGACTTTGATGTCCGAGCCATCGGCTGCAGCAAGTTTAATGGGCTTGAAGGAACTTGGTCGCTCCAGCTCCAAAATCGTAAAGTCGTACGCGTATTCAATGTCTCCAGACATGTTGGGGTGGTTCATGATGGACACGACCTTGATCTGTTCGCCGCCGTCTTGCGTCCCGTTGTAGTAGTGCGCTCCGACCGAGGCATAGCGGACGTTCTGCCCGATACAGTCACCTTCGGTCAGGACGTGCTTTGGCGAAATGAGCGCACCGGCACAAAAGGTCCTTCTCTCGGCTCTGGATCGAATGCTCGCGACGTACGTCTTGGTGCCGAACGGGACGGTATTGTTCTTGGTCTTCAGTGAAGTGGCGACGGCATCGCTGGAGATGTTGGCCGGGGCGAGGTCGGCAACCGAAACGCTGTACGAGTTGGATCCGTTGTCAGCGTTAACGGTCAAGGAGCTCAAAGCAATCGCAGTAGATAGAACCGTCGACAGAAGCTTCATGGCACTTGGAGATTGGGACGAAGAGTTGAAGAGTTGAGCTCAAGGGAAGAAAAGTCCGAATGATCGAGTGGACTTCGGGCTCCGAATCGCAGCGCACTGACTTGCTTGCTGCAAACAAATGTTGCAGGAAGAACACACAAGGATGGTCTGTTGTGGGTCGTGTTTTTCATCTGGAGTGATCACTCTCATAGTAAACGTTTTGTGGATCACAAAAATAATCATGGTGCTGTGGATGACTCACATAATAATCATTCTTGTTGAGCATCCAGAGTGCGATTTGCACTTCCACAAAATGATCGTTTGTTTGGGCAAATTTGGGGATCGTCATCCTTGCGAGTAATTCTCCCGTCTCTTTGTTATTGTTGTCAGCACTCAAACAGTGGGAACGATAGGAACGTCAAAAGTATTGATCGTCCTTGTGCACGAGTTCTCTCGAGAACAAACAGCTCTTTGAAATTCTGATGATTACGGTCCTTCGGGCGGGTGGTGATCGACAAGAGGCTTTGCCACCAGACTCTTTTCCATTGTCACAACGTATGACTAGCCCGGATGAATTACCGGTACATGCATAATAGCTGCAACCACTCGCTGCAGAACCCAAACCGATCCCGAATTTTCCATCATCGCTCGGCTCTCTGTTCCTTTCGTGAAATCCACAAGTGCCAACGCCATTTCGCATTCTGTCATCGACGGCACGCAGCAACTTTTCCCTGAGAATGAAGACGGCCGTTGCAATTGCCACTGCGTTGGCATGCGCTGCTTCCACAACCAGCGCCTCGAGCAACCACGTCGAGCGCGAACTTATTGTTGGTGGCGACATCGTCCCCGTCGGAACCAAGACGTATGTCGCTGGCATGCGTAAGTTTCAAGACTCCGACAACGGGTGCGCAGGCGCTCTCATCACGCCTACCCACGTGCTCACTACCGCAGGTTGCATCCAGCAACAATTTCACTGGGTCTCCATCGGTGAACACTACAGCAATGGCACGGAAATCGGCGAGACAATCAAGATCATGTCCATCATGAAACACCCGAACTATTCGGCGAATCTTTGGTATTCGGACGATTTCGCGGTGGTAAAGCTGGAAAGACCCAGCAAATTCGCTCCCGTGAAGCTTGCTGCAGCTGATGATTCGGACTTCTTGGCTGGCAAAATGGTCACAGCGATGGGGTGGGGAACAACTGTAGCGGTGGAGGACTGGTACTATTCGTACGACCTCCACCGTGTCGACCTGCCGCTAGCGAGTGACGAAGCTTGTGCTGCCTTCGACACCGTCGACTCAAGCATGATGTGCGCTGGTGGAGTTGCGAACCAGGACATTTGTATGGGTGACTATGGTGGTCCTCTGGTTGTCGAGTCTGCAACTGGGGAGGACGTGCTGATTGGACTTATGAGCTGGAAAAAGGAGGATACCTGCGGAGGTGAAGGCAACTACGGTATTTTCTCGCGACTGTCGCGCGCTCGAGCGTGGGTTGATTCTGCCACGGGTGGAGACGGCAAATGTCGTTCGTAGATGAAAATGTCCTTCAAAACCTGGGGGTAAAACGTAGCTGCGGGCGCTTCGTCGTCTTGGGTGACATTCTAAAACCGGTTAATGAATTTCCATTCGAATCTCCATCTCGAAAGAGCGTTAACTCTCCTGACCATCTTTAATCAAGTCTTTCGTGACAGCCATCAATGCTCGCGACATCTTCGCTTCACTCGGCACCCGTCGTCGTACAAATTGCAGACCCAAAAAAAACAATATTGCCTTTACCCGGCAGCCATCGTCTCGTCCACTCCACTGGACAGAAGTAAGTAGTAGTAGTAGTAGCTAGGAAGTCGATGTTGAGAGGGGTATCCCTTCGCAAATTGCGATCCAAGAGACCCTGCGTGCTACCTCAAAAGCAGTCTTTCAGTAAAAAAATATTTCACAAGAGCTGTGCCCGGTGTTGTCAGCATCCTCCACGTGCAAACCAACGTTCCCAGTGGTCCAGTTCAAGGCCATCAACTTCGGAGCGTGGCTCGTCAGGGAGTACAGGTTGTTTTAGGATTCTGAAGAGTGTCACCGTTGACACGGCAGAATACCTGGTCATAGAGAAATACCCTGCTGAGCGATCCGAGACAGAAGAGCAGCAAGAAAAATAGTGACAAGACTCCCAGAGAACTGCTAATGAACCGGAAAACTCGGCCGCCTTTGATAGTGATGGACAGCGCAGCCACGTAGAAAAGTGCCCACACCAAGGGGTGATAAGGCTCCAAACTCGGTGCAGCTTCGACCATGAGCTCAGCGAACGATATCACGGAAGCCGAGACGTTCACAATGTACTCGGTTGTATCACAGCAGCCGATCATAAATGCCGGATAGAAGCCAAGAGTGCAGCGTGCCAAACCGTACGCACCCCCTGAAAACGGAAGAGCACCGTTGATTTCTGCAATGCAGCAAGTGAGCAGCAAGTACCCGATACCAATCAGGAAGTAGGTGATGATGAAACTATAGAGTCCCGAGTGAAGTCCTTCGTTCCAGTCCGCATACTGCCCACCGATAACGATCGTGATTCCGAGTATGAAGATGTCTGCTCTTCCTGGTTTGTACTTGACCGGAGGACTTTCTCCCGAAGGTCCTGCAGAAACTGTTTCAGGTCCTCGAGAATCTGGGGTTTTGGCATTGCTTGGTACATGATCACTATTCAGAGGAGCTGGTTGAATTTTGCTGGCAGACACCAACACGTTGCGCATTTTGGCGACTACAATCGTTCTGTAGTGAAAAGTGGAAGAGCGACGGAGTTGGGGTGCAATGTTCGTATTGAGATTTGAGCGTGACAAACTGTTCGTAAATGAACCAACTTCGGCGGACCAAGAACGAAGAACGTTTATAAACTTGACGTACAGCACACGGGATGCTGCTAGTTAGTTATTTTCGTGGACTAGAACTAAGCTACTAAAAAGGAGATCGTTTTCTTTGAATGGGAACAAGCTGAAAGACTAGCAAAACTTTAAAATAGAGTCAGAAGGCTTGACTTCTGGTAAAGTGTCGGAGGAATGTTTGTGTACCGTCGTAATTGCACCACATGGGCCTTTCGAGTTGAATAATGATCTGAATCGTTAGTGTTTACTTTGGTAACATCCAACATTTTTTGTGTTCATTTGTGCGATAATGAAGAATGTACTTCTCTGAATCGAGATTTGCGAGAACGGGTTGAATAATTTCGTGATAGCGTCAAATAATTCAAGGAGAGCTGCTTGAACTTAGTCGATGCATTGGCCGAACAACTAGTACCTGAAGTACAAAATTCCGAGCTTTTGATGTTCCGTAAATTACACAATGGCTACCACATTCGATTTGAGAATAGATTTACCAATTACTTAATGAGTAAAATAACATGAAAAAGAATACTTTTGAATGCTTGTCCTCGTTTAATGTAGTTTATTAAACTGTTTACTTTAGGCTGGCTGCAATCTTTGAGGTACCAATAATCCACTTGTTGTCGTTTTGCGAAGTATCCGTCCCACCGGTTCGCTTGCTATTGCTATATAGCTTGTAAGTATCACGTTTTTTCCGAGTTGCAGCCACCTTTTTCACGTTGAACTTGGTCACATGGGCTACTAACATGACGCGATTCTCCGCAGCTGAAAACGTTTGACGCTTTCGCGCGTACGCAAAGTAGAAAGTTGTCAGAACGATGAAAATGATTGAGAAAGCAGTTATTTCGACACCTCCGTTGTCCTGAAAGCCCACGACAGCAATAATGCCTAAAACCCAAATAACCATTGAGTAGAGAGCTCCAGGGATACCAAAGGGACTGCGAAATTCCGAGCTTTTGATGTTCCGATAATTGAGTTTGAGCGAAATGTAGCCGATGCACTGCCCTGTGTACGACATAAATGCCGACAGGATGCAAATGTGAAAGAGGTTTTCCCCCACGACTGGTACCAAATAGGAAAGAATGCACAACGCATAACTAACCGCAGATCCACCAAGTAGAGCACCGTATGGGGTCTCACTGTCTTTGGTCGTCTTCGCCAAAAAATAAGGTAAGAGTCTTGACGTTGCCATGGCACCAATGAGTTTTCCATAGCACCACATGAACCCGAAAGCAGTGGCATACGTGGCTGGGAGCGATAGTAAAGTGGTAGTATGGTGCGTGATACCAAACATGATCGTGAATCCTCTGTTGAAGGGGACAAGTTCTGTTGGAAGATCGGATAGACCAGGAGGAAGTGATACGGTTATGAAAAGCACAAAGATGCCTGTACAGAACAACGTCGTCACACACGAGACTTGGGCAACGGGAACGATTTTCTTGGGCTGGTCTACCTGGTCACTTGATAAATTTAAAGCTTCGACGCCAACGAAGAACCACGCAGCTAATGGTATACCTTTCATAAATCCATGAAAACTATTGTCGAAGTTCACTGAGGAACTTGCTGCGTATACTTCAAAATCGACGAAAGGCAGGGATCCCAGACAGTAAAGCACGGCAATCAGAAGCGAAAGTATGGCGATGACAAGACTGAAAGTCCAGAAGACTCGGCCGCCCTTGATCTGTATGAAGAGAGCACTTGCATAGAACAACGTCCATAGTAGCGGGGACCAAGGCTCCAATGACGGTGCAATGTCGACAATCAGTTGAACGAAGCAAAGCGTTGACGTTGAGACGTACGCAATGTACTCAAGGGCTTCACAACAACCGATCATGAAGGCAGGATAGAACCCTAAAGTGCATCGAGCTAAACCGTAGCTGCCCCCTGCAAATGGCAACGCTCCAGTAATTTCAGCAGTACAACAACAAAATGTTGAGTACGCAGAGGCGATCAAGAAAAACGCGATGAGGAAGTTGGTGAATCCGGACAAAATTCCTGCATTCCAGCAGAAATATTGGCCGCCGATGACAATTGTGACACCAAGCATCATAATGTCGAGTTTTTCAGGTTTGTACTGCGTCTTCGTAATTTGGGCACATGGACCAGTGGAAAGTTGATCGTTCTGGTCGTTTGCTGGTCTTTCTTGGCTTGGACGAATTTGAGTTGATGTTTGTGGTAGCGGTCTACGGATGAGACTTGTGACGATGGTTTTGAACACCATGACGTTTGGAAGTAATTGGCAAAGCTCTGGAGATTGCAGGAAGGGAAATAGGTTGATTAACCCGCTGCGATTGCAGAGTGCGTCGAGTATAGCATCGATATCGAGCTATTTACGATGACTCAAGCCAAAGCCTACAGTACTCGGAAACTCCCAACCAAATCCATTGCCTCATAATTCTAAATTGATGTGCGTGCCATCATAAGAACACCCGATGCGTTGGTAGCAGGTATTAATGTCGTGCTCGCACACAGAAGCTCTGGCTTCTGGAATATATTTTTTACTGTCCATGTAGGAGCAGTAGTTCTTTTGATTTTTGGGGGGGCTTGAGGCCTCGAAAGTTTTCTTTGCGAGTCGGGTGGCTGCTCGTTTTTGTTGGCCCGCTCGTGTGCGATCACCATGACTCTGTTGGTTCTCTTGTGCTGAGATCGATTCATTATTATGTACGTAGCATGCCTTTTCCAGGTTATGCACTTGGTGTGAATTGCAGATCAACTGTTTCAGTCGTGAACGCTCGTCACATGTATAGGCTATGAGGTGCCACTCAAAGTGAGTAAATCCAGTGTCGAAAGCTGAAAAGCATCTTGAGAAGCAAATGATGAAGCAAATTACGTCAATTTCATTAGGTGCAGAATACTGTGGGCATATTTTGCCGACTCACTATCAATCAGTAGTAAGTTGAAGGAAAGACCACGAACTTGAAACCCAGTTTATGGACTGGTATTATCAGGATAAAAAGTATCTAGCACATAATGAAAGACAGTTTTGTTTCTGTTCTACTGCTGCCTCATGGATTTTGGCACTTGAAACTTTGTGCAGTACGTCGTAGCCCTGGAGATCACCACTAATCCCTCACTGAAAGAGGTCGAGCACTTTCATGGAGTGAGGTAATACTAGCTGGGGGTTGCCATCCCAAGAAACACTTTTGTTGTGTGCAAATATCCAATACTCATGACTTATTGGTGACAGATCGCACAGCAATCTTCGAGGGCACGACGCCCCACTTACTCTTGTCATTTTGAGATGTATCTGTTTTACCGGTTCGGTTGCTATTACTGCTTGTCCTCTTGTTACCCCGCTTGTGCCGACCTGCAGCCACCTTTTTCACGTTGAATTTGGTCACATGTGCTACCAGCATGACGCGATTCTCCGCAGCTGAAAACGTTTGACGCTTGCGCGCATACGCAAAGTAGAAAATTGTCAGAACAGTGACAATGATTGAAAAAACAATGATCTCGACGCCTCCGTTGTCCTGAAAGCCCACGACAGCGATAATGCCTAAAACCCAAATAACCATTGAGTAGAGAGCTCCAGGGATACCAAAGGGACTGCGAAATTCCGAGCTTTTGATGTTCCGAAAATTGAGTTTGAGCGAAACGTAGCCGATGCACTGCCCTGTGTACGACATGAACGCTGACAGGATGCAAATGTGAAAGAGGTTTTCCCCCACGACTGGTGCAAAGTAGGAAAGAATGCACAACGCGTAGCTGACTGCAGATCCGCCAAGTAGAGCTCCAGACGGGGTCTCAGTATTTGCGCTTGTCTTGGCCAAAATCCTAGGTAGTAGCTTTGACGTTGCCATGGCAACAATCAATTTTCCATAGCACCACATAAAGCCGAAAGCGGTGGCATACGTGGCTGGAAGTGACAGTATTGTGACAGTACGGTGCGTAATACCAAACATTAGCGTGAATCCCCTATTAAAAGGGACGAGTTCAGTTGGAAGATCGGGTAGACCAGGTGGAAGTGAAGCCGTAACGAAAAGCACCACGAGACCGGTGACGAACAAAGTCGCTACACAGGAAACTTGAGCCACTGGAACTATTTTCTTGGGGTCGTCCATCTGATCACTTGATAAACTTAAAGATTCGACGCCAACGAAAAACCACGCAGCTAATGGTAAAGCTTTCAGAAATCCATGAAAGTTGCCAACAAAGCTGAGGTTGGAGTTCCCTCCGTATTCTCCAAAATTGACGAAAGGCAGGGAGCCGACACAAAAGAGCACAACGATTAGGAGTGACAGGCAGCCGATCACAAGATTGAAAGTCCAAAAGATTCGACCACCTTTAATGTGTATGAAGAGTGCACTTGCGTAGAATAGCGCCCATAGTAACGGAGACCAAGGTTCAAGCGATGGCGAAATGTCCACAACCAAGTCCACGAATGATAATGTCGAGGCTGACACGTACGCAATGTACTCGAGTGCTTCACAACATCCCACCATGAAAGCAGGGTAGAACCCTAAAGTGCATCTCGCCAAACCATAACAACCGCCAGCAAAGGGGAGAGCTCCAGTGATTTCAGCAGTACAGCAGCAAAGCGTCAAATACGCAGAGGCAATCAGGAAAAATGCGATGAGGAAGCTCACAAACCCCGACGCAATTCCTGCATTCCAGCAGAAATATTGGCCACCGATGACAATCGTGAAGCCAAGCATCACGATGTCCAGTCTGGTAGGTTTGTACTCTGCTGTGGTCGTCTTGGCAGATGGACCAGTGGACGGCTGAGCATCGCGAGACGATACTTCTTTCTCTTGATTGGGGCGAACCTCAACTGAAGTTGGAGCTAATGGCTGCACCAAAGTCCGTCTTGCAATAAATCTGACGATGGTTCGGAAGGCCATGAGTTGGTAGCGAGATTGCAAAGTGAGTTTGAGTTTATCTGGACGTCCTGCGAGTTGCTATTTACGACCGACAGAAGCAAACGTACCCAGCAGAAACATCCCAGAAACGAACCAAGTTCGTCTCTCGAGTTTCTATATTGATGCTCATAAGACCGTGAACAAGTTAACCCCAGTCTCTCCGAGCTTGCCAGTCCCTTCAGCTGCGTATATTACCGAAAATTGGCATCCTAGATAGCATGCTAAAATGAAACTGCAGCTCGTTGGTTTGTTTATCCAGGGGCTAGTAGTTTTGAAAATAATAAATTACGTTTTAGTGTCCTGTACTTGTTACGGAGCGAACCACAGATTTGGTAGATTTGGGTCCCCACTTACTCTCCGTTTGAGAATTCTCCGTCCCAGCACCAGTGATCTTACTATTGCTGCTGCCCGTTGTGATTTTTTACCCGACGTCCTGCAGCCACTTTTTTCACGTTAAACTTTGTGACGTGAGCCACCAGCATCACGCGATTCTCGGCAGCTGAAAAGGTTTGGCGCTTTCGAGCGTATCCGTAGTAGAAGACGGTAAGAAGCGCAACAGTAATGGAGAAAGCGATGACTTCCACACCTCCGTTGTCTTGGAATGCCACAACCCCGACAATTGAAAGTACCCAGACAATTGCCGAGTATACAGCCCCAGCGATGCCAAACGGACTCTGAAATTCCGAACTCTTGATGTTGCGATAGTTTCGCTTGAGGGATACGTAGCCGACGCACTGGCCGCTGTACGACATGAATGCCGACAGAATGCAGATATTGAACAGATTCTTACCCACCTCAGGTACGAAGTACGAGATGATGCACAGAGCGTAGCTGATTGCAGAGCCAGCGAGCAATGCACCGTACGGGGTCTCATTTACTTTCGTTGTCTTGGACAGAAACTTTGGGAGGAGTTTTGATGTGGCCATCGCAACGATCAGTTTACCGTAGCACCACATGAATCCAAATGCAGTGGCGTAGGTAGCAGGAAGTGACAGCACCGTTGCAGCACGGTGAGATATTGCAAACATTAGTGTGAAACCTCGGTTGAACGGCACGAGTTCCGTTGAAAGCTCGGCCAAACTAGGTGGGAGTGACGCTGTCACACAGTAGACGACAAACCCCGTGACAAACAGCGTAACGACACAAGAAACTTGAGATATCGGTACAATTTTCTTCGGTTGCTCCACTTGGTCACTCGATAGACTGAGTGCTTCCACTCCCACAAAGAACCACGCTGCCAGCGGAAGTGCCTTCATGAATCCACGAAACCCGCCAACAAATTCGAGATTAGGATCAGCTCCATACTTGCCAAAGTTGACAAACGCCAGGGAGCCCAGACAATAGATCACAACGATGACAAGTGAAATGATCCCAATACCAAGGTTGAATACCCAGAACACACGTCCACCTTTGATCTGGATAACGAGAGCGCTTGCGTAGAAGAGAGCCCAAAGCAAAGGAGCCAAAGTCTCCAGTGAAGGGACAGCGTCAATGATGAGATCCACAAACGCGATGGTCGATGTTGACACGTACGCGATGTATTCGAGAGCTTCGCAGCAACCGATCATAAACGCCGGGTAAAATCCCAATGTGCATCTCGCCAATCCGTACGAACCTCCAGCAAATGGGAGTGCACCCGTAATTTCAGCTGTACAGCAACAGAGTGTGATGTACGCGGACGCGATCAGCATGTATCCGATGAAAAAGCTGTAGATTCCGGCGTCGAGGCCTTCGTTCCAGCAGAAATACTGTCCGCCAATGACGATGGTAATGCCAAGCATGTAGATATCCCATTTGTCGTGCTTGTACTCTGTCGTGTGACTGGCCGATGGCCCAGTCGGAAGTTGCGGACTCCGAACTGATGTTTGTTTCGATCTGACTGATAAAACTTGAACCGAAGGTGGTGCTAGGGGCTGCACTACCGTGGGTCTGCGCACTAGTCGAAGAATATTTAGGAGCGGCATCTCCGATTCGAAGCACACAACGAGTTCTCGACTTTAAAACTGAGTTCGGAAATTTTATGATGTTCGGGTTTGCTATTTCCGCTGCTGCCAGTGCGCTCGAAACCCCCGAGGACGAGAACCTTGTATTTTCAGTGTGCACTTTAGGGATATGAAGTATCTAACTGTATCGACCGATGGTCCCCAAGTACCTGCACAAACTTTGTGCAATCTAGTGTAGTAATTCTTAAAAAAACTAGATGACCCACTGCACGCAATTTGTGCAGCATGCAGCACTACTACCCCCTGTACTTCTGTTACTTCTACCGCTTCTAGCGGATTTCACCGACCTGACTGATTTCCCAATTGTCGCGTTCTTGTTGGACCCTCGTCCATCCGAAGCTGAGCTGTTGCCATTCGTATGGTGACTGTTGCTCGTCGTGCTAGTTGACTGGATTTTGCTGCGCCGGGCTGCGACCTTTTTAATGTTGAACTTTGTGACGTGGGCGACCAACATGACGCGGTTTTCTTGGAGGGAAAATGTCTGACGTTTTCGCGCGTAGGCAAAGTAGAAAACTGTGAGAAGAGCAATAACCAATAGAAAGGCGAAAGTCTCCATATTGCCATTGCCTTGGAAACCCACGGTGCCGATGATACTCAACACCCAGACGGACATGGAGTAAAGTGCCCCCCAAGAGCCGAAAGGACTTCGGAACTCGGAGCTTTTGATGTTTCGATAGTTGTGTTTTAGCGAAATGTAGCCGATGCATTGGCCCGTGTACGACATGAAGCCCGAGAGCATGCAAATGTTGAACAAGTTTGCGCCGATGGACGGCTGCCAGTACACGACAAGGCAAAGCGCGTAGCTGACACTTGTTCCGGCAATGAGAGCAGCGTACGGCGTTTCTTCGGCTGCAGAGGTTTTGTTGAGAAATGAAGGCAGCAGTTTGGATGTCGCCATTGCGACGATCAGTTTACCATAACACCACATGAAGCCAAACGCTGTAGCGTACGTGGCTGGGAGTGACAGAATTGTAGCTGCTTGACGTGGAATGTCGAATAGTAAGGTGAAGCCGTTGTCGAATGGAACTAATTCGGTTGGTAGTGAAGCGAGACCGGGGGGCAATGAAGCGGTGACAAAGTAGACGAAGATTCCAGTCACGAAAAGCGTCACGACACAAGCTACTTGGGCAATCGGTACAATATGTTTCGCGTGCTCGATCTGGTCGCTCGCCATAGGAAGCGCCTCAACACCAACGAAGAACCAGGCAGCGAGAGGAAGCGCCTTCATAAACCCTGGGAATCCATCCACGAATTCCAGCTCTGGATCGACTGCGTATTGTGCAAAGCTTACGAAAGGAAGAGATCCGAAGCAGTAGAGCACAACAATCAAAAGCGACACAACACCCAGGCCCATGTTGAAAATCCAGAACGCTCGACCCCCTTTGATGTGGAAAATCAACGCGCTCAAGTAAAATAAACCCCATAACACTGGACGATACGCCTGAACTTCAGGAACCGAGTCGACGATGAGATCAATGAACGCGATAGTCGAAGTCGAGACGTACGCGATATATTCGAGTGCTTCGCAGCAGCCGATCATGAAGGCGGGATAGAATCCGAGCGTACAACGAGCCAATCCGTACGCTCCTCCTGCAAACGGTAAAGCTCCAGTGATCTCCGCCGTACAGCAGCACAGCGTGATGTACGCGGTTGCAATGAGGAAATACGCGATGAAAAAGCTGTAAAGTCCTGCTGCGATGCCAGCATTCCAACAAAAGTACTGTCCCCCGATGACAATCGTGATGCCCAGCATGAAGATGTCCCATTTGCCAGGTTTGTACTTGGCTCTGGTGTTGACAGCGTTTGGACCATCGACAGTTGAAACACCTCGGGTTGTAGTCTGCTTGACTAACGTGGATGTCTCGGGAGCTGTCCACGCAGGATTGGACTGCACCCGAAGAGACCGAATCGCTTGAGTGGGTGGAGCAACCGCCACCTTGAAGCGCATTTGATCCACCTCAACGTTCACTCGGTACTTCAGAAGAAAGTGCCTTGTGGTAGATAAAGGAGTCGAGCGCTCAGAACGGTAGTTGAAAATAACGCGTAAGGCTTCTGGTCTGTGCTTGCATACAGCAAACGAAATGGATAAGATCAGCTACCTATTTGGAAAGCACCAAATTGCTCTCCAAATTTGGGAAGTGGTCTTGCAATTCCATGGGCACGCGCTTCTAGGAATGATGGACCATTTTGGAAGTACATTAGGGTTTGATCTTATGACGCCCAAGTTAGTTCTGACCAACGGTACCATTCGCGATTCACTTGCTGTACTGTAGTCTTGTCAATGGAAGCAAGTTGCTTCAGGTATTACCGCGAGTTTTGGTCTATGCTGCGGCAGTTGTCATGAAATGAACGGGTCTTTTGGCTACCCGATGGACACCTACGAAACCTTCAACCAACTTCGTGTCGAAGTTGTTTTCACTTGTGAAAAGTGTGGGCTAACCGAGCCCATGAACACATGATGAGAGAGCACAACTACCCAGGACGAGCACATTGCTTTGCGTCCTGGGAGTTGGCAGAATTCTATGAAATATAAGGTCCTCGCCACCACTATAAAACTAATTCGAGTCTTACAGAGACTCCATGTACTTCTTCTGCAGCTCGAAAGCCACTAGTGTGATACCGAACAACGGCGCTTGCACCATCATACGAGGCCCTGCGCCCTTCATCAACGCCTTGGGACCGTTCGCCGCCACCACCTTCCGGACGCAATCCATCATACCCGTGTACGGAGACCCCTTTATTTGCAACCGAGTCTTGATCACATCTGCGGGTGTACAGATCGCAGCAGCTCCAGCTCCTGCAATTGCTCCAGCCGACACAATGGACAGCACCGAGTTCTTGCCCGTGGTCTTGTCTGCCCAGGCATCACGAAGTGTAGCGTAGGAAGGAAAGAACAGCACCGCGTACGGCACATCTCGTAGAAAGCAGACGCCAGCGCCTTGGTACATTCCCCTGACACCCAAACCCCGAGCGATCTCCATCGCCGTTTGTCTTTCTGCAACTGGCAGCGACGTCTGCATCTGCAATCGGATCTTAACAATCTCAACCTGCACCACCAAAGCAAAGTCTCCGTTAGTGAACAAGTCTAGAAAACTTAGCAACGTGCGAGTGTTTCAATCACGTACCGGGTTGGTGATGATGGACTGAGCACTGCCAGCTCCTGCACCAGCCAGCGCTTGCTTGGCCAAGCTCAGGTGTCCGTCAGCATCAGCGAAGTGTTCACGTAGTTGTTCGTTGACAGCCAATTTAATGGCCTTTTCAGGCAGCACTCCCATGAGTGTAGGGGGCAAACCACGATACAAACCACGCAGTCCATCGGTGACAACGATGTGTTTGAAGCACTGCAGAGGCCCCGAGAACATCATGCGACCTCCGGTTCTCGTTTGGCCTTGCAAATGGGTCTTGACGATGTCCATGGGGAAAGTCGTGACCACTCCGACGGCACCTGCCATTCCACCCACGGCGAGTTTCAAGTGGAGTGGGATTGCGGTGGGCGTCTGCAGCGTCTTGGGGGCATTGGCAGCTTCACGAGAACCCAGCGAACGCACTTTGAGCGGAGGAAGGTGGCGAAGCGCGGCGGAAGAAGTCATTTCGCTCGGTTTGGCTGGACACGGAACTTCGGGACCGGAAAAACGGGAATGAAGAATTTTGCGGCAGCAACCACAGCTCCCCCAGTGCAGAAGGAGCCATGACAAGTGAAACCGAGCACCCACCGCCCGCCAGAACGAAGCTGCCAAGCTGCAAATTGGGCTCGAGATAGCCAGCCGTTGGTAGGGGTTTCGACGCGGCTGACGTTGCTTCGGGCTCTGCTTTGCGCCTGTCATGAGACAGCCGATGGGGACAGACGTTGTGGACACTTGACACTGAGCCTGGCGTTTGTATGGACGCACAGTTTGGAGGGAGCGAGGCATATCGTTCGTGCACGGATGTGCTGCTTGGGTTTCGTGTGGGGACCCCTTTTCGTGCTCAAAGGAAAAAACTCGTGGTTGTGCAATCGAGTTGCTGGGTCCTATCGTTGAGGCATTTGCTCTCTGCTTGATTCGGTTTGACACATTGAGAGCGTCAAGCAGCAGCATGTAGCAGCTTCTGAAGCCTAAATTTTGACTTGGAACAACGAGCAACAGGACGACTAAAACTTTTGAACTGAAAAAATGGAGATGAATCCTGTGGGTCAATTGAGACTTTAGAAACTTCTCTTGGTTGAGCACGAACGGCTCGAGACGAGTTATAGACGCGATGATTCGGCAGTCTGCTGTTGCCAGAGACAGACCCAGGTTGAAGTGGATGACAACTCGAGTTTTTCGTGATTGGATGTGCCACTTCCGCACGAGAGATACGCGCTGTCAAACGAATCTGTAGAGCTTCAAAGTGCTACAGATCGTTACAGTACTCCATCGGTGCTGAAGTTACTTTTGGTTGTGGTAGTTTTGACTCGAGTGGCGTAACTTGCTGGTTACTTGGGATGACCATAATTGTGGCTCTAGAACTGTACGAATGCAAGGCAAGGCACTCGACAATATCCAACATCACGGTCAGGTTCGAACGAGCAAAATGCTGGTGGAGCAATGTGATCTTCTGAAGATCAGTGTAAATATTTCTGTCCGCACCAGCTACACCATGCAAAATGGTACGTAGAAAGCAGCATAAAGACATGAGACTGAGTATATTTCGATCTGTTGCTGTTGTACGTTGCTCGGGTCTTCATCCAAAGCCGGTGGAATATATGTAGTAGTTTCCAATTGTTAGTTTGCTTTTTCAAGCTTATTCAAACGAATCCGAGGCGAGGCGATCGAGGGTAGAAAGATGCAGCTCGTCCTCAACGTTCGCGTGTACAATCCGATTTCATGCGGTTGAGCGGTGAGTTATGGACTAACGTCAGGAGAAAGCTGCATTGTGGTCATTTTGATCTACATTCAAGAAGCGATTGTGAATAAGCTACAACAAATGAACAACCACGCTCTCAAAGCACTTTACCTTCACAGACTTGCCCACCATGTCGCCAACAAACGGTTTGTAACTCTCCCATGATTCCGAGCCCCCCATGGCGATACGCCAAACGTTGCTGCTAGTATGCTCAAGGAAGAGCCCAAAGGAACAAAGCTGAAAAGGTTTTGCAACCTCAAAATGGTCGTGGATGTGAGATTTCTGACCTTTGCTCAGACAAGAGACGCAAATGTCGTAGTTTTCGGTGCACTCGACACACGACAGAATGTCTTGTTCACAGACTAAACTAGTTTTGCCACACTCGTCACAGGAGCGCAGCATTTCCAGCCTCGTCACCAAGTACAGCGCTTCATGGCGGGAAATTTGTCCGTCGCAATCCAGATCAAAGCTAAGAACGTACTTAAGTATGTAGTTGATAAAGTCGAGACTCACTCAATTTTCCATGAAGAAGCTCGTGAACTCGTCAAACGAAATTGTGCTGTCACCGTTAGCGTCGGCTTCATCAAACAGAATGTTAACGTGGAGCTGCAACATGGTCCCGGGATTTGGGGAAAGTCTGCCTTTTGCGAGAGCACATCGACAACAGCATCGGCACTGAGAAAATGATAGCTGTGCTGAGGGTGAATTCGGGATCTGTCGGGGTAACATCGTACACAGCAAACAACTCTCGCACATTGAGCACTGAAATGCTGCCATCGTTTTGGGGATAGGCAGCTGATGTAGGGGTTCATAGTTATGATGCGCCAAATTAAGCTGCCAACGCCGTCATTGCTTCTGCAACTTCGCTGGCTTCAGCTTGCAGCTTTTGCTCTGCAATTTTAGCCATTTCTCTCAACCTTTTGCAATTTTCAACTGCTGAACAAAGCTCAAATACACTCAGAGCAAGTGACACCGCAGTGATTGCTACAGCGACAGCCAGAAGGAAGTAACTCAACCATCGACCCAAGCAAAAAGTAAGTTCGCGAATTGTGTCTGCCATCACGTCGAACAATTGTGAAAACACGACAGCAAAACCATAAAGTAGCGATAACACCAGTTCTGCTGCATGTGCCATCCGAACATAGCACGTAATGATGAAGCACGGTATGCCCTCGAAGATCCACCCCAGAACGCTTTTCAGGTTCTTAACTAGGATCTTTAGACTGGTTTTCGAGTCTTCATGTCGGAGACGGAATACTTGAAGTTTTCGGAGTTCTCGACGGAAAGCTTTAACGTTCTGCTGGAATCGATAGTTTCGTAGTCTTGCTTTTGAGCTACCGAGCGGTTCAGTGCCACTTCACAAGGCGCAAACATCTTCGTCCTGACAAGTTTCCTATCGATGTGTTCCTCTTGTTGTGAAAGGAGCCACACGACCGCCAAAATCGAATCGATTGTGGTGTCATTGCTTTCGAGTTGGACCATTTCGGCTAGAAGTTTGATTCCTCGAACACACTCGGGGTCTTCCAACAACTTCTCGCCAGTCTTTATGCTCTGTATCGCAATATTTCGTCTCGATTCTGCTTGAGGGATGCAAACGTGCTGAACGAATAGTTGAGCTGCGAGGAAAGTCTGACCCCAAACTAGTATGAAGCCCACGGCACTCGCAATCACGCCTGCTGCACTATTGCCGACTGAAAATGTGCTGTAGATCAGTATTTCGAAGTCTACAGTGCGTCTCCAAGCACTTATCATTCTGCTGAGTTCATTTCTCACGTTGTTGGGCCTCTTCGCAATTCGTTGGCACACTTGGCAATTGTTTCGCAAAGATGGTCAACATTTGTACAGTAGCGCTCGATATTCTTGGAGTCACGGATCACAATCAAGAGGTCATACACGATGCTGGGAAACATTGGGGGTCGATCGTTCACTTTGGTGCTTCCTTGCATCATTTTGGCTATGGTTTGCCCCTAGGTCGATGAATTGAGACTACGTTACCTTCGTTGGGCATTCGGAGTCTTACCTGTCAAATCACAACCAATTTAGGTTGTTGGCGTTGCGATCAGAACACTAGGAAACTTTTACCTATCTCTTCCTACGGCATTCATGTGGGTAGCGAAGACACAAGTTGACGAGCAACCAGTTTGGTTCATTCATCGTAAATAATGTCTTCCCTTGCTACACTACTGCTTTGTCTACTATTTTCTGCTCATTTAGTCAGCAGGCATCTTCTTCCATGCGAGTGTCCAAAATGGCGGCGGAGGATGGAGAGGTCCGTGGCCGCGGCGAAATCAACGTGTCGTCCTGCACCACGTGCTTCTCCATGAACTCAATGAATCGGTCGCCGTAGAAGTCCGGATTCACTGCCGAGATCTGTTTGCGGTTGTGACGCAGGCCCTTGAAAAACGTCTCGGCGATTTTCCGCGTGTTGTACTGCTGCAGGATGTCGATGATGCCCAGGAAATACACGAACCCGTTCTTGCGGCCATGTCGATCTCGGCCGTAGATGCCTCCTTCGTCCTTGCAAAAGACCGACTCGGAGTACTCAGCATACGCTGCTGTGTCTAGAAGCCGCGGTGACAATGGTGCCATGGTAGATGCTGAACCCTTCGGTGTCGACGGCAACGACGCATTGTTGCGATTTGCTGGAGAAGAGAAGTCCCCAAACGCAGCTCCGAAGCTACGTCCGAAACCACCTTCACTGCTAGTGGAATCGTCCTGCTCCGAGTCATTATCCGAGTCTAAGTCCGGGTCCATACAGCCATCGCTCCATGTCGGAGTATTCGGCGGTGACAGCGCCAAACGTGTTTGAATGGAGTTGATCATACTGGGGACTGGTGGCGGCTGGTGCTCAACACCATCTCCTGGCATCGATGTTGAACGAAATGGTCGAGTCTGTGGAACGTCCATGATGAAGCCAGGATCCGAGCCTGCAGGCGATGTTGGCAATGATGTGGACGTGGGTCCATGTGCATCTGACGTGATGCTATCTCCACTTTCGCTCGTGGGTGTACCAGTATAAAGATCATTGTGCAGTTCGAAACCAGAGTCGTGCACGCCAATGAGCAGACTGTAGTCCATAATCTTCATCCGCTTCAGAAACTCGACGTCCTTGCGAAGCTGAACGAGGAATTTAGCGCGTCGTGCTACCCCCATCTGCAAGTGGAACCCTTTCTCCAGCAGATCATTGTCCTTCAACACACCTGCACTTCCACGTTCGTGCTCCTTCGGCGAAGCGTGGCGTCCTATCCGCGACCCTTTCAAGTCGAACCGCGCGTGAATCTCCAACGGCGTGTCGAAGACACTTGCCATAATGACGAAGTGCATTTTTCTTCGCAAGTGGTGCATCTTGACTCGGTGCATACCGTAGAAGCGTGTGATCAGCGTGTTCGGGTTTTCCATCACAAACTTGTAGTAGTGAGGCAAAATGCGTCGAAGGAACTTGGACTCGTCCTTTGTCTGTGTCTTGATCATAAAGCGCCCGTCGTGGGAATAAAAGAAGAACTGCCCCGACTTGGAGTTCGACATGAACTCAATGAAGTTGAAGTCACCACTTAGCGTGAGCATGTAGTCTGCCAGATCGATTCCGAATCGACGACGCACTTGGCGAAACACATCGGGCGAATAGTCTTTGAACTTGAAAGGGTGCTGGAGCTGCGAGTTTGCCGGGAAAATCTTCTTATCAACGAGCATGAAGTCGTCCATCGTCAGTCGCTGCTTGAAGGGCTTCTGAAGGCCGGCTGAGTCTCGGATTCCACACATCATGCCGTACGTGAGCGCGTACTGCTCGTGTTGTAGGTTGATCACGTTGCCTGCTGGAGGTTTGAAACTGCGCTCGACATTCTGGTATCGAGTATGGCCCAGCTTGGTCTTCCCAATCCGCATGCGCTTGTCTAGAATCGACAGATTCGCTTTGGTGTTGGCTCGCTTGGGCGTTGGCGACGCTGGCTGGTCCTCAGGTGTAGTTTTGTTCTCCGCTGTCGTGCTTACCCCGCTCATGTCCAGCGCTGTGGATGTCGTGGTGGACACGGAGGTGGTGCTTACAGTGATCATGGAGCTGCTAGTTCCCATTCCATCACTCTCAATGAAAGTGGGTGACGCCGGGCGACTGTTTTGGGATGACGGGGACCTGGGTCGGCGGCGGCCAGGAGATGTTGGCGTCACCTTGAGGGTAAGAAGCTCCGGCGCAGCATCCTTCACGCAGGTGGCCAGGACCGCTGGAGCAACAACTTCCACGGGCATCAGGTCGGCTGGTCCAGTCACTTTGCACTCCTAAACTCACCGCAGCAGGCAGATTCGTGAATGACACCGTCCTGTGTATTGGTAGAGATAGCAGCCATCTGCACAACTCACCTCGATCCTTTTGGACCTGATAGTCGAGGACGAGGCTGAAGCCAGCCCCAAATCAACGGTAGTCACCGGACAAGCCACGCCTCTCGTCTTCAACTTCCATTTTCAGCGCCGTACTCACTATTTGCAGCAAAGTCGCAGGCCATCGACGTCCGAGTCCATCAAAGGCGATATTTTCAGCGGCGACAAGATGAGCTTTTCTTGGTGTCGGGATCAGAACGAACGTCACGCGTGGCAGGCCCACCGAGTCCACTGCTTTCTCTCGGTGACTTGAGCCGTGCCTTGACCTGCAAGAGACGGGATCCGATGGTTGATCAATCGCAGTCGCAAATCTTGAGCGGCACCACCACGGGAATCGGACCCCAAGCACCAAAAGCGGACCGTCCGTCGCATACGTACGCAAGCATCCGCCGTCGGCAAGGTGGAGCGCAATGAGCGTAACGCCCAGCTTGTTTGGAAAACGGGTTTTGTCATTTTTGTAGGTGTTTTACACGTACTCCAGCATCCTGGTGCCTGCGTCTACGATTCCGACAGCCGGAGTGGCTAGCGGGAGCTCTGAAAAGCTTAGACGGTGGCCTGGCCGCCGCGCTGCTCGATCAGCAGCTTCCAGAACTCGTGGGTCTCGGCCACCGTGGCCTCGGCGAAGTCGCGGCCCATGCACTTGTCTTCGTAGCCGTACTTGTTCACCTGGGGCAACTTGTAGTCGCGGAGCCAGTCGTGGATGGCCGTGATGCAGCCGGGCATGTGCGCCTCAATGTCAGCCACGTCGTTGATGAGCGGGGCGTAGTGGTCCTCCACGTTGATGCAAATGACCTTCCAGTCCGTCTCGTTGTCGTCAATCAGGGCAAGCACACCCAGGATCTTGACCTGCACGATGGAGCCCGTGCGCCACTGCTTGGTGCCGATCTCCACGACATCAATGGGATCGTTGTCACCCACGCAGCCAGTGCCCTCCGTAACGTGCGAGGGGTCCTCCCACGTCTGCGGCATGGCGCCGTAGTTGAACATCATCTCGCCCCAGCCGTACTCACGCAGCTTACCGTTCTTGGTGTCCTGCTTAATAGGGTTGAAGGGCTCACCCGTGGCGATCTCCATTTTCTTACGGGTCCACTTGGGAATCTCGCAGATGAAGTTGACCGTGCCGTCCGGGTTGTACAGCGGGATGTCGTGCCACGGGGAGATCTGCTGGCGCTCGCCGTTGGGGCCCGTGTGGTAGAAGTTGACACGGAACTCGAAGCTAGGGAAAGCGCCCACGGCCTCCGTCTCGATGTTGCCCACCTCAGGGTTGGCGATACGCGCCTTTAGGAATTTGAACTTGGCCTGGTAGCGACGCATGGCCTCCGTCTGGTTGTCGGCGGCGTGGTCGTCGTTCCACCACTTCATGAACGAGTTAAAGTCGATCTGGCCCGTCGTGGACTTGCTGTGCATGTACTGGATGGCCTCACGGGCGTCCTCGTTGGAGATGGGCTCTCCCAGCTTGGCGTGGAGGTCCAACAGGTCGTCCTCACTGATGAAGCCGTTGCCCTGCACGTCAAAGAGGTTGAAGATGGCGCGCATGCGCTCCATCTCGCGGGGCTCAATGTTGAGCTCCGTGCCGTCATCCAGCACGGATCCGCGACGCGTCTTGGCCACACTGAGCTCCGTGCCGTAGCGCTTCTCGGCCTGCTCGTACGAGGCGAGCTCAGCCTTGAGCGTGGTCACTTCGCTGCGCAGATCCTCGAGCTCCACGGCCATGGAGAGCACGTCCGGGTCCTCCTCGCGCCACGAGTCGCTGCGCTTGGAGCGGAAGCCCGCGTGCTTGGGGGACGAGGACGGGGACGAGGCCACGGGGCGCGTGTACTCGACCTTGGCGCCGTCCTTCTTGTCGGGCGCGTTGTCGATGCATTTCTGCATGACCTCGAGCCATTTCAGCTGGTCCTCGGCGTTCTCCGTGTACACGCGGAAGCAGTTGTCGCTGGGCGTGTAGAACTGGAAGCCATTGGGCTTGCCGTCCCACGCGTGCACCGAGGAGAAGGGGATCTTGCCGCGAATCGCGCGCTTCTCAAAGTCCTCGAGCGAGAGGAAGTAGACAATCTGCAGCTCGTCCTTGTAGATGACGCAGTAGCGCTTCTTCCAGAGCAGCGAGTTGTGCTCCGGCTTCTTGTACAGCACGCCGGCGATCAGCACTTCGCGGTTGTCCACGGCGTGCGACTTGGACTGCTTGAGGAAGTTGGCGAACGACGCGATCGTGGACGCCATTGTGAGACGAGAGTGATGGTCTTGAGCTCGAGCCAGCAAATCGCGGAATGAGAGGAAGCCACTGGCCGAGCCACGTATGCGGACGTTAGCGGAGAAGTACGGTAGTGGTGGAGATGGATCGGTTCTGCACGATCACAGGGTATTTCAGCCAACCAGCGCAGTGTATGTACCCTCTGCATTTTATACTGTACATGTATGTAGAACATTTGGCAAAAGGTTTTGAATTGGGGGACAAGTGAATTGCTGAGGGAGGACCATTCACGTTTATTTTGCTTCATATGCCTGGAGAGACGGAGGTGGGATGGATTCTGGTAGAGTTTATAGAGTCCTTCGTCCGACAGAAATGCGGTGCTGGTCGTCGGCACGAAGTTTGAGCGATCGGACACCAACGAAGATAGAGACGAGGCGGCGAAATGAATCTCCAGCGAAATGCCGACGGGGCACGAGAAAAAGCGGCAAATGACGCAGTGGACCTCCACACGCTGCATACTGTAGGAGGGAGCTCCAGATACGAGAAGGGTTCTGATAACCGCGTTGATGAGAGGGGAGTTGGAGTGCCAAGCCCGACTTTTGGATGGTTCAGTTTTGGCCAATGAGCCTGATTTACGGCGCGTCATGACGAACTGCTGGCGGTCTCAAGTACGTCAGCAAGTGCAGCGCCGGTGCACGTAGCGGAGACCTTGAAAAACTGCGTCAGTCCGGAATCGGAGGCGTCCAGGACTCGGCCCAGGAACACGTTGCAGACCTTAACACTTTCCTCAGGATACTGAAGAGATCAAGCACAAAAATCTGCAGTGATATGGACAAGTTGGCGCTGATTGACACGAAGTTGCGATCAAGACGAAGAGCTGTGGATGTTGCCTTTGATGCTCGGACGCGGTGGCGTCTTCACTTGATCAAGAGGTCTCCAGGTATGTCGAAACCATTTCGTTGTGGATCGAGACGCTGCTTCCAGTTCCGTATCTTGAGTCTCGGTGTCCTGTCGTACTCATGCTACGCTGGAGCTGGTTGGTTTTACTTGCTTGACAGGACACTTGCGTTTCTGTGGGCTAACTTGATCGAGAGGATTGTGTTGCATCCTTCGTCTGCAGGATTGAAGATAACCTCCCGGTCTGAGCCAAATTTGCTAGTCAGATTCGGTGAGGGGCGGACTTGTGTTGGAAAAGGGGTACCATTTCGTGCTATCTCCAACTACAAGCGCAATTGAAGTCGGTACGATACCTATGGTTTTGGAAACTCCATGTTGTGGTTGCACACCTCCGTTCAGAAGAGTGCTGTCCTCCAAAGTGTCATCTTTCTCCCTTCATTTGTCGACTGCATTGATGATCAAGCTACGAAGCGAGGTATTTTCTGTCCGAGGGTGGGTGCGTTGACCGAGTCATTTCGACCGGCGACGGTCACCATGAATTGGATCAATGAATACTCTCGGTGTTCTAGGACTGTTGGTCCTTACAACAACTCCAGCCCATTGCTACGACACTCACCCGGATGCTCGAATGCTTGCAGGTAGGTGCCTTACGACGTTGTCAAGTCCACAACTAAGTGAGCACATAAATGCCTTTTTGAATCTCCTGCAGCTTCACTACTTGTTTAACTATTTCTCATTTCGTCAGCAGTTTTAACTTTTTAAACATGATCGCCCAGCGAGGTCGGGTCAGAGTGGTGGAGTTGGTTTTACTGTTGTTCAAGGACGCGAATAAACCAATTCTAACCAAGGAATAGTTGACGAGCACGGACAGCAACTGAATTCAAAGAAGGGCGCCACTAAGCAGGCGTCAGTCAGGGCGAACCAACCCGTAACGGTATTCGGCCGGAAGGTCTCTCCTGTTGCAACATCTCAACCTCACACTTTCTTCATCATGATTGGCGTGATGGATAGAGTTTTTCACGCTATGTCAAGTCACTGGAACAGTCTCCAGATTGGCCGTCGAGGGCGGTACTCCGTCGAGCGTTTGTTGGCTTTTCGAGATTACTATGAACGCACTTCACCTACTCGAGCATTTGTGGTTTGTATTTTATCCTTACTCCCTGCTTTCGTGGTGGCGAATTTGGTCGAGTTTATTCCGTTGAGACCACCAACTGAGAGTCGGAAAGAGAATTACGCTTTCTGGATCCGATTGTACGTGTCGTCGCTGCCGATCGCTTTTGGTGGCGTGTTTCAAGTGAAAGAAGTTATTCAGACAGGAGTTATTTCAACTACCGGAATTATAGCTACTGCAGTTGGATCCTGTACCTGTTACGTGTGGCAGTGGCGGCAGCTTGGAAGTTTCCAATTCCTTTCGGATACGTGTTGACGGTGGGGCCGTTTGTCGCTTTCTACATGATTTTCTTCATGTTGAGCATTGGCCCACGAGTGCTTGCCAAGTCTCCGATACTGCGCAGTCAGATATTCTCTCAAATGCTTGTAATTGCAGCGCAGGGTACTCTGGCCATTGCGTATCCAACTTTCGGAGCCATTTTCAACCAGCTTTCCGGGCACGAGCAGACCGCGTTCGTCTTCGTGTTGCCGTTTATCAAGTTTTCTATCAAACAATTCATCGCCAAGGTATCCGCACACCTGCAAGAGTACGTCGGTCCTACCGTCGTGCTGACAGTTGACGTTTGCAATGTTTTGTACGTTGCAATTTGTGTGCAAACAGCAGTCTCACCCCTCACAACCACGCTTATGATCACTTCGGACGCTTGTTTCGTGGTACTGGCACTTCGTTCAATTTACTCCCAGACAAACGTGGTGGCTCCAGGTCCACGTGCAACATGTGCGGGACTTTCCTCCAAAAACCACTATATTCAAGACTTACTTACGGTTATACACGGCGCTTTTCAGAATGCAGGGGAGACTGGACAATTCTCGGTTCCTCTTCGTATTCGTGCTCCATTCCCGCTTCATCTGTCGAGCGAGAGCACAAAGTTTTTGAACGAGTTGATCGTGCGCGTCAGAAAAATACAGGAAGTGTTGATTTTGGCGCGAGTCTTTGCGAGGATGACAGGACAGTGATCTCTACTGCATGGGTCGGCAACAGATTTCACAAGTCCCAGTCCGTCCCTAGTGATTTAGACCGCGCTCAAATCGCTCCCGCGCCTCGGGACATCAATACCGGTAGCAGAATGTTTGCAAGATCGGGATCGAGAAAAATATTGACGAAAAGTGCACGAGTCGCGTGCACTATCTCGTGCCGTATTTCATCTACGCAATCGTTGTCCGAACCAGTTCGCAATCAAGTCGAAGTTGAGAGCGCCCACGACTCACTTCAGTCGCTCTTTCATTCCGAGTTAGTCCTCATGACCGAATTCATCGAGTGCATCATTCCAGTGCTGTATGCAGTCTAACTGGTGTTCCTGTATAATCCTCCGACGGCAGCTTATTATCCGCACACTCGAGCGTTGACGCCCGAGAAGTTTGCAAGTACACAAAGGAACATCCTGCTGTACGCAGCGGTCGAGTTTGGGTCATTTATTGGGATGAACCTTGTTGTCAAGCGAAAATTTGGCTTCTCACCACTGTACCAACTCGCTTTCGTGTTCGAGACGCAAGCTCTCACCATTCAGAGCCACCTCTTTGTGTGGTTTGTGCATCTTGCAGATAACCCTTGTACACAATGGTAAGGTGGTATGGTTGGGTTTGTTCGCTGGAAAATTGACACGATACTAATACCGTACTGCTTTGCGTCCAGGCGTTGACCTCGAAGCCCCATTCAAGTGATAAAATGCTGTAAAAGGCTGGCGTGTTGAGGTGATCGCCACTAGCACCACCATGGAACAGCAGATACCGAAGTGACACTTACGATTTTTTTAATTTTGCTCTTAGTTCTCAACTCTAGCGTCTTTATTAATTGAATACGGTTGGTGTTGCTCTCAAAGCTCTATTCACGTAGACAATCTGCCAGTATCGCTATCGAATAAATGTTGGCGTGACGCATATAGCAACACGATCGACTTCCCGAACGTGCTGGCGCAAATCAGTATCATAATTTCCACTTTTGATCGTTTTTATCAGAGCCACTCGTCCTTGATGGTCTCCGATACGAAAAACTTTCTTTTCTAGGTTTCAATAACATTTAACTTGTGAAGGGCAAGAATAACATCGGTCTGCATCGGCATTTTCTCTATGATTTAACAAATTACTTCGACTGCTTAGCAAAACCGAAGTTGGTAGCAGTGCCAAGGAATAAATGACTTCGAACCTGAAAGTGCATCCGGTGGCACCATTTCAACCTCGATTCTTGCTTGTGATAGTTGGAGTTCTTGGTCGACTTTTTCAAGCGGCAGGTAAACATTAGCACCGCGTTCAAGTTGGCCACCGATGCCAATACTCAGTTCAGCGACTTCTTTCGTTTCGAGATTATCATGAACGCACATCTCCGACCAGAGTTTGTTTTATATGCGCAACGGCATTGATACCGGCTTTCGGGATGGCGACATTGGTGGAATGTATTCCTCTGAGGCCACCCGATGAAGGCTGGAAAGCGAATTACACCTTTTGGATCAGGTTATACGTATCATCCCTGCCTACCAAGTGAAAGAAGTGCTCGAGCACGATGTCATATCAACCTTTGGGATTGTAGTCACTGGCATTGGGTTCTGTACGTGCTACGAGGCATTCACGATGGCACTTGCAGTCTTGTGGAAGCTGCTTGGGATGGCTTCGTGCGCTTTTTCATTCGGAATATTTGCTTACTGGCCGAGTATGTGGAGTGTGTTCTGCCGATGTTATATGCGCTGTACCTGACGCTCATTTTTCAATTACCAGTAGCCCCTTATTACCCAAACACGGCACATTTGACCCCTGAAACGCCGTCAGATGAAAGCAGAAAAAATTATGACGGAACTAAAACGAATAAATCGGAGTGCACGAGGTGCTCTACCAAAGAAACAAACAGCTAGCAGAACGTCGTCAACACTAACAACGACCAGCATTAAAAAACTCGAAGGTCATGTGAGTAACAGGATGGGCTCAACCAAGCAAGCCATTTTGAATTTGCTGTCCACGCAGTCAAAGGTATCCCCTTCTGAGGCGCATGTCCATCAAATAAAATTTCTTCCCGTGAACTTGGTGGCACCTGGTCGAATATCGAGAGTACTGGGAAGTGCTATTAGAACCAACTCTCACTCCACTCAAACCGCTGAGCTCGTAGTTCAAGACGCACTACAAACGTTATTTTACTCGGAATATGTTCTCATGACCGAGTACGTTGAGGTTATGCTGCCGCTGTTTACCTCGCTGTTCTTTTCCATCTATCTACCAGTGGCAAAATACTATCCCCATACCGTCTCAATGACAAGCGAGAAATTAAGGGAGGCCATAACAAGCATTCTTGCGTATTCAGCAGTCGAGTTGGTGGGATTTATCTATATCAGCTAGCTTTTTGTTTTGGAGACGCAAACCCGGAGCATTTGCTGTGTAAATTTACACGTAACTTTGATCGATTACGGTGAGTTGATCAATTCGGCCGCTAACTCGGGCTTTGCTTCCACTAAAACTTTGCTTTGCTTGGTTCTGCAGGCATTGACTTCGACGGTAGATTCAATTCAGACTAAAGTATCCTTACGCTAAGCCATCCTTAGGTAAGAGAGCGTCCAATCGCCAAATGGACTTCATTAAATGAAATAAATTTTATGCAGCAGCACAAAATTGAGGTTCACTTGTTTGTCATTTACCGCAAATTGAGTTCCGTTCACAAAGCACCGATGCCTTCCAATAATAGTGGTATTAATACAGCATGTCTGATGAAAACAGTCTTATCGCTAACTCGATACTTTCCACTTCCATACTCGCCCCCATTTCAATTTTGGCAGACAGCAGTATCAGCCTTGTTTGTGAAGCCAGCAAGCAATGTACCGAGGAAAAGTGCGACCTGTAACACCTCGCAGCTCTCAATCACGTTCCTGGTTTTCAATTGTTGCTAGAAAACTTCGGCATTCGTTGGGTCAGTGGAGACACTTTCAGGTTGGTCATCGACATCACTACACAATCGAACATCTTCTAGCTTTTCGAGACTATTGCGCGCGAACAACCTCGGCGCGCGTTTGGCTCGTGTGTTTGTTGTCGTTGGTACCTGCTTTTGTCTTGGCGATGCTAGTCGAGTGCATTCCGTTGAGGTCTCCAGCTGAAGGGTGGAAAGCCAACTACGCGTACTGGATCCGGTTGTTTGTTTCATCTGTCCCCTCGACACTGGGAAGTAACTTTATTGTGAAAGAGGGAATCGATCCTGGTGCCGTGTCCAATTTCCGGGTCATCATTGCGTCCATTTGTGGCAATATCTGCAACACGGCACTTCTCATCGGAGTCGCAGCCATGTCAACGTTTCCAGTACCATACGGGGCTGTACTGACCGTGGTTCCGTATGCCATTATCAATACGCTTTTCATTATCCTAGCAATTGGACTGAACAAGTTGGCCAAATCTCCGCGACTACGTCATCAAATGTGGGCACAAATTTGTGCATTTACAGCGCTTGGCGTCATGCAGGTGATTTACTCAGCGTTCGGCTTTGTATTCAACCAACTGACGGACGTGGAGCAGACAGCATTTGTATTTGTGCTTCCGGTTATCAAATTCGTCGTTAAACAATGTGTTGCAAAAGCATACAAGCACTACCGTGAATGCGTCGGCCCAATTATTGTGTTTTCGGTCGACCTGTGTCATGTACTTTACGTGATCTCGTGCATGCAGACTGCCAACTCGGTTCTTACGACGCTACTGATGATTGGGACGGATGCCTTCTTCATTGTCCTCGCACTTCACTCCATCTACGCACAGTCGAGTGCAACTCGAATTCATCCTTTGGAATTAACGTACGAAAGCAACGTGGACTATCTTGTGGAGCTAACGAGGCTTGTGCAAAAAGCTTTTCGAAGTGCATCTGGTCCCGAGCCTCAGCAAATTCGTGTGGCAGCACGATTTCCTTTGCCTCTCTCGAATGACAGCACCCAATTTATTAAGGAGCTGCTGCGGTCAAGACAGCGGCAATTAAAGTTTTATTCGGACAGCCACACCTCCGTTACGCCAACACGTGAATTTTTGGTCAACCAACTCGTAAGTTTGTCTGGAGAGTGCGTTGTAGAGGGAGCTATTGAAAGTTCGACATTAAATCTGAAATCTCAGCCAGGTTCCGACGTTCCTAATGGGCCAGGTCGATACCAACTATTTCGCTTTAATTCATCTCGGCTGAGCACCAAAACGTCCACTGTGAAATCCTCCAGCATCAGATCCGGAAGTCACATTTCCAACTCGAGGAATCTCTTTTTTCCACTTCGGATCGCTTCTTCTCCGACTGCAGTTCGCTTTTCCCGCCACGAGTATATCACCCAGGAAGTCCAAGATGCACTTCAAGCGCTTTTCCACTCGGAATACGTCCTCATGATCGAGTACGTCGAGTGTGCTGTGCCAATGTTGTATACATTGTATCTCGCAGTGTTGTACTATCTTCCAACCGCAGCCTACTACCCGCAAACGAGCTCGATGAATTCTGATCAACTGACTCGGACCCAGATCAGTGTTTTATGCTACGCATTACTGGAGCTAGCATCCTTTGCTGTACTACATATTCTGCTGAAGCGGAGATTTGGGTTTACACCTCTGTATCAGCTTGCATTCGTCCTCGAAACGCAAGTAAGTACGGTGCAAAGTTTCGCCTTCATTTACGTCTTGAGCATTCTGGAGATGAATCTCGTGCACAACGGTAAGGGTGTTTCTTGTCTTTGAAATGTTTCGGTCTCAACTGATGGAGTGGTCTGATGTCTTTTAGGAGCTGATGTTGTTATTCCGTCGCAATAAAACCAGACAGCATAGTTGCTGTTTGCGTTGGCTTGGTATTGTTTGGGGTACGTTTCTGTAGCTACTTCACACGATGTAGTCGTCTACGGAAGTTTTCATCACGGTTGGTGTTCGAAAACGCACCGTGCCGTCCATAGTACATTTAACTCGACAATGGTATCCATCAAATACTTCAGAAGCATATCAATTTAACTGTAGAAGAACGCTCTCCAGCGATTTCTGTTCGTTATAGTCCGCAAGTCTTGCTATGGCGGCGAAGACAACTTACCTACCATTGTCAATTTTGCAGGTGCTGACTATAAACTTCCAGTTTACGTGAGGTTTGGTGCTTTCTAGACGGAACCCCTAAGCGTAAGGGGCTCGTGAACAACGAAATAGTTAGCGTACGTTCAATCCCCAATCAATCCTGACACAAATACATAATCAGCTAGCGGTAGTTCTTATCTTGTCACGCATTGATCCTACAGATCGGCTCGTCAACTTCGTCCCTGGAACTGATGATAGTGCAGCTGAAATAAAGCCGAAAGCAGACTTGAGCTTGAACTTTCGAAGGGGGTAGCTCGCCTCACGGCTGACAGTTCCTCTCCACTTCATTCCAACAAAGCATGAAGAATCGAGTTGGTGTTGAGCCTCGCGTCGTACCTTACCACTCTCGGCACAAACGAAAAGAATTAATTTGTTCAAGTGCTCGACAAGACGTCGCCAATTCTTGGCATCGCAGCCAGATCGGGCATCGAAGTCAGTATTCTGTAGAGCGCTTTCTGGCATTCCGTGACTACCATGAACGAACCTCATTTGTTCGCGTAGTAGCTGTCTGCTTTTTCATTCCGATCCCAGCGTTGGCTATAACTCTTGGACTGGACTGTATCCCGTTGAAATCTCCTTCCGATGGATGGCAAGCAAACTATATGTTGTGGATCAGACTACTTGGAGCGATGTTTTTCGTCTGACTCTACAATTGAGAGGGGTCACGTATCCGCATACCATCTCAAATGTTGGTACTTTTTGGGTTGCTGTGGGGGCTTCTGTTTCTTTCGTAGCGGTGTCCATTGTGGTTGCAAATAGGGTATTCCCGATCCCCTTTGGCTATGTCGTGATGGTCGGGCCGTACATAGCGATGTTTTGGACTCTCGTGATTGTTGTAATTCGTCCACGAGTATTACGGACCTCGCCAGTTCTTCAAAAGCAGATCATGACACAGGTAATGGTTGTCTCTACTCAAGGGTTCGTCGCAGTGATGTATCCGATTTTTAGCGCAACTTTCAACCAGCTCTCAGCCACGCAGCAAGCTTTTTTCGTTTTCATTATGCCAGTTGTTTATTAAATTTGTTGCCAAGCAGATGATCGCCAAAGCAGCTGCAGACCTCCACGAGTACATCGGCCCCATTGTGGTTTTCTCAGTGGACGACTTCAATGTGTACTACCTTGTAATTTGCATGCAAGCTGCAGGGTCCACATTTACGACGGTAGTTATTGTGTTGTCCGACACCTTTCACGTGTTCTTGGCTCTTCGGGATATATTTCGCCATGGGAGTAATGTTCAAGCGAAACACAGCTTTAGATCTTCCGCTGCAGCTCCACTCAAGCCAACTTATCTTCAAGATCTCTCTGGTTCGGTCCTATCCATGCTTCAAACCTCAAGTCCGTTTTGCAGCTCTCGACTTCGATTGCAAGCTCCTTTCTCACTTCCCCTTTCTGGCCAGAGGAAACAAATTCTACAAAAGCTAATCAGTTTGGAAGCTCCCAATGGGAGTTTGGCACAAAACAACCCAGCAATGTTTAAGCCAAAGAAGTCATCTGGGCCTTTATCTGGCCCAAAACATCATTTCGTAGCTCCTGCCCATCAAGTTACAAGGCTCAGCGCAAAGATTTATGACATATCTGCACAACAAAACGTCTTTGAGCCAAACTCCCGCTACGAACTCGTCAACTTTTTCTTCTCGTCGAAGAAGCCGTTCGAGATGCTCTACAGGCATTATTTCATTCGGAATACGTTCTCATGGCCGAGTACATCGAGTTTATGCTGCCTATACTGACCCGTTGCTGCTTATTATCCGCACACAGCTGCGATGACCACACAAAAGTTAAAGGAGACTGTGGCCAGTATCGCGCTGTTTTCAGTGGTTGAGTTCGTCGCTTTTGGGGCTCTTCTGGTCTTGCTTAGGCGGAAATTCGGTTTTTCACCTTTGTACCAACTAGCTTTCGTGCTGGAGACGCAGTGGCAAACAGTTCAAGGGCACCTTATCCTTTGGAATTTGTACATTTTGCATCTCACATTGGTGCATTACGGTAATCATCGCTGTTTTTACTTGCTTCTGAATATGATAGTAGTTTAACAGACGTGTTGGATATAATGCATGTGCAGGTGTTGACCTCAATGCCCCTTTCAAGTGAGGATGATACTTCTGTTGTCTGGGTAAAACCCATCGAAACTATTTCGAAGCACTTTCCAGGTATAGAGACAAACAAAATAGACTTCCTCCTTGTCGATCCCGGTCTACCTGCTGACATTCCTCTCCTTTTGTGAAGAATATTAGTTGGACAATGTCATCCAGATGCCAAGTGTTACCCGGAAGCGCAATGGAAGACCAGGAAAATACCCACAGATCAAATGGTTTTTTTCGCGTCTTACGAGGTACAACTGATCGTATCTTGCTCTCGTGGCATCGGATTCAGATTGGGAATCGAGCCCATTACTCTATCGAACGAGTTCTCGCATTTCGCGACTATTGTGAGCGAACGTCACCATTTCGAGCTTTTGCTGTATGTCTACTAACACCCATGCCAGCTGCAACAATAATGTTATTGATTGAGTGCATTCCTTTGAGAAAACCTGAAGAAGGTTGGAAAGCCAACTACACCATGTGGATTCGAGTACTGGTGAGCTCCGTGTTTGTGGGGGGAGGTATCGTGTTTTTAGCGAAAGCGATGCTTGCCGAAGCCAAAATTTCTACTGCTCGAGCCCTTGGGATCACGGTAGTGGCAGCTGTGGGCTACACTTTGTTGGGTCTTCTGTTAGCTGCAACGTGGAAGTATCCGATCCCTTTCGGCATGGTATTGATGGTCTGCCCCTTTGTTACGATCATCGTGACTATGATTCTGTTGAGCATTGACCAACAAGAGTTAAAAACCAACGCGAAGCTTCAGAAACAACTTCTTGGTCATACTATGGGGGTGTCTGCACAATCCTTGCTGGTCGTAGCGTATCCAACGTTCAACGCGGTGTTTCTTCAGCTGTCAGGAGCCCACCAAGCGCTTTCCATTTTACTATTACCGCTGATCAAATTCATTACGAAGCAGATAATTGCCCAAGTCGGAACTCACTTGGAAGATTATCTCGGTGCTGCTGTCGTTTTTTCGGTGGATGTTTTTAATGTGCTGTATGTGGCGATCTGCATGCAAACTGCTCGGTCTTCCGTAACAACCGTGATGGTCATGACGTCCGATATACTTCACATCTTGGTATCTCTTCGGTCCGTTTATTATCACACCCGCGTCACCCAGCAGAAAAATGTACAGGAAGAAACCAACACGAGTTTCGTTAGCAAGATTGTAGAAAGGTTGGTCAGTTTCAAGCCACCATCGAGACCATATTCAGGGCCAATTCGGCTGTATGGACCGTACAAACTGCCACTTTCAGCTTCAAGTACCGAATTTCTCGAGAATATAAACAGTAGTTGGAGTGAACAAGAAGGAGGTTCGAGTGCTTGCGAAACTTCCGTTAACGAACCTGCCGTACCGAGCTCTCCGACTCAAATACATGGATCTACCCGTCACCACATTTTTAAAATTAATGGTGTAGATGATCCCAAGCGAAGCTGTGACACTGTTCAAGATTGTGGTCCCCTCCATGGAAGTAAAAATTCTGTAGTTCCTGCAATGACCAAGTCGCAGAGATCAACACGCAGATCAGTGAATGAACACACTCGTCCCGTGAGAATTGAAAAATACGTTCAAGAGGGGCTGCAGGTCCTATTTCACACCGAGTACGTTATCCTTTCGGAGTATATCGAGTGCATGCTCCCGTTTGTCTATGGCGGGTATCTAGCGGGGCTTAGTCAACTTTCGACTGCTGCTTATTATCCTTTCACGAAATCGCTGACGCCATCGAAATTGGCTTCAACACTCATTCAGTTAGTAGTGTACGGCTCGCTGGAATTGTTATCGTTCCTAGGACTCTATGTCCTAGTCCAGAAAAGGCTGGGATACTCGCCGATGTACCAGTTGGCATTTGTACTCGAAACCCATGCCCTGATGATCCAGAGTCTTCTCTTCGTTTGGATTGTCTTCATTGCTCAACTAACACTGGTTCACGCAGGTAATGAATTCTGCATCAATGTTGATTTGAACAATGCTAACGCTGTTTGTATGGGTTCTTGGTGTGCAGGGGTTGACTTAAATGCTCCGTTTCAGTAAAATATAAATTCTACATTTTGATCATGGCGAAACTGAGGAGTTCTACAAACAGCTACTGTAGTAAATTTTGGCTACGAGAGATGCCTTTAAATTTACTATGAAAATAAATGCAAGACTTCAACGATGCAGAAGTTTCAAGTTCTTCAAAGCTGGGTTCTCAAATAGTTGTTCTCGTAAGATAGAACCACTAAAATTGGAGCGGAGACTTGCGATTAACTTCACGAACAGTACGATTGATTGTTGAATGGGTCTAGAGCAAATACGTCGATGGGATTCCAGCGATAGGTGCAGCCTCAGCAAAACTGAAATCGATGGTTCTGAAAGTCAAACTGGTCAAAAATGTCTACGCGTACGTCAAACGGTGCTTCTGGTTTACTATAAAGTATCGGAGATGTGGCATCGCTGTCCGATCGGCAATCGGCAGCACTACTCTGTTGAACGTATGCTTGCGTTTCGTGACTACTATCATCGAGCTTCAACCGTTCGAGTGCTCGCCGTTTGCATTCTGTATCCAGTCCCTGCCTTCCTCGTCATGTTTTTGCTTGAGTGTATTCCACTAAAAGACCCCAAGGAAGGCTGGAAAACGAACTCAGCCATGTGGGTGCGAATGTTGATATCTTCGTTTGGGATCGCTACTGGGATGGGGTTCCAGTTCAGAGCAGCAATTCAAGTTGGCGTCATTTCAATCACGAAAACGTTTACAGCTGCTGCAGTTTCCTCAATTGTGTTCACTGCACTTCGATGGGTGTTGCTCTGTGGTGGACGACCCCATTCCGTTCGGTTTGGTGGTCATGGCTGCTCCTTTCATGATTTGTGTGAATGTTGTCTTCATTTTGAATGTTGGCCCACGCACAGTGAAGCAGAATGTGAAATTGCAGAAGGAACTTGCTGCCCATTTGTCGGCAGCCTGTACCCAATTGTTGCTGGTCGTCATCTATCCAGCGTTTAGTGCAGTTTTCTTTCGACTGCCGGGAACGTACCAAGCGCTACTGATCATGGTGCTTCCTATGGTCAAATTCTGGTTAAAACAAGCTATCGCTCGAGCATCATCTCGTTTACATGACGAACGTGTCGGAAGTGTTATCGTGTTCACTGTTGACGTCTTCAACGTACTTTACGTGTCGATCTGCATGCAAGCGGCTCAGTCTGTTCTTCCCACTATTTTGATAATGACATCCGACGTGCTTAACATTGCAATTGCACTCCGAACAATCCACTACCACACCAAGTCGATTCAAATGCATCGCGAACATATGACTAACAACTTGGAAGCGATGCCGCAGATGGTTTTCAATGCTTTCAGTGAAGCAAACGAGTCGCAGTTAAAGCGCATTAAAAGGCTGAAAGCGCAGTCTTATTGACCGACTTGACTGCTAAGCTCTCAGTACTAACATTGAGAGTTCAACTTCCAACCGTTCGATCGAAAAGAGACCAAAGTATCAAGTTGTCAAGTGATGTGGGCGAATAGTGAGACATTAACTAGGTTATGGTTGTGATACTCGTGATTTTGCGGGAACAAATCTCTCGTCGTGAATGCATCGATAGCATTGACGCATTTTGTGGCAATGTGTCGCCGATTACGGCCTTTGGTTCAAGATGTTCAAGCTGTGGTCACGTCGATCTGCGAGCCCTGGCCAATGGTGGACTCGGGCGCACGCCTCGGTGCCCGTCGGTGGCGGTGTGGTTGCGCCGCGAGGTCTGGACGGACTGGAGGCACGCTTCGTGGGACTTCAGTGGGCGCTGGCACGCGCCCACGACTGCATGTTTAAGGCATGGTGAAGGAACAGCCTTCCGTGGCCGAATACCTGTTTGCTTTCTCTCATTAATAAACTTCCCCTCTTCAACACACCCCGAGCTTTGCGCTCACGAAGCGTTGAGTTTGTTGATCGTCTCTCCAGTGCGTTTTTCGACTGAAGATTCCACGGTCGTTGGTCAAGCTGTCAAGACTACCGAACCACGCCGACTAAGTACGAGTGCATTTAAGTGCGGAAATCGCTAAGTGCGACCTAAGTTCGGGCGACTTCAACATGACGGGACGCTTCACGGTGGACTCCGACGGAGACGTGGAGATGTCGATTCCCCAGCCGATCTTTGAGGTCATCAAGGCTCCGGAGCTGACTAGCTGGGAGCATGCCGCTCTCATTGAGTGGCACCGTGAGTGGGAGCGGTACGTCGAAAAGATGAAACACCGTTGCTCCACCACGGGGGAAACCTACGAAAACGTGGTGGCCACTGTCAAGGGCTCCGCGAGGCGCCAGACGCTGAAGAATATGGCTATGTACGTGCTTAAGAAGCCTATTGCGTCCGTCACTGATGCTGACATCATGGGCGCGGTGGAGGCACGATGCCACATCCTCAAGAACGAGTTTGTGCCGGATGTCACATCTCTGTTCCGTGCGAACCTAAGGATGAACCTATCGATTGACGACTGCGACGCGCGCATCTTTCGCTACTATGAGGATTTCAATGGTATAGTGGAGGACAATGGTCTCCAGGGCCTCATCGGCTCCGAGAACGAAGAGGACCCTCAGTACAAGAGCAGGATGAAGGCTCGGTGCCGTCTCCTGGTCGACAACCTGCAGCCTCCAGTCCTCAAGGCTCAAATTGGACGCCTCATCGAGTTAGAGCGCCGCGACTGCAAATCTGATGACGTCGCGCTCTTTGATCTGATTCTCGAGCACGCTAAGGTACAGCAGCGATTCCATCGGATGTCCCAGGACCATGCTGGGAGGACCGACGCCAAGGCTGTGAAGGCGGAGCGGAAACCGCAAAAGACTGGAGGGGCCAAGACTGGATCGCCAACGTCACTACCTGCAACGTCGACGCCACCAGGCACCGCAAGTAACGCTGCCGCTCGCACGTCACACCAACAGGCGGGTGCGCCGCCATCCGACGGGTGCTTGGTATGCAAGGGGCAACACTGGCTCAGAGATTGCCCTACTGCCACCGATGCCCAGCGTGAGGAAGCCCTCCGCAAGTACCGAGAGTCTAAAGCACAGAAGCCGGGCGCCACGCGATCCAAGGCCGCTAGGTACGCAGCGGCTGCCAACTCCGTCCGTATTAATGGTCTAGTCGACATGCCTTATTCATCGGACACGGCCGCTGACCAGAGCATCGTGCCCCAAGAAACGCTGAATTCTCTCCGTGCAATGCAGCCTACGCTCCAAGTGACGAAGCTCCCTGTTGCGGTGGAAGCCGTGATGGCGAATGGACAAACGCAGTTGTGCGACGAGGAAGTGCTTCTGGACTTGGGGTTGACTACAGTGGCCGGGTTGGTGGTGTTACGGTCGGTGCCATGCTTGGTGCTGGCTGGCGATGGTGATGAATTCCTACTGGGCCACGAGGTGCTCAAGGGGCTAGGCATCGACGTTGAACAGCAACTGTCACAATTAGCAGGCTCGCCGCTTCTCGAGGACGAGGTGGACGAGTTCCCAGTGGGAGACGAAATTCCGTTGCCCGCTGATGCAGCCGAGCCTATAAATTCATCCGACCAACTGCTCGAACGTGCCGTCGCCAACGGCCTCTCCGCTGAACACGTCAAAGCGGTCCGTGACCTGCTTGCTGCATTTCCTGATATTTGGCGTGAAGGAGTTGGTCCTGATCCACCCGCTGATGTCCAGCCACTCCGCGTGATGCTGCGACCAGATGCAGTACCTTATCGCAGCCCGCCACGGAAGTACGCGCCGCTGCAAGCCCAGTTCATTCGCGAGTACGTGAAGTCCCTCCATTGCAAATAATTTGGTGGAGCCGAACAATGCTTCGCGATGGGCCTGCGCGGTGGTACCGGTGCGTAAGCCCGGCACGAAGGATAAGTTCCGTCTTACTATCGACTACAGGCCCGTCAACAACGTCACTATCCCGATCGCAGGTGGAATGCCTTCCGCTGCGTCTCTGCTTGAGAATTTCCAGAACAAGAAGGTGTTTGGCAGAGTTGACTTTTCGCAGGGGTTCTGGCAGATGCCTCTGCATGAAGGCAGCCGCGAAATGTTTTCGTTCATTACTCCGGATGGCGTTTTCACGCCTAACAGAGTGCCACAAGGAGCTATGGACTCTGCGCTGCACTTCCAAGGACAAGTGCAGGCAAAATTGGCTCCTCTGATACCGCACTCGGCAATCATATGGGTCGACGATGTGCTGCTCTTCGCGCCGATAGTCGAAGAATTTTTGAAGACGCTCTGCATCTTTTTCGAGATCGTGCACGAGGCTGGTTTCAAGCTCAACATGGCGAAGTCATCGCTGTTCGCGGTGGAGATGTTGTGGTGCGGTCGCTTGATCTCGGGTGAAGGTGTCCGTCACGACCCCGCCCGCGTCAACGCTCTTGCCAACTTGCCGTTGCCAGCTACAGTGGCGGATTTACAGTATTTCGTCTGTGCTACCAATTGGCTGCACGACTCTCTCCCTGACTACGCGCGTATGATTGCTCCGCTGCAAGACAAGCTGAATGCTGAACGCAGTCGGATTGGCCTCCGCAACCGGAATGCTTTAAATGTGGCTACGACATGGTCTGACGCGGAGCGAGCTACGTACGACGCGGTGGTGTCTTTGGTGGTTGACTCAGCACTCATGACATTCCCTGATGCCAACGCTAAATTACTGCTTTTCACGGACGCTTCAGCCACTGGATATGGAATTGTTGTTACCCAAGTTCGAGACTGGGATGCCTCGATGCCAGTGGACCAGCAGCACCATGAACTCGTTGTTTGTAAGGGCGGTACCTTCAAGCACTCAGAGCTCAACTGGTCTGTTGTGAGCACTCAGAGCTCAACTGGTCTGTTGTGGAAAAAGAGGCTTTCCCGATAGTTAAGGCCTGCCAGGAGCTCGAATACCTGCTCCTTCGGCCGAAGGGGTTTCGCTTGTTTTGCGACCATGCAAACCTAGCTATATTTTCGCTCCCGACGTCGAACTCAAGAAGCATGTTCGCGACCGGTTGCAGCGATGGGCGATGCGCCTCTGTGGCGTCCACTACACCATCGAGCACATTCCAGGGGAGATGAATGTCTGGGCAGACATCATCTCCCGCTGGCACACCCGCGACTCCGTGCAGGTTGCGGCAGTCCAAACGCGCAGTCATCGAGTCGCTCCATTTTCCTCATTGTCGCGTCTCCGCCCTCTCACCGACGAGAATTTCGTGTTTCCATCTCGTGAAGACATTAAAGTCGCCCAAGAGGCCGCCGAACGCGAACATTCCCGAGTGACCAATTTCTCGACGGAGGAGGATGGTGTGATGACCATCAACCACCGCATCTGGATCCCCAACGCAGCACAGGACCTCCTCACTCGGCTGTTCGTGGTCGCCCACTGCGGCTCTCAAGGCCATCGTGGTCAAGAAACAATGCTCCTGGCGCTAAAGGACCGCTTTCAAATTACACGACTAGAGGCAAAAGTGGCGAAATTTGTTCGCCAGTGCTTGCTGTGCAAGCATTTCAAAGGTCCTCGCCAAATTGCCCGCCCGTATGGTCCGCTGTTGACTCCTGTCAATCGTCAAGGCATCCAACTCGCTGTAGCGCAGACTCGTCAAAAAACGAATCGAAGGAACGAGATCGTCCACTGGGATTTTTTTACTCTCGGCGAAGGTTTTGGCGATTCATCGTACCTGCTGGTTGTGAAGGATGGGTTATCCCATTTCTGTGAGCTTTTTCCGTGTGCTACTCCCACTGCATACGCTGCTGCTGAAGCGTTGACACTGTGGCATGCACGGTATGGCCTCCCAGAGACGCTACTCTCCGACCAAGGAACTCACTTTCGCAACGCGATGATGAAGCATCTGGCTGCGAGATTGAAAGTGGAGCTAAGTTTTACTCCCGTCTACTCCCGCTGGCTGAACGGAACGGTCGAGCGGTTGAACAAGGACGTACTACAAGTCTTCAGGGCTTTGTTGATGGAGTATGGATTGGACACGAGTGAATGGCCGTATCTGCTGCCAGCGGTGCAGGCAAACCTCAATCACACGCGGGTTCAATCACTAGCCGGACGTGCCCCTGTTGAAGTGTTTACCGGACTCCCTGCTTCATCGGCCCTCGATGCGATCGTGGTGCCGGCAACCCCCGAAAGGAACGAGCGCATAGTTGATCTGGACAACATGGCGGACTTCGTGGACCAGCTTCGCGCGTCACTCCATTCTCTTCACAAAGAAGTGTCCGATGTCCGAGAGCGGCAAAGACTTCGCGACATCGCTGCACACCAGGGAACTGCTGCCAACTTCGAGGTCGGTGATTTTGTGCTTTGGTCAAGAATTGACAAGCGTTTGCCCAACCACAAGCTCTTGGGGCATTGGGTTGGCCCGTTCAAGATCGTCGCCGCATTACCTCACTCGTTCGAGATCGAGCACTTGGTGACAGGGCGCAAGTACGACGTCCACGCGTCTCGTTTGAAGTTCTACTCTGATGCACAACTGAACACGACCGCTGAGCTACTGGAGTTGGTGTCGAGCCAAGGTATGCTACTTGGTGTTGACAAGTTCGTCGATCACCGCTACAACACTGTGCTCGGCCGCTGGGAACTCCTCGTGTCCTGGATGGGACTGCAAGCCATCGAAAACTCTTGGGAACTCCTGACCACACTTCTGCAAGACGTTCCGGCTAATGTCGCTGATTATGTGTCCACGACCAACGAAGACGACGAACTGCGTGATCAAGTTGATTAGTCCAACTTCAAGTCCCGCCGTGACCAAGCTTTGGTGGGCAGTGTCGCCGATTACGGCCTTTGGTTCAAGATGTTCAAGCTGTGATCACGTCGATCTGCGAGCCCTGGCCAATGGTGGACTCGGGCGCACGCCTCGGTGCCCGTCGGTGGCGGTGTGGTTGCGCCGCGAGGTCTGGGCGGACTGGAGGCACGCTTCGTGGGACTTCAGTGGGCGCTGGCACGCGCCCACGACTGCATGTTTAAGGCATGGTGAAGGAACAGCCTTCCGTGGCCGAATGCCTGTTTGCTTTCTCTCATTAATAAACTTCCCCTCTTCAACACACCCCGGGTATTCGCGACACAATGGAACGTTGAAATCAACACCTGAAGAGAGGAAGAAGACAAAACACTGGAGCTCAATCGCATTACTAAGGCTCCCATGACTTCATGCCATAATGCACCAGTGAGAGCTGAAGAGTGAAGATGACCCACACGAACAGAAGCCCTTGGAGAGTTACGACTTCCGTTTCGAGCACAAATGCGAGTTGATAAATCGGCGAGAAGCCGAATCTTGGCTTGAGCATGAAGTGCAGCCTGATGAAAGACCCAACCTCGAGCAGTTCATACATCGTCAGCTGAACCAACGTGGATGTCATCTTCTCTTGCGATAAATCTCGAACATGAGGGTAATACGCTGCAGTAGGAAGGTGAAATAAACCGGCAAGGTAGACTGCATACACCAACGGCAGTACATACTCGACGTATTCTGCAAGAATGACGTATTCACATTGGAAAAGTGTCTGCAGTTGTTCTCGGACATCGTTTATCGTGAGTTTTGAATCAATCTCCACAGACCCAGTCTTCAACGGTACAAGACAAACTCTTTGTTTGTTTGATGAACGTGAGCTGGTTAAGCCAGTCAAGTGCAAGGCAATCTCTCTTGATGGCGGAAAACAACTCAACGATGATGCCAGGTTCCAGGAGTTGGTGCGGTTAGAACATTGGCTGTCGAGAGAAGATGGGAATAAGTACTGCTCCTGATGAATTTCAATTTGCTATGTGTGTACTTCGGAAGGTACAAATGGAACTGATCGATTGACTGCTTTGGTTAGTGGGCTCTCAGCTCCTTCTGACCTAACTGTCGTTTGTACTGCAAGTCCTTTTCCCAGGCGGGACTGCCCTGATGGAGTCCACCATCTACGTGTGCATTACATCTTCCCCCATGGTGCTTCTCTTGAAGGGTTTGGCTCGCCGTAGATGAATGCTTTCCTGGTATCGACCTTTGTCGATTACGAGGATTCCATCACTTCTGACTCGAATAATTTGAAAGGGTCCAGCATATCGTTCTTCTAACTTGGGGGCTCGTTGTTCATTTCTCGCCACCATGATCCAGTCCTTTGCCTTGAATTCATATTCTTTGCGCGTGGCATTCTCGCGGGCGTTGGCTTTTTCCCGTTGTTTTTCTTGTATTTGTTTTTGTTGGTCCCAGTTTACTTTCATGGGGCGGTCAAAAATCAACTCGCTCGACCTTTGTGCCGGTAGAGCCCAAATCGAATAAATGATTTAGTTTCTTTGGCTCCCACCTTTGCAGGAGCTCGATGAGTGCCACTTGCGTTGTTTGGATTTCTGGCATCACCTCGCTTGACTTGTGCATTTATCAAGTTTAGGGCTGGTTCAGAATCGCCGATTTCACTTTCACAGTTGGAAACTTTCCGACGAATGTTGCTCGCTCAAGGTCTTGACAGCTTTGCGTGGGCGGGCGATGACCCCCGCATGGTTTGTTAGTTCGTCTTATTAACCCCCGCACTCATCGGGCGTATTTGCATACGTGAGGGGAAAAAGTACAACATGTCCTTTTTTTCACCTGTAGTCTAGAATACATGTTAAAGACCGTGAAAATGCACCAGGGCTAGGCTGCAAATTCGCACAAAGACTTCTCAAATTGCAAGAGAAAGACACTTCAACGTGTCACAGCGGCCACCCAGACTATTGGTGGGTACGGGCCGACGCCAGCCACTACCAGTCATTCGAGAAAAAGCAGCGAAGCACGCGAATGGTGGGGCACCGCGAGACTCGCCGAGAAGCAGAGGCGTTCTTGGCTTGTCTGGACGGGCGGAGCGCGGAGGAGCGGCAGCGCCTACACACGCAACACAAGGCATACATCAATGGGGAGCGCGAGCAGGACGCAGACTTCGGTCGCCACTTCAGTTGTTCCTCTTCTTCATGCCACCAAGGCTGTGGCGCAGGATTTCAACCGAGAGTAACCGGTATTACCATCAGCACTTGGACGAACGTGTCGACAGGATGCATGCGATGCAGCAGGAAAAAGGAGGCACCGATACGAGGGAGGAGGTATTGCTACGAGAAACTAAGAGGCACAAGCAGATCAAGCCAGAGGACGTGTTGCACTGCATGGGATTGTTGATAGCTCACATGCTTTGCCCCCACAAGCGCCGCTTTGCGGATCACCTGGGCTAAGGCGCCAGCTGGGGCGGTGCCAAAGGGTACCTTCAATCGTTACATGCCGAAGCGAGGTTCGCCAGGGTGATGCAGAACTTGCATTTCACAGACAACGCCGACCCAAGAGCGCAGACAGATCGAGCGTGGAAGGTTCGCTCGGTGGTGGATACCCTTCAGCAAACGTTCAGGAACGGGTTTACTGTTGCTCCTGTCCTATCGTTCGACGAGGCAATGATTCCTTCAAGAAGCCGGCCCAATGTAACGCGGCAGTTCATGAAAGCCAAGCCTCACAAGTGGGGAACAAAGCTTTTCATGACTTGCTGTGCTAAGACAGCATATTGCCTTCGGTGCGTACATCTCCGTGGTCTCCGCAGTGGAGGGCACGAGATTTGTTTTTGGACAAGTATCGCATGTTGTATATTAACACATCATGATTGTTTGTTTTGCTGTACATACAACATTAGTATTGAAGTCTACTGTGGATCAAACCAGCATTCGATGAACTAAGTGGCGCGTCTCCGACTCGGTTTTCTGCGGACCCGAACTCCGGTCCTGCGGCCGTAATCTTCAACCTTCACGAGGTTCTTCCTTCCCCGGAAAAAGGCGTCTACCACCCTGTTGTGACGGACACGTTTTATAGCTTGGTCCAACTAGCTCTGCAGCTTCTCACCCACAGTGTATACACTGTAGGCACGATCCAAACGAAGAAGAAAGGGTTTCCACCAGTGCTGAAACGGCGCACGCAAGTCGTCCTGCAAGTATAGCCCGTGGAACAGCTACTGTTGCTGTCGCGAAGTGCTGCCCGGAACTCCAAGTGATGCTGTGGTGGGATCGCTTGCCGGTGTACCTGCTGTCTACAGGGAGCAGTACGCTCACACGTTCTTGTGGTAAGTCCTGATGTTCACGCTGGTTTCACAAGAATCTTACGCTTGTTTGTTTGGATGCAGGACGACACGTTCCAGGTGGTCAGAGGTTCACTATTCCGTGCCCGTCCGCTATGCAGGGTTATCACAGCTGGATGGGCGGGGTTGACATCCGCGACCAACTACGTCTACAGCGTTATTCACTACAGCTTTCTGTGCGGCACCGGAAGTACTACAAAACAATTTTCCTGGGGCTTGTTGATATTGCGATCGTGAACGCATATATCATCTATCGAGAAGCCCAGAAACTACGTGGAAGACCCTCCTCTGATCACGCAGAATTCCTACAAGTATTGCAAGCGCAGCTACTGCAAGTTACTGCTGAAGATCTCACGGAGGAGGTAAATACTACATGTTGCTCTTTACAGCACGTTGTATATTCATGGCATGTTGGATAATGGCTGTTCGCAGTAAGCTCTGTTGCAGTGGAGCACAAGCTAACTGAATTCCCTGAGTGGATTCAAGTTCGTGAGGGCGTGCGGAAGCGGCCTCAACACCAGTGCAAAGTGTGTTCCATTCGAAAGAAGAAAGTTGGTGAGCGAAGAGCGACAAGGTTTTACTGCGATGCCTGCAGTGATGGCAACAAACGGTAAGATGCAATGCATATGGGAGGTAGTGACTTCGTGCTAACATTGTCAATTCTAGTGTTTACCTTTGCGATAGAGTTCGCCCCGGACACTACCCAGGCAACACCATGACATACCACCAGATTTGGCATGTCATGTGGAAGAATGGCGAAGAGAGGCCGCATTCTCGGATTGGGCGGGGCATTCAGATGCGTGGGTTGGGGAGGAAGCGACGCCGCAGCGCAAACGAGAGCGAGGACGCCGAAGAAAATGGCGACAACAACAGCGGAGACGACGATGAAGACGACGACGGAGACGCCAACGGCAATGAAAACGATGGAGATGAGGAAAACGACGCTGCGAGCGACGCGGCAAGTGAGGATGCAGATTGTAGCGAGTAAAAGTGTGGCGTAACTAGCTTGCTGACTGCTTCAGCTAAGTTTTTGCAGTTCATGTAGTTGCAATCAATGATGACGGAAAACAAAGGCGAGCAGTTTTGAAGGTGCTCTGTCAGCCTCTAATAAAAAGGACGATTCAGTAAGTGCGCTATACAACTTGTTCAAATTACTGGATAGAACGACGGCGTATTTGATTGCATGTGAGTACATAGCGGTGCGATGGCCTGTGCACTCGATCGATGGCTATCAGGTGATCTTCCCGCAGTGCAAAGCCAAGCGTCGTGCTTATGGATGCCCATACAAAAACCAAGTTTAGCCTGATCTTAACATGTTGTATATACAACATGTGGTAACACAGCCAGGGAGTCAAACACCCCGTGAGTGCGGGGGTTAAACTTAACTTGCAAAATGGATTGTGCGATACGACACGCGACAGCACCGAGATAAAAGATGACGAAACTGAGCTTTTCGCTTTCTCTTCGTCAGCTTCGTCATAGAAGTACTACCGAAAACGGCTTTCTCTAGCATCAATCATCGCTGGTGCAAGAGGACGCGCGTGCTCTAGTGTTTGCCATTCGTTCGGAGTTACAGCTGACCAGCACGAGCCTGTCCAGGATGAATCACTCCGCACGCGAACGGCTCCAAGCCAATATACTATTGAAGAGTGAGCAAAATTTGCCTACACAGATACGCGATTCAATGGAACGCTGTTTAACCTCGAAACTCTTTCCTACCGTCGCAGAAATTTGACCTCAACTTCATGTACCAGATCGCTCAGAAGCGAAAAGCAGCGTCGGCGAACATCTACCTCACCGGAATCGGGTTTAGAAAGACCGTCTCCAAGCTTCGCGCCTGTTTCGGAAGCTGCTTGTTTTTGTAAGGGGCGTTCGCTTCGTGAGTAATAGGTCGTCGGCGTAAGAGGTTATCAATCTCGACCCAACTAATTTCCCGGCAATCAGTCCAGCTCGATAGCTGAGCAGAGACCATTTCTGAGTGCTTTTGAACACACTCGTCGAGCACGAATCCGGAGGATGGCGCGCCTTAATTTATGGGCGGCCGTGATTCGACGTGCATATTGTTTCAACGAGGTCGTCAGAGGTTGAAAATGGTTCCAGTGGCGGCTGCATGACCTCCTCATGGCGACACAACTGTAGCACGTTCTGGCTGGTTCCGATGTGGTTTACGACTGCACTCCATTCCGTAGTCACCAATGATACCTATCGAGATCCACACTTGGCCACAGGCAATGAAACCAATGGACTCCTAACACACAGACAACAACATAAGGTTTTGTTTCTTGATAGCCAAAGCTGAGCCCGAACGCAACATCAGAAGATGCACTCCGCGTTTTGTAGCATGATCAACAAACAGGCCGCTGACGCAAGTAAAACGTTTCTCGTCTGTTCCAGCAATTGGAGACGATAGAATGCACAAAACCACTCGATCACCTTTGATAATACGCGCTCTTCATTTCATAATGATAATGGTCTCTTCTTCACAACTAACGAATGGCACTTCGAACTAAGGCTTAGCTGCTTTGCCGCATTTTCAGCAGTGGGTGATCCATGATCTCGCACATAGAAATCCTCTCACATGGATCCACCGTGAGCATTCTCGAGACGAGGTGCATCAACGGCGTCGACAACCTGGAGCTGACTTTCCACGACTCGAAGACACTGGTGACGCCACCCTTTTCCAAAGCCAGGAACGCTTTGTTGCGACGACAAGCGAGTGATACGAGGGGCGATCCCGTCAGTAGGATGAACCACATGATGCCCAGTGACCAGATATCTATCTGCCTTCACCGGGTCGTACACCGCACCCGCTACAACCTCCAGAGCCATGTAATACTCTTTGCCCACACGCTCGACACAGACAACTGAAGCGTCCACTGACAGCCCAAAGTCCGAGATCTTGCACTCGCCATTGTGCGTCAGCACGTTCTCGAGTGACAGGTCTCTGTGGGCGATTCCGAGTTGACGGTGCAGGTAGTCGACCCCCGCGAGGATCTGCTTCATGATGCGGATCGACTGTCGTTCGTCCATGACTCCGTTGCGAGTGGTGGTGGTGAGGTGCGTGTACAAAATCTCCGTCGGTGCAGAACTCTCCTACCAGATAGAGACACTGGTGCTCGTGGAAGTGGAAGTAGGAGGCGACGACGTTGCGGTGTCCTCCGTTGGCAGCGAGGAGGCCAGCAACGGCACATTCCTGTCGTGGGTCGTCGAGTACGCGGTTGGTTTGAAGTTGGTTCTGTTGATCGTTGGGACAGGCGATGGAGATGCGCTTGACAGCGACAATTCGTCGTTTGCCAAGGGGAAGAGGAGGCAGGTTGAGGTGATGGTTGGCAGAGTGCAGGATCTCGCATTCCATGACTTCTCCGAAGAGAGCGTCGCCAATTTTCCGTCGGAATCGGAGCTGCGATGTCGACATGCCACTCAGGGAGTTAACAAGCGCACCACTGTTTCAAATAGTTCGAGGCCTGGCATTCCTGTTCCCTAAGAACAGAGAAACCCACGGGGTCTGGGTCTTAGACCTAGTAGCTCTAGTTTGTCCGGCGACACTCAACTACTTGACGAACCAAAGCTGAAGCTGAAGCGTCACGCTGGACAATCAAGCAAAGTTTTGGTAACCCTCTACCATCCAACGAAACGTTAAACGCTGACAGTTTTTGCGGGATCGGTGAGTTTACTGCTGCGTTTGCTGCCAATGTGCAATGCTAATGCCGCCCAACGACCTCGTTCGTCTTCTTGGTGGCGGATACCTTCCCGACGGAACTGATTTGAGCTGAGCCGATTCTTCAAGTGTATCATGCCGCGAAGACACGCACAACCGCGTCCGCCGAGTTCCGACGCAACACACAACCGATTCAGCATCTCCAGACGAACCACAAGGACGGACTTGAAACCAAGGTTCATGTCGAGCACTAGAGCACGCGCGTCCTCTTGCACCAGCGATGATTGATGCTAGAGAAAGCCGTTTTCGGTAGTACTTCTATGACGAAGAGAAAGCGAAAAGCTCAGTTTCGTCATCTTTTATCTCCGGTGCTGTCGCGTGTCGTATCGCACAATCCATTTTGCAAGTTAAGCTTAATAAGACGAACTAACAAACCACTGAGTGGCATGTCGACATCGCAGCTCCGATTCCGACGGAAAATTGGCGACGCTCTCTTCGGAGAAGTCATGGAATGCGAGATCCGGCACTCTGCCAACCATCACCTCAACCTGCCTCCTCTTCCCCTTGGCAAACGACGAATTGTCGCTGTCAAGCGCATCTCCATCGCCTGTGCCAACGACCAACAGAACCAACTTCAAACCAACCGCGTACTCGACGACCCACGACAGGAATGTGCCGTTGCTGGCCTCCTCGCTGCCAACGGAGGACACCGCAACGTCGTCGCCTCCTACTTCCACTTCCACGAGCACCAGTGTCTCTATCTGGTAGGAGAGTTCTGCGCCGACGGAGATTTTGTACACGCACCTCACCACCACCACTCGCAACGGAGTCATGGACGAACGACAGTCGATCCGCATCATGAAGCAGACCCTCGCGGGGGTCGACTACCTGCACCGTCAACTCGGAATCGCCCACAGAGACCTGTCACTCGAGAACGTGCTGACGCACAATGGCGAGTGCAAGATCTCGGACTTTGGGCTGTCAGTAGACGCTTCAGTTGTCTGTGTCGAGCGTGTGGGCAAAGAGTACTACATGACTCCGGAGGTTGTAGCGGGTGCGGTGTACGACCCGGTGAAGGCAGATAGATATCTGGTCACTGGGCATCATGTGGTTCATCCTACTGACGGGATCGCCCCTCGTATCACTCGCTTGTCGTCGCAACAAAGCGTTCCTGGCTTTGGAAAAGGGTGGCGTCACCAGTGTCTTCGAGTCGTGGAAAGTCAGCTCCAGGTTGTCGACGCCGTTGATGCACCTCGTCTCGAGAATGCTCACGGTGGATCCATGTGAGAGGATTTCTATGTGCGAGATCATGGATCACCCACTGCTGAAAATGCGGCAAAGCAGCTAAGCCTTAGTTCGAAGTGCCATTCGTTAGTTGTGAAGAAGAGACCATTATCATTATGAAATGAAGAGCGCGTATTATCAAAGGTGATCGAGTGGTTTTGTGCATTCTATCGTCTCCAATTGCTGGAACAGACGAAAAACGTTTTACTTGCGTCAGCGGCCTGTTTGTTGATCATGCTACAAAACGCGGAGTGCATCTTCTGATGTTGCGTTCGGGCTCAGCTTTGGCTAACAAGAAACAAAACCTTATGTTGTTGTCTGTGTGTTAGGAGTCCATTGGTTTCATTGCCTGTGGCCAAGTGTGGATCTCGATAGGTATCATTGGTGACTACGGAATGGAGTGCAGTCGTAAACCACATCGGAACCAGCCAGAACGTGCTACAGCTGTGTCGCCATGAGGAGGTCATGCAGCCGCCACTGGAACCATTTTCAACCTCTGACGACCTCGTTGAAACAATATGCACGTCGAACCACGGCCGCCCATAAATTAAGGCGCGCCATCCTCGGATTCGTGCTCGACGAGTGTGTTCAAAAGCACTCGGAAATGGTCTCTGCTCAGCTATCGAGCTGGACTGATTGCCGGGAAATTAGTTGGGTCAAGATTGATAACCTCTTACGCCGACGACCTATTACTCACGAAGCGAACGCCCCTTACAAAAACAAGCAGCTTCCGAAACAGGCGCGAAGCTTGAGACGGTCTTTCTAAACCCGATTCCGGTGAGGTAGATGTTCGCCGACGCTGCTTTTCGCTTCTGAGCGATCTGGTACATGAAGTTGAGGTCAAATTTCTGCGACGGTAGGAAAAAGTTTCGAGGTTAAACAGCGTTCCATTGAATCGCGTATCTGTGTAGGCAAATTCTGCTCACTCTTCAATAGTATATTGGCTTGGAGCCGTTCGCGTGTGGAGTGATTCATCCTGGACAGGCTCGTGCTGGTCAGTTGTAACTCCGAACGAATGGCAAACACTAGAGCACGCGCGTCCTCTTGCACCAGCGATGATTGATGCTAGAGAAAGCCGATTTCGGTAGTACTTCTATGACGAAGAGAAAGCGAAAAGCTCAGTTTCGTCATCTTTTATCTCGGTGCTGTCGCGTGTCGTATCGCACAATCCATTTTGCAAGTTAAGCTTAATAAGACGAACTAACAGACCACTGAGTGGCATGTCGACATCGCAGCTCCGATTCCGACGGAAAATTGGCGACGCTCTCTTCGGAGAAGTCATGGAATGCGAGATCCGGCACTCTGCCAACCATCACCTCAACCTGCCTCCTCTTCCCCTTGGCAAACGACGAATTGTCGCTGTCAAGCGCATCTCCATCGCCTGTGCCAACGACCAACAGAACCAACTTCAAACCAACCGCGTACTCGACGACCCACGACAGGAATGCGCCGTTGCCGACCTCCTCGCTGCCAACGGAGGACACCGCAACGTCGTCGCCTCCTACTTCCACTTCCACGAGCACCAGTGTCTCTATATGGTAGGAGAGTTCTGCGCCGACGGAGATTTTGTACACGCACCTCACCACCACCACTCGCGACGGAGTCATGGACGAACGTGAGCGTGGTGGCGCGGCGCGGCGCGTCGGTGTTTGACGAGTGTGCAGGCTGGCAGAGACGTATCGGGCGAGTTGGTGGTTTGCGTGTGCGGCGCCGGAGGGCGTTGCGAACTGCGTAGGTGTGTGAGGGCGTGTAGTGGTGTATTGTGTCCGCAGCGTTGGATTTTGTGTGTTGTGGGATGAGGACGTGTTAACCCGTCAGTTTGCCCGAGTGGTCTAAGGGGTTACGTTCAGGTCGTAATGTTTTCGAACGCGTGGGTTCAAATCCCACAGCTGACATATACTTTTGCTGCGAGTCGTAAGCGAGCACCGCCCCGTTTAGCGCGCGCCAAGGACCGCTCCTCGCCTTTCGACCGTGCTTCTCCTTACGCCTCGCTACCACTTTGCACGGTTGGCGTGCCCAACAATCCATCCCAGCGCAAGTACACCCGGCACAGAGACTTAAGCGTATGACCTGCATAAGACCAGCGCTCGCCCACAACTGGGATCGATCTCTTTCGCGCTGTGCAGCTCGCCGCGCATCGGAGAGAGTATATCTGCAGTTGAGCAACCATCTCGCGCCTGCGCTCGAGGTGGTCTGGCGGACAAGCCGGGTCGACGCGGGACTCGAGGCGGCCCAGCCGAGTCGACTGTGACCGGCCAGTGGGTTCAATTGATGTTCGTGTTTGACGCGTCTGGGGGATCGGAGAGGTGGTATCGCGGCGATGAGCCAGCAGAGGAGCCATGCGCGCGCGTGGAGGTCGGCACGTGCCGCAGGGGAGCGGTGAGCGTGGTGGCGCGGCGCGGCGCGTCGGTGTTTGACGAGTGTGCAGGCTGGCAGAGACGTATCGGGCGAGTTGGTGGTTTGCGTGTGCGGCGCCGGAGGGCGTTGCGAACTGCGTAGGTGTGTGAGGGCGTGTAGTGGTGTATTGTGTCCGCAGCGTTGGATTTTGTGTGTTGTGGGATGAGGACGTGTTAACCCGTCAGTTTGCCCGAGTGGTCTAAGGGGTTACGTTCAGGTCGTAATGTTTTCGAACGCGTGGGTTCAAATCCCACAGCTGACATATACTTTTGCTGCGAGTCGTAAGCGAGCACCGCCCCGTTTAGCGCGCGCCAAGGACCGCTCCTCGCCTTTCGACCGTGCTTCTCCTTACGCCTCGCTACCACTTTGCACGGTTGGCGTGCCCAACAATCCATCCCAGCGCAAGTACACCCGGCACAGAGACTTAAGCGTATGACCTGCATAAGACCAGCGCTCGCCCACAACTGGGATCGATCTCTTTCGCGCTGTGCAGCTCGCCGCGCATCGGAGAGAGTATATCTGCAGTTGAGCAACCATCTCGCGCCTGCGCTCGAGGTGGTCTGGCGGACAAGCCGGGTCGACGCGGGACTCGAGGCGGCCCAGCCGAGTCGACTGTGACCGGCCAGTGGGTTCAATTGATGTTCGTGTTTGACGCGTCTGGGGGATCGGAGAGGTGGTATCGCGGCGATGAGCCAGCAGAGGAGCCATGCGCGCGCGTGGAGGTCGGCACGTGCCGCAGGGGAGCGGTGAGCGTGGTGGCGCGGCGCGGCGCGTCGGTGTTTGACGAGTGTGCAGGCTGGCAGAGACGTATCGGGCGAGTTGGTGGTTTGCGTGTGCGGCGCCGGAGGGCGTTGCGAACTGCGTAGGTGTGTGAGGGCGTGTAGTGGTGTATTGTGTCCGCAGCGTTGGATTTTGTGTGTTGTGGGATGAGGACGTGTTAACCCGTCAGTTTGCCCGAGTGGTCTAAGGGGTTACGTTCAGGTCGTAATGTTTTCGAACGCGTGGGTTCAAATCCCACAGCTGACATATACTTTTGCTGCGAGTCGTAAGCGAGCACCGCCCCGTTTAGCGCGCGCCAAGGACCGCTCCTCGCCTTTCGACCGTGCTTCTCCTTACGCCTCGCTACCACTTTGCACGGTTGGCGTGCCCAACAATCCATCCCAGCGCAAGTACACCCGGCACAGAGACTTAAGCGTATGACCTGCATAAGACCAGCGCTCGCCCACAACTGGGATCGATCTCTTTCGCGCTGTGCAGCTCGCCGCGCATCGGAGAGAGTATATCTGCAGTTGAGCAACCATCTCGCGCCTGCGCTCGAGGTGGTCTGGCGGACAAGCCGGGTCGACGCGGGACTCGAGGCGGCCCAGCCGAGTCGACTGTGACCGGCCAGTGGGTTCAATTGATGTTCGTGTTTGACGCGTCTGGGGGATCGGAGAGGTGGTATCGCGGCGATGAGCCAGCAGAGGAGCCATGCGCGCGCGTGGAGGTCGGCACGTGCCGCAGGGGAGCGGTGAGCGTGGTGGCGCGGCGCGGCGCGTCGGTGTTTGACGAGTGTGCAGGCTGGCAGAGACGTATCGGGCGAGTTGGTGGTTTGCGTGTGCGGCGCCGGAGGGCGTTGCGAACTGCGTAGGTGTGTGAGGGCGTGTAGTGGTGTATTGTGTCCGCAGCGTTGGATTTTGTGTGTTGTGGGATGAGGACGTGTTAACCCGTCAGTTTGCCCGAGTGGTCTAAGGGGTTACGTTCAGGTCGTAATGTTTTCGAACGCGTGGGTTCAAATCCCACAGCTGACATATACTTTTGCTGCGAGTCGTAAGCGAGCACCGCCCCGTTTAGCGCGCGCCAAGGACCGCTCCTCGCCTTTCGACCGTGCTTCTCCTTACGCCTCGCTACCACTTTGCACGGTTGGCGTGCCCAACAATCCATCCCAGCGCAAGTACACCCGGCACAGAGACTTAAGCGTATGACCTGCATAAGACCAGCGCTCGCCCACAACTGGGATCGATCTCTTTCGCGCTGTGCAGCTCGCCGCGCATCGGAGAGAGTATATCTGCAGTTGAGCAACCATCTCGCGCCTGCGCTCGAGGTGGTCTGGCGGACAAGCCGGGTCGACGCGGGACTCGAGGCGGCCCAGCCGAGTCGACTGTGACCGGCCAGTGGGTTCAATTGATGTTCGTGTTTGACGCGTCTGGGGGATCGGAGAGGTGGTATCGCGGCGATGAGCCAGCAGAGGAGCCATGCGCGCGCGTGGAGGTCGGCACGTGCCGCAGGGGAGCGGTGAGCGTGGTGGCGCGGCGCGGCGCGTCGGTGTTTGACGAGTGTGCAGGCTGGCAGAGACGTATCGGGCGAGTTGGTGGTTTGCGTGTGCGGCGCCGGAGGGCGTTGCGAACTGCGTAGGTGTGTGAGGGCGTGTAGTGGTGTATTGTGTCCGCAGCGTTGGATTTTGTGTGTTGTGGGATGAGGACGTGTTAACCCGTCAGTTTGCCCGAGTGGTCTAAGGGGTTACGTTCAGGTCGTAATGTTTTCGAACGCGTGGGTTCAAATCCCACAGCTGACATATACTTTTGCTGCGAGTCGTAAGCGAGCACCGCCCCGTTTAGCGCGCGCCAAGGACCGCTCCTCGCCTTTCGACCGTGCTTCTCCTTACGCCTCGCTACCACTTTGCACGGTTGGCGTGCCCAACAATCCATCCCAGCGCAAGTACACCCGGCACAGAGACTTAAGCGTATGACCTGCATAAGACCAGCGCTCGCCCACAACTGGGATCGATCTCTTTCGCGCTGTGCAGCTCGCCGCGCATCGGAGAGAGTATATCTGCAGTTGAGCAACCATCTCGCGCCTGCGCTCGAGGTGGTCTGGCGGACAAGCCGGGTCGACGCGGGACTCGAGGCGGCCCAGCCGAGTCGACTGTGACCGGCCAGTGGGTTCAATTGATGTTCGTGTTTGACGCGTCTGGGGGATCGGAGAGGTGGTATCGCGGCGATGAGCCAGCAGAGGAGCCATGCGCGCGCGTGGAGGTCGGCACGTGCCGCAGGGGAGCGGTGAGCGTGGTGGCGCGGCGCGGCGCGTCGGTGTTTGACGAGTGTGCAGGCTGGCAGAGACGTATCGGGCGAGTTGGTGGTTTGCGTGTGCGGCGCCGGAGGGCGTTGCGAACTGCGTAGGTGTGTGAGGGCGTGTAGTGGTGTATTGTGTCCGCAGCGTTGGATTTTGTGTGTTGTGGGATGAGGACGTGTTAACCCGTCAGTTTGCCCGAGTGGTCTAAGGGGTTACGTTCAGGTCGTAATGTTTTCGAACGCGTGGGTTCAAATCCCACAGCTGACATATACTTTTGCTGCGAGTCGTAAGCGAGCACCGCCCCGTTTAGCGCGCGCCAAGGACCGCTCCTCGCCTTTCGACCGTGCTTCTCCTTACGCCTCGCTACCACTTTGCACGGTTGGCGTGCCCAACAATCCATCCCAGCGCAAGTACACCCGGCACAGAGACTTAAGCGTATGACCTGCATAAGACCAGCGCTCGCCCACAACTGGGATCGATCTCTTTCGCGCTGTGCAGCTCGCCGCGCATCGGAGAGAGTATATCTGCAGTTGAGCAACCATCTCGCGCCTGCGCTCGAGGTGGTCTGGCGGACAAGCCGGGTCGACGCGGGACTCGAGGCGGCCCAGCCGAGTCGACTGTGACCGGCCAGTGGGTTCAATTGATGTTCGTGTTTGACGCGTCTGGGGGATCGGAGAGGTGGTATCGCGGCGATGAGCCAGCAGAGGAGCCATGCGCGCGCGTGGAGGTCGGCACGTGCCGCAGGGGAGCGGTGAGCGTGGTGGCGCGGCGCGGCGCGTCGGTGTTTGACGAGTGTGCAGGCTGGCAGAGACGTATCGGGCGAGTTGGTGGTTTGCGTGTGCGGCGCCGGAGGGCGTTGCGAACTGCGTAGGTGTGTGAGGGCGTGTAGTGGTGTATTGTGTCCGCAGCGTTGGATTTTGTGTGTTGTGGGATGAGGACGTGTTAACCCGTCAGTTTGCCCGAGTGGTCTAAGGGGTTACGTTCAGGTCGTAATGTTTTCGAACGCGTGGGTTCAAATCCCACAGCTGACATATACTTTTGCTGCGAGTCGTAAGCGAGCACCGCCCCGTTTAGCGCGCGCCAAGGACCGCTCCTCGCCTTTCGACCGTGCTTCTCCTTACGCCTCGCTACCACTTTGCACGGTTGGCGTGCCCAACAATCCATCCCAGCGCAAGTACACCCGGCACAGAGACTTAAGCGTATGACCTGCATAAGACCAGCGCTCGCCCACAACTGGGATCGATCTCTTTCGCGCTGTGCAGCTCGCCGCGCATCGGAGAGAGTATATCTGCAGTTGAGCAACCATCTCGCGCCTGCGCTCGAGGTGGTCTGGCGGACAAGCCGGGTCGACGCGGGACTCGAGGCGGCCCAGCCGAGTCGACTGTGACCGGCCAGTGGGTTCAATTGATGTTCGTGTTTGACGCGTCTGGGGGATCGGAGAGGTGGTATCGCGGCGATGAGCCAGCAGAGGAGCCATGCGCGCGCGTGGAGGTCGGCACGTGCCGCAGGGGAGCGGTGAGCGTGGTGGCGCGGCGCGGCGCGTCGGTGTTTGACGAGTGTGCAGGCTGGCAGAGACGTATCGGGCGAGTTGGTGGTTTGCGTGTGCGGCGCCGGAGGGCGTTGCGAACTGCGTAGGTGTGTGAGGGCGTGTAGTGGTGTATTGTGTCCGCAGCGTTGGATTTTGTGTGTTGTGGGATGAGGACGTGTTAACCCGTCAGTTTGCCCGAGTGGTCTAAGGGGTTACGTTCAGGTCGTAATGTTTTCGAACGCGTGGGTTCAAATCCCACAGCTGACATATACTTTTGCTGCGAGTCGTAAGCGAGCACCGCCCCGTTTAGCGCGCGCCAAGGACCGCTCCTCGCCTTTCGACCGTGCTTCTCCTTACGCCTCGCTACCACTTTGCACGGTTGGCGTGCCCAACAATCCATCCCAGCGCAAGTACACCCGGCACAGAGACTTAAGCGTATGACCTGCATAAGACCAGCGCTCGCCCACAACTGGGATCGATCTCTTTCGCGCTGTGCAGCTCGCCGCGCATCGGAGAGAGTATATCTGCAGTTGAGCAACCATCTCGCGCCTGCGCTCGAGGTGGTCTGGCGGACAAGCCGGGTCGACGCGGGACTCGAGGCGGCCCAGCCGAGTCGACTGTGACCGGCCAGTGGGTTCAATTGATGTTCGTGTTTGACGCGTCTGGGGGATCGGAGAGGTGGTATCGCGGCGATGAGCCAGCAGAGGAGCCATGCGCGCGCGTGGAGGTCGGCACGTGCCGCAGGGGAGCGGTGAGCGTGGTGGCGCGGCGCGGCGCGTCGGTGTTTGACGAGTGTGCAGGCTGGCAGAGACGTATCGGGCGAGTTGGTGGTTTGCGTGTGCGGCGCCGGAGGGCGTTGCGAACTGCGTAGGTGTGTGAGGGCGTGTAGTGGTGTATTGTGTCCGCAGCGTTGGATTTTGTGTGTTGTGGGATGAGGACGTGTTAACCCGTCAGTTTGCCCGAGTGGTCTAAGGGGTTACGTTCAGGTCGTAATGTTTTCGAACGCGTGGGTTCAAATCCCACAGCTGACATATACTTTTGCTGCGAGTCGTAAGCGAGCACCGCCCCGTTTAGCGCGCGCCAAGGACCGCTCCTCGCCTTTCGACCGTGCTTCTCCTTACGCCTCGCTACCACTTTGCACGGTTGGCGTGCCCAACAATCCATCCCAGCGCAAGTACACCCGGCACAGAGACTTAAGCGTATGACCTGCATAAGACCAGCGCTCGCCCACAACTGGGATCGATCTCTTTCGCGCTGTGCAGCTCGCCGCGCATCGGAGAGAGTATATCTGCAGTTGAGCAACCATCTCGCGCCTGCGCTCGAGGTGGTCTGGCGGACAAGCCGGGTCGACGCGGGACTCGAGGCGGCCCAGCCGAGTCGACTGTGACCGGCCAGTGGGTTCAATTGATGTTCGTGTTTGACGCGTCTGGGGGATCGGAGAGGTGGTATCGCGGCGATGAGCCAGCAGAGGAGCCATGCGCGCGCGTGGAGGTCGGCACGTGCCGCAGGGGAGCGGTGAGCGTGGTGGCGCGGCGCGGCGCGTCGGTGTTTGACGAGTGTGCAGGCTGGCAGAGACGTATCGGGCGAGTTGGTGGTTTGCGTGTGCGGCGCCGGAGGGCGTTGCGAACTGCGTAGGTGTGTGAGGGCGTGTAGTGGTGTATTGTGTCCGCAGCGTTGGATTTTGTGTGTTGTGGGATGAGGACGTGTTAACCCGTCAGTTTGCCCGAGTGGTCTAAGGGGTTACGTTCAGGTCGTAATGTTTTCGAACGCGTGGGTTCAAATCCCACAGCTGACATATACTTTTGCTGCGAGTCGTAAGCGAGCACCGCCCCGTTTAGCGCGCGCCAAGGACCGCTCCTCGCCTTTCGACCGTGCTTCTCCTTACGCCTCGCTACCACTTTGCACGGTTGGCGTGCCCAACAATCCATCCCAGCGCAAGTACACCCGGCACAGAGACTTAAGCGTATGACCTGCATAAGACCAGCGCTCGCCCACAACTGGGATCGATCTCTTTCGCGCTGTGCAGCTCGCCGCGCATCGGAGAGAGTATATCTGCAGTTGAGCAACCATCTCGCGCCTGCGCTCGAGGTGGTCTGGCGGACAAGCCGGGTCGACGCGGGACTCGAGGCGGCCCAGCCGAGTCGACTGTGACCGGCCAGTGGGTTCAATTGATGTTCGTGTTTGACGCGTCTGGGGGATCGGAGAGGTGGTATCGCGGCGATGAGCCAGCAGAGGAGCCATGCGCGCGCGTGGAGGTCGGCACGTGCCGCAGGGGAGCGGTGAGCGTGGTGGCGCGGCGCGGCGCGTCGGTGTTTGACGAGTGTGCAGGCTGGCAGAGACGTATCGGGCGAGTTGGTGGTTTGCGTGTGCGGCGCCGGAGGGCGTTGCGAACTGCGTAGGTGTGTGAGGGCGTGTAGTGGTGTATTGTGTCCGCAGCGTTGGATTTTGTGTGTTGTGGGATGAGGACGTGTTAACCCGTCAGTTTGCCCGAGTGGTCTAAGGGGTTACGTTCAGGTCGTAATGTTTTCGAACGCGTGGGTTCAAATCCCACAGCTGACATATACTTTTGCTGCGAGTCGTAAGCGAGCACCGCCCCGTTTAGCGCGCGCCAAGGACCGCTCCTCGCCTTTCGACCGTGCTTCTCCTTACGCCTCGCTACCACTTTGCACGGTTGGCGTGCCCAACAATCCATCCCAGCGCAAGTACACCCGGCACAGAGACTTAAGCGTATGACCTGCATAAGACCAGCGCTCGCCCACAACTGGGATCGATCTCTTTCGCGCTGTGCAGCTCGCCGCGCATCGGAGAGAGTATATCTGCAGTTGAGCAACCATCTCGCGCCTGCGCTCGAGGTGGTCTGGCGGACAAGCCGGGTCGACGCGGGACTCGAGGCGGCCCAGCCGAGTCGACTGTGACCGGCCAGTGGGTTCAATTGATGTTCGTGTTTGACGCGTCTGGGGGATCGGAGAGGTGGTATCGCGGCGATGAGCCAGCAGAGGAGCCATGCGCGCGCGTGGAGGTCGGCACGTGCCGCAGGGGAGCGGTGAGCGTGGTGGCGCGGCGCGGCGCGTCGGTGTTTGACGAGTGTGCAGGCTGGCAGAGACGTATCGGGCGAGTTGGTGGTTTGCGTGTGCGGCGCCGGAGGGCGTTGCGAACTGCGTAGGTGTGTGAGGGCGTGTAGTGGTGTATTGTGTCCGCAGCGTTGGATTTTGTGTGTTGTGGGATGAGGACGTGTTAACCCGTCAGTTTGCCCGAGTGGTCTAAGGGGTTACGTTCAGGTCGTAATGTTTTCGAACGCGTGGGTTCAAATCCCACAGCTGACATATACTTTTGCTGCGAGTCGTAAGCGAGCACCGCCCCGTTTAGCGCGCGCCAAGGACCGCTCCTCGCCTTTCGACCGTGCTTCTCCTTACGCCTCGCTACCACTTTGCACGGTTGGCGTGCCCAACAATCCATCCCAGCGCAAGTACACCCGGCACAGAGACTTAAGCGTATGACCTGCATAAGACCAGCGCTCGCCCACAACTGGGATCGATCTCTTTCGCGCTGTGCAGCTCGCCGCGCATCGGAGAGAGTATATCTGCAGTTGAGCAACCATCTCGCGCCTGCGCTCGAGGTGGTCTGGCGGACAAGCCGGGTCGACGCGGGACTCGAGGCGGCCCAGCCGAGTCGACTGTGACCGGCCAGTGGGTTCAATTGATGTTCGTGTTTGACGCGTCTGGGGGATCGGAGAGGTGGTATCGCGGCGATGAGCCAGCAGAGGAGCCATGCGCGCGCGTGGAGGTCGGCACGTGCCGCAGGGGAGCGGTGAGCGTGGTGGCGCGGCGCGGCGCGTCGGTGTTTGACGAGTGTGCAGGCTGGCAGAGACGTATCGGGCGAGTTGGTGGTTTGCGTGTGCGGCGCCGGAGGGCGTTGCGAACTGCGTAGGTGTGTGAGGGCGTGTAGTGGTGTATTGTGTCCGCAGCGTTGGATTTTGTGTGTTGTGGGATGAGGACGTGTTAACCCGTCAGTTTGCCCGAGTGGTCTAAGGGGTTACGTTCAGGTCGTAATGTTTTCGAACGCGTGGGTTCAAATCCCACAGCTGACATATACTTTTGCTGCGAGTCGTAAGCGAGCACCGCCCCGTTTAGCGCGCGCCAAGGACCGCTCCTCGCCTTTCGACCGTGCTTCTCCTTACGCCTCGCTACCACTTTGCACGGTTGGCGTGCCCAACAATCCATCCCAGCGCAAGTACACCCGGCACAGAGACTTAAGCGTATGACCTGCATAAGACCAGCGCTCGCCCACAACTGGGATCGATCTCTTTCGCGCTGTGCAGCTCGCCGCGCATCGGAGAGAGTATATCTGCAGTTGAGCAACCATCTCGCGCCTGCGCTCGAGGTGGTCTGGCGGACAAGCCGGGTCGACGCGGGACTCGAGGCGGCCCAGCCGAGTCGACTGTGACCGGCCAGTGGGTTCAATTGATGTTCGTGTTTGACGCGTCTGGGGGATCGGAGAGGTGGTATCGCGGCGATGAGCCAGCAGAGGAGCCATGCGCGCGCGTGGAGGTCGGCACGTGCCGCAGGGGAGCGGTGAGCGTGGTGGCGCGGCGCGGCGCGTCGGTGTTTGACGAGTGTGCAGGCTGGCAGAGACGTATCGGGCGAGTTGGTGGTTTGCGTGTGCGGCGCCGGAGGGCGTTGCGAACTGCGTAGGTGTGTGAGGGCGTGTAGTGGTGTATTGTGTCCGCAGCGTTGGATTTTGTGTGTTGTGGGATGAGGACGTGTTAACCCGTCAGTTTGCCCGAGTGGTCTAAGGGGTTACGTTCAGGTCGTAATGTTTTCGAACGCGTGGGTTCAAATCCCACAGCTGACATATACTTTTGCTGCGAGTCGTAAGCGAGCACCGCCCCGTTTAGCGCGCGCCAAGGACCGCTCCTCGCCTTTCGACCGTGCTTCTCCTTACGCCTCGCTACCACTTTGCACGGTTGGCGTGCCCAACAATCCATCCCAGCGCAAGTACACCCGGCACAGAGACTTAAGCGTATGACCTGCATAAGACCAGCGCTCGCCCACAACTGGGATCGATCTCTTTCGCGCTGTGCAGCTCGCCGCGCATCGGAGAGAGTATATCTGCAGTTGAGCAACCATCTCGCGCCTGCGCTCGAGGTGGTCTGGCGGACAAGCCGGGTCGACGCGGGACTCGAGGCGGCCCAGCCGAGTCGACTGTGACCGGCCAGTGGGTTCAATTGATGTTCGTGTTTGACGCGTCTGGGGGATCGGAGAGGTGGTATCGCGGCGATGAGCCAGCAGAGGAGCCATGCGCGCGCGTGGAGGTCGGCACGTGCCGCAGGGGAGCGGTGAGCGTGGTGGCGCGGCGCGGCGCGTCGGTGTTTGACGAGTGTGCAGGCTGGCAGAGACGTATCGGGCGAGTTGGTGGTTTGCGTGTGCGGCGCCGGAGGGCGTTGCGAACTGCGTAGGTGTGTGAGGGCGTGTAGTGGTGTATTGTGTCCGCAGCGTTGGATTTTGTGTGTTGTGGGATGAGGACGTGTTAACCCGTCAGTTTGCCCGAGTGGTCTAAGGGGTTACGTTCAGGTCGTAATGTTTTCGAACGCGTGGGTTCAAATCCCACAGCTGACATATACTTTTGCTGCGAGTCGTAAGCGAGCACCGCCCCGTTTAGCGCGCGCCAAGGACCGCTCCTCGCCTTTCGACCGTGCTTCTCCTTACGCCTCGCTACCACTTTGCACGGTTGGCGTGCCCAACAATCCATCCCAGCGCAAGTACACCCGGCACAGAGACTTAAGCGTATGACCTGCATAAGACCAGCGCTCGCCCACAACTGGGATCGATCTCTTTCGCGCTGTGCAGCTCGCCGCGCATCGGAGAGAGTATATCTGCAGTTGAGCAACCATCTCGCGCCTGCGCTCGAGGTGGTCTGGCGGACAAGCCGGGTCGACGCGGGACTCGAGGCGGCCCAGCCGAGTCGACTGTGACCGGCCAGTGGGTTCAATTGATGTTCGTGTTTGACGCGTCTGGGGGATCGGAGAGGTGGTATCGCGGCGATGAGCCAGCAGAGGAGCCATGCGCGCGCGTGGAGGTCGGCACGTGCCGCAGGGGAGCGGTGAGCGTGGTGGCGCGGCGCGGCGCGTCGGTGTTTGACGAGTGTGCAGGCTGGCAGAGACGTATCGGGCGAGTTGGTGGTTTGCGTGTGCGGCGCCGGAGGGCGTTGCGAACTGCGTAGGTGTGTGAGGGCGTGTAGTGGTGTATTGTGTCCGCAGCGTTGGATTTTGTGTGTTGTGGGATGAGGACGTGTTAACCCGTCAGTTTGCCCGAGTGGTCTAAGGGGTTACGTTCAGGTCGTAATGTTTTCGAACGCGTGGGTTCAAATCCCACAGCTGACATATACTTTTGCTGCGAGTCGTAAGCGAGCACCGCCCCGTTTAGCGCGCGCCAAGGACCGCTCCTCGCCTTTCGACCGTGCTTCTCCTTACGCCTCGCTACCACTTTGCACGGTTGGCGTGCCCAACAATCCATCCCAGCGCAAGTACACCCGGCACAGAGACTTAAGCGTATGACCTGCATAAGACCAGCGCTCGCCCACAACTGGGATCGATCTCTTTCGCGCTGTGCAGCTCGCCGCGCATCGGAGAGAGTATATCTGCAGTTGAGCAACCATCTCGCGCCTGCGCTCGAGGTGGTCTGGCGGACAAGCCGGGTCGACGCGGGACTCGAGGCGGCCCAGCCGAGTCGACTGTGACCGGCCAGTGGGTTCAATTGATGTTCGTGTTTGACGCGTCTGGGGGATCGGAGAGGTGGTATCGCGGCGATGAGCCAGCAGAGGAGCCATGCGCGCGCGTGGAGGTCGGCACGTGCCGCAGGGGAGCGGTGAGCGTGGTGGCGCGGCGCGGCGCGTCGGTGTTTGACGAGTGTGCAGGCTGGCAGAGACGTATCGGGCGAGTTGGTGGTTTGCGTGTGCGGCGCCGGAGGGCGTTGCGAACTGCGTAGGTGTGTGAGGGCGTGTAGTGGTGTATTGTGTCCGCAGCGTTGGATTTTGTGTGTTGTGGGATGAGGACGTGTTAACCCGTCAGTTTGCCCGAGTGGTCTAAGGGGTTACGTTCAGGTCGTAATGTTTTCGAACGCGTGGGTTCAAATCCCACAGCTGACATATACTTTTGCTGCGAGTCGTAAGCGAGCACCGCCCCGTTTAGCTCGCGCCTGGGCCCAAGGGCATAAGGTGAAACACAGGTGATGTTAAAGAAATACCAATAATATGTAAGCCCGGTTGCTTTCAACTTTAGAAATATAGAACAGTGTTTTAGTGTGAAGGACAGCCTGAGCGTCCAGATTTTAAATTGAGTGATGTGGTAAAAAAACGGGTGCGGGTTTAGTTCGAGTAATACTTGGGCAATGTACGAATAAGATTGTGGAATGGATGAAGTCTGAGTAGTTTTTTCCGGACCGGATGTCAAGGCAGTGATTAGCGCTCAGGCCTATCTTTTTGTCGTTTCGATCCGCTTAGGTACGATTGTAACGGCTAGATAAGAATGTACATCCTTGTGAAATGGTGCATGCCGCTGATATTCTTGTCGCTCACTTTACGACTTTCATTGCCAACAACACGCTCTGCCTTGGCACGAGCCGGACCGCCCATCTGAAGACGAAGTTGCAGTCTCTTAACGTCGACGTTTCGACGAGCTTTCCCAGCATGGCACCAAAGAAGAGGCTATCAGCGCTATGCTTGTGCGTGACGGGGCTGACTACCGGTTCGTCTACAACTACGGACCACTCGGGTCTTAGTCTGTCTATCGCTGCAAGTCACATGTGGACTGCTTAAAACATGTGCGCCTCGTCTCCTCTTGCTCTGAGGAAGGGCAAACCGCCACTTCTCTAGAAGAGAGCGGGATACATACTGGTCCCCAGATTGGGGCGGTACGTGTCGGTATGTCGCTGTTGGTGAAGAGAGAGGTGGGCGCTATTCTGTGAGAGGTACAAATTGAATCTAAGAAGTGTCTAAAATTTCTACAGCAAAATTCATGTTGAAAACCCAGCTCTGATGCGTCTTTTGCCCTCCGAAGGGCAGCTGAAGAGTCGCAAGGCCCATCTAACTGGAAAGGGTGAAGCTGTGAAAAATTGAAGGCAGGGTGCATACAGTATGGAATTTCTAACTGGAAATGTGTTTATCAGGAAATATGAAAATTACGTCACCTGTCGCCTTGGCGCAGTGGTGCAATGGCAGATTGTGTGAGACTGTCATGGACTTTTTCGGGCGAGATGTTAGCGACGCAGCAACAGATATATCGTGTTATTCGTCGCTGAACGCCGTAATGGACGATATGCTAGTTCTTTGTGTGTTCCAGCACGAAGTCGATGATGGACCAGAGATGTCGTTCGGTATCGTGTTCTCATGTCGGCGTCTAATGCTGAATATCAAACGGACAGTCGACGGTCAGCACCCTGATGGGATCCTTGGTGCAACCGACGGTGCCTACAAGTTGCACTTTGGCTGCTAGACGCTCTTCAATTCGGCACGTACACGACGAACAACACTCGCGGCTCGTATTCAAAACGATACGTACCGTGGACGTTTATGTTCGTGCGCACGGAGCACAAAACTGCCTGCCGTGAGTCGTTTGAAACTACCCAGAATTTCAGCCAATTGCTGTTCGGGCTTCACTGGACATCAGATTTGGAAGCCTTGATCACGCGTCGTATATCGCCAACGCGTTCAGACACTGATGGCCAGGCATACAGCTCCTCAACTGCTGGCCTCGCTTCGCGAGGAAGAGCAGAGAAGGCAGAAACGCTGCTCAGAGACCGACAATACTACGACGATGTCATATTTCCGGACCTGAAGTGGTTACACGAGTGAAAGACACAGCAGCAGTTCGACGCATTAGCAGACCAGTGCGCCAAAAAGTGGGAAGAGGACGGAGAAGACGACTACGCGTCGTGGTTCATGGAGGTATGTGGCGGACCCATGGGGTACGTGGATCACCGGGGTTGCTGGTGGAGTATCGGGTATATTGCCTTCTCAGAATCCACTCGAGTCATTCCATCGTGCCATAAAAAGCTGCAGTCGGTTCATTACGCGCCAATACGACAACAGTATTGAACTCTTCACTTCCTGACATTTTACTCGTGGCGGGAATGCAGCAGGGACAGTCTCTGATAAGTCATTTTGGTGAAGATACGCCACAATGCAGTATGAAAATGCATACGTGGTTTTAAAATGGTTTGCTGTATATTCAGGGCCGATACCAACGGAGCGTTTTGTCGGGACACGATCGCTTCTCGCTGACAGACAAAAGTACATGTGCATGCGACGTCCGAACTCGCGGGAGCTACGTGCTGTCGTATTCAACGCGCCTAAATGCATGATTAGCGCTTTGAGGCCCAATCAGGGAATTCTGATGACTTTAGCGAGGGTCAACCGCGTGGCTGCATCGGCTGAACGCCTAGTTGCTGGAAATCCTGTCACGGATACCCCACTGCTTTATATGTCGGCTAACACGGTCACGGTGCTCGACAATGCGCTTCAACAGCTGCCCAACAAGCCTGTGTGGTGCCGAAGAGGTAAGGCAACTTCAAATTGGTTTTGTACACGAGAGCAACTGATGTAGTTCTTTGTCAATGTTGATTGAACTACTTCGCCGTTCATATTCGCGCGACTGCAATTTGTATCGTGAAAACGGCTGGATTTGTGAGCATGTCCTGGCTGTTGTGTCGGTTCTTGGAAAAATACACCTAGACGAAGCTCTGCGAGCTCTACCTGCACGACGTTTGCCTGGTCGGCAGCAAAAAAAGCATGAGGCATTCTTGTTCGCGACCCAGCTGATGACCACTTTTCGCGGAGAAGAATCACATTCGCCTGCTCCCAAAGCGCCAGACCGCTGCCTGGACTGGTCGATCATGCGCGAATTTGAATCCAGTGGTGACAGCTCTGGTGCTCCAGGGTATTTGGTCGGCAATATTTCTGCTTGGCAAGAAAACGATGGCCGCTACGCCTGGCCTGTACGCTTTTTGGACGGGCGAGTCTTTGTGATGGAAGTGGAGAAGATGGCACAAGCGCTTTCTCACAGTCATTCGCGCGGGCTCAACATCGTCGGTGTTCCAGAGTAGAGAAGCCGCCACAAAAAACCACTTACTTGTAGTCCATCTTGATATACTCGTTTTTCATCTCACAATTGAACTTACTCGATTGTCTGTCATTTTTCATCGTACTCGCACATCACCCGTCAATTACTTGGAAACAATCTTTCCCCCAAAGCTATGGAAGTGAGTATTTTGACCGACTGGGAAAAGAGGGGGTGGAATGGAGCACAAATCAAGAAGGATAAGATCAACGGAGGCGATCGGGTGCGAGAACGCGTAGCTGCCGCAACCGCGCTGGGTGCCCGCGAAGAAGGGTCGTGCGGTATTTGCGTAGGCGGGCCTAGCGCCGAGCTCCACAGCGAGCCGAGCATTGTTCTCGGCCGTAGTCAGAATCTTTTTATCACAGGAGCGAAGCGGCTGCCTTTGCAACACGCAGCATAGCAAATCTCAAGAGCAAGAGTGCTTATCTTGAGATTATGATAATGCTGAAAAATTAACTTCGAGTTTGTATGAGCTGCCGTGTCTCGTTACTCAGTCGGGTAAAATAACGAGTGCCAAACACTATATGATCAGTACGTTTTCTACGCCTGATATCTACGTTTAGGAAAATCAAGCTCCCGGCCCTCGTTGATATTTCCACACATTTGCATGCCGTTCACGTAGAAGTGGACCAGACCGCAATAAGCAGAATATATAAGGTATAATAGGCGAACCCCCGGGCGAGGTGAACACGTCATGCACGACACGCAGGCGCAGTATAGACCAGGCAATTCAGTGCTGCACGGCGTCTCAGTCGCTCTATGTGCTGTACGGCTATAGCGGCAAGGTGGCAGACGCACTTCACCGCGCCGACTCGGATCCGTGGCCTACCTGTCGATGACATGAAATATGCAGGAACGTCCATCGAAACGGCCACTTGACCGCTCGACGAGCGTAACAGTTCAACGGCAAGGGCTCACTCACAGCAGCGTCCTTCTCGCCCCGGTGGTCGCAAACCACCGTCCCCCGCTCTCCATACACACCAGCCACTTCAATCTACCGCCTCAGTACGCACCGTGCCCTGTTCGCGTTCGTCCTCTCTGTTCTGACTCTCAGTTCGTTCTCTCCGTTGGGTGAGGCCGGCCCCGCAGTGCCGCAGAACCCCACGCGTGTATTTTAGCTGCTTACTCTCGCACCAACCGGGCTAAATCTCAACTGGGAGATGGCGGCCCTGCCGACCGTCCAGAGCTCCCTTACGTCGACTACTCCTGTTACTGACTGCTCACTTCGCTTCTCGTCCGTCCGTTCTCTCCTCTGATGTCGCATCTCCTGTCCGTCTTCGGTTCCTGCTTACTCTGCTCTGTGTCACTCCTCCGGCACGATCTTTCTCGTGCGGCTCTCCGTGCTCTGCGCGTCCGGTTGTACTAGCCCAAAAGATCCAATTGCACACTTCCGTCACCGACTGCACCTCCATCACTTCCATCGTCACTGTCACTCATGGTCAAGTCAATTGTCACTGGCGCGAGGTCTTGTGCGTCGTCCAGCCTCGGGCACGGGGTCTGCCTACTGTATCTCTGACCCCGCTGGGCGTTAAAACTCATCTTGATTGTATACGACCTCGTGTGTCTGTGCTATGCAAAATGTAGATAAAATCTGCTGTTTTTTTGAAATGATGCATTGGACCGGAATTTCGACTAAGTACGACTCGCTGTCGCCCGCTCATTTGACAAATTGCAATCACCTAGGAGCTCCTAATGGGAGCCGCCGCCAGCAAGACTTCTGCGTCCGCCGTCGCGCGCACCCGCATGATCCGCACCAACGTCTCTCTAGATCAACTTGTGGCGCTGTCCCGCGGTGGTGCAGCGTCGGATCTGCCGTCGCAGCCCTCGGGAATGGCTGTGGAGACCTCCTCCACGCCTGTGGACGCCCACGGTTCGTCCGTGGAGCTCTTGGAGATGCAGGAGCAGCTGCTGCGGGACGTTCAGAAGATCGAGGACTTTGACCGAGTCAAATTTCTGGAGGAGAGCACGCGCGCCTTTGAAGCTACCGCCAGCAGCCATCGCCCCAGGTCCTCCCAGCCCGTTCGACTGCCCACGGACAAGACGAGCGCCGCGTCCTCCACGGGTGTAGGAGGCGCCGACGAGGAGCAAGTCCGTGGCCGTCTCACTACGAGAGAACTGCGTACGCTGCTGCGTCTCCACTACGAGAAGCCGCAGAGCTGGACGCACGAGGTGCTGGCCGACAAGTACGGACTGGACGTCGACACCATGCGCTGCATCCTCAAGAACGTGGGGCCGCCCAATGTGCTGCCGCCCAGAGGCAGCTCCGAGCACCCGTTGGGTGTGTGGTTTGACGCCCCCGGGTCGCTGCCCGCGCAGTCCGAGCAGCAGAAGATCAGCTCGTCGTAACAACCGTAAAACACCATTATTTTAGACAGCTACAATCGACGAACGAGTTATCATGATGCCCACGACTGGATGAAGAGCTCATGAGCCTCACGAGGAGATGAATAGGCACTGAAGAGCTCAATTGCACCTTGCGGACGCAGCTCAAAGTTGAAGTGGTTACCACCATCAAACCGCATATCCAAACCCTCTGGAATAGCCTTCTTCCAACCGCCATTTGCTAATTTAGCTCCAAAATGGCTGGAAGCGCGGCGTCGCTGCCCTCTTCGCTGCCCGTGGCGGCCTCTCCGTCCGAGCAGGAGGTAGCCAGTATGCAGCACTTCATCGAGAACGCGCTGGACCTGTTCATCAAGGTAAAATTCCCCTCTATCCCCCTCTCAAGCCCCTCCAACTCACTCGATTTGTGCAGGGAAATGCCAAAAGTTACGATTATTTGCTCCAGCAGCTCACGCTCGTGCCTGCGCCCGTGGCCACGAGGCGTAAAATCTTCCGAGCATTGCCGCGATGCATCTCCACGATGGCACGAGAGCCCCGAGCGTATCGAGCGTTACTGGATGCTCTCTTCAAGTTCGACATGTTGGCCAGTGGGGACCCACTCGAGGTGGAGGACTACACGAGCTTCATCGTGCACCTGGTGTCCTCCAATACGGTCTACGTGGTGCCCACGCTCCATATGCTGGTGCGTAACCTGCGTCGTCCGCAGCCGAAGGAGCTGCCACCAGACCTCAAGGCTCAAGTGGAGGCTGAGGAGAAGAAGGAGGAAGAGGCCAAGAAACCAGTTAAAACGGGCGGCATTGCCATTGGAGGCTCTTTTGGAGCGTCTGTCGCTGCGGTGTCGACGTCGGTAACAGAGTCTGTGCAGGAAGTCAAAGGACCGAGTCTGGACGAACGCATTCAACAGCGCTTCGAAGCGGCGCACAGCACGCTGGAGCGTGTACTGACCTTGGTGCCGACGGCTACTAACGTGCTTTTCCCGATCTTGTGTGAGCACTTCCCGCACAAACGGATGGACGCGCCTACCCAGGTCGCGTACCTGCGTAATGTGCTGCGCGTGGCGGGATACGTGAGTGGGCTGCGCGAGCGCGTTCTCGGACTTGTGATTGACCAGTTGGTGGCTATTGATGTCGAGATTAAACTGGATGAAAGCGAGGAGGATGTTTTCACCATGGACGATTTCCTAGACGATGACATGCTGCCGCCTGATGATGCCTCACACCAAGTGGACGAAATGGCTGATAAGCTCGACCTAATGATGCTTGTTATGTTCGAGCACATTGAGCACTCCGCTGCGTCTTCGGTGGAAGTAGCAGCAGAGACGGCGGCTTCGGCTGAAATTAGCAGCGAAGAAAATGATGTGAATGTGCGCCAGGCGGCATTGATCTTTAAGCACTTGCTGAAGGTTTTTGAGCATTCCATCTTAAACACTCATCGCTCCAAGTACCCGCAGTTCTTGCTGTTCTATGTGTGCCGCATGGATCCACAATTCCAGGACATATTTATCTCGCAGCTGCTAGCTACATCACTCGATCCTCACACACCACCTACTACGCGTCAAAGCTGTGGCGCCTACCTGGCAAGTTTTCTTGCTCGAGCCAAGTACATTTCCGTGGCCTACCTTCAAAAGTCTCTTTATCACTTGTTAAAGTGGCTGCATGATCAGATGGATATCTACGATGCAGTGCATCAAGAGCAATTGGATGAAGCTGAACCTAGTGATGGCGAGACTGCCGTTGATAGGGAAGAGCGACTGCTTGAGGGGAGCGTGAAAAATGAGACAAAACGTGAACGTGGTTTTCAGGAGAGCATCTACATTTCAACACTCCAGACGGTCTGCTACATGGTTTGCTTTCGCGGATTGGAGATTGCCACGAACGATGCTGGCGCTGGTTACGAATTTTTGCGTAGTCTCGGCTGGGAGCGGCTATTGGTGGCAAATACCGGCTACTGTCCATTGGCGTACTGCCAGCAAACGGTGGCTACCGAGTTTCTGAATCTAGTTGAAGCTTTCGATTTGGTATCGGAGGAGTGCCTCGAGCGCGTGGACCAAGCGATTGGTACAGTTTCTGCGCTAAGCTTTAAATCCGCCAAGTCGATGGAGCGGTCGAAAAAACCCACCGCAGGATCGGCAACCGCTGCCACACTGCTTGGCCAACGTCAGCCGCTTGAAACGTTTTTCCCGTTCGACCCATACCTCTTGCGTCGCTCATTCCACTACATTGGTCCGTTGTACCTGTACTGGAAGCACGCAGATCCGACCTCAAGTGAAAACTGCGAACTGCTGGAGTTTGTTAAGGCTACTACCCGCCAGATGCAAGAGGATGCTGAAACCGAAGAAGGAGATGACAGTGAAGAGGAAGAGGGCCTGATTGGCGATGATGTGAGCATGGCCGGTAGTGCACCCAACCCGATGAGCCTTTCAAACGCTTCTTACCGCGCTGATAGCTACATGGGCAGCCTCAGCCGTTCCCACAATATGTCATTCGGTTCATCGTACGATGGCGAAGGATTTGGCGATGAAGATCGTGCACCAGTTAAACGCACGCTGCCATCACGCACGATGTTCGATCCGTCACCAGCTCTATCAGCTAGCTCACCTCCGTCCCGACTCCCCCTCTAGGCTCGGCCGATGCTTTCACACTCAGCGGCTTCGACGATGACAACGAGGACGAAGGATTCTAGGAAACGATACACTAAAGGGATAATGCACACATTCCAAGGTTGACTTTACACCAGTGGTGTCATTATGCGAGTCAGACCAAGACAATGTCAGTGATTGCAATAAACTATTTAGCCACTCGAGAGTGGTGAGTATACATAACTAAAGCGGAAATGCAGCAGCAAGGCGAATAACAAGGAACAATTTCCAAGCCTACCTCCAGCGCTGGAACAGTCTTGCCCACAGAATTTCAGCGCGGTACATCAGCGAAGGAGAAAACTGCGTTTGCAATCATATTCCAGCGCTCTACCGTCGGTTGAGCTGCGCACGAAGCTGGTCGTTCTCGTCCTCCAGGCGCACAAGCTTGGGAACAACCTCGGAGTCCACTTCCTGAATCTGGTTCTTAAGATGGTGGTTCTCTTCACGCAGACGCGAAACTTCTTCACGTAGGTACGTGTTGATGTCCAACTGCTGCTCCAGCGACGTCTTGGCCTCCAGCAGAGCGTCTTCCACCTCCAGCTGCTTGACGTGAGCCAGATCGGCTTGCTCCTGCACCATGCGGTTGCAGTCGGCCATGATCCTCTCCACCTCTTCTTCCTTTTGGGAGATCTCATTCTTCTTGGCTTCCAGCGACGCTTCATAGCTCTCAATCTGTTCATGACTGGCATTCACCTGCTCCTGGTGCTTTTGCAGCGCCTCCTCGTTCTTCTCCAGCTGCGCACGCAGCGTCTGCATCTCCAGCTCGTACTGTACCTGTCCCTGTTGCTGACTCTGCGCAGTTCGCAGCGTCTCCTGCTCGTTCAGCAGCTCGGTGATCATCTGCTCGTCTGCCGCGCGTTGACTCTTGATGGTCTGCAGTGCTACCGTCTGGGAACTGAGCTCCTGCTGCAGCTTCACAAGCCTCGTGTCGATGATGCGGCGACTGGCCAGCATGTCCTCGTGCTGCTGCACCTTGTTGTCCTGTTCACGCGCCGCCTTGCGCTCGTCCAACATGCCTGTGAGCTTGCAGATCTGGCCCTGTAAGATACTCTTCTGCTCGCGCTCCAGCTTGAGCGCGTGCTCGAAGACGGTGCCCGAGCGCTTGGCGTCCTCCTCCTCCGTGAATGTGCGCACATACGGCGTAAGTGGGGACCACTCGCCGCATTGACGAGCTCCTTCGTTGACGACGCGCACGCGGAAGACGTATGTCTACAGTATACGTGGTATACACACATGTATACACATGCCATTTAGAAACGAATAAGAAAAGAAAGAAACGGGTTGACACGAGGAAGACGCACCGTGTTGGGCGTGAGTCCCTTGACGGGGAACATTTTACCCGAAAAGAGCACCGAGTCGTTCCACGAGTAGTAGACGTAGCCGTGCTCGCTGTGGCTCTGGCCAACATCATTAAAGAAATAAGTGTCAGAAGAAGGTAAGAAATATACAACGCATTAGAAACGGACCGCCTGCAGCTTGTACTCGGCGCCTCCGTCCGCTGGCGGCGGCTTCTGCACGCGCAGCGTGATGGACTGGTCCGTCTTGGACACGACCTCAGGCGCGGACAGCGTCGGCAGCTCCGGCATGACGGTGAACTGCATGGCGACTTGAGTCTTCTTCGCAGAATGACGCTTTTGTGTTTTGTGCAAAGTGACGTTTTGTGTTTTGTGCAAAACAAAGTCTCTAACTACCCATTGTACCCATTGTACCCATTGTACAAGTACCCTTTGCGCGCTCGCAGCGGCCGGAAGGAAGTGCCCGAAAGAGGTTTTGTTCATGTTGCGCTCGTGTTAAAGGGGCATCTTATCATCGTTGCTTCACTTCTCCAGCCAGCCAGCTCGCTCGTGTACCGACTCCAACTTACCAGCGCATGACGCGGCTCTGAGCGGGGAAGTCCCAGACGAAGGGGCGGCCGGGCATGGGCGGCAGATTCTTGGCCTCCAAGTCCTCGAGAATGTCCTGCTCGGCGTCGCCCTCCCACTCGAAGCGCACGTTGTGCGTGGAGGCGTGCTGCAGGATGAGCTTGTCCCGGGCCTCGTGGGTCGTGGACATGGCCGAGCGCGTGCCTGTGGGGTCGTAGCGCAGCACAGCCGGGTTCTTGTTGCCGGGCGAGCCGCGCTTGGCGTCCGCCGGGATCTCAGCGCGCTTCTCCATGGGGATGGACGGGTGCATGCCCACCTCCGTCTTGTACGGGAAGCGGCGGATGTCGCGCGTGTAGTAGTTGATGTTGTAGATGCTGTCCTTGGAGTCGCTGGACGGCACGAACACGCCCTCGGCCTGCTTGTCGGGCGACGGGTAGCGGTAGCCCTGGGACACGGCGGGCGACTGGTTCACCTGCTTGGTGCCCGTGGCCTCCGTGAACACGAGCATCTTGCGGAGCTGAGGGGAGGAACGCCACACAAACAGTTAGAGAGCGCCTCGTATGGATGGAATCAAGACGACAGAGACAGCACCTTATTACGCAGCTCCGCCGGCAGCAGGTTCTGGTACTCGAACTTGACGAAAGGTTTCCACGCCTCCTTGCCGCTCATGATTCCTCCGCTCGACTTGCTTGGGCAGCACCCTCGGAAATGGAGCTCCAGCCGCACAAATCCACCCGCACTAGGTACGAAACTGGATCGAGGGCTTCGAATTCAGCCGCCAGACCGATACTTGCGTTTTGTATGCGGAGGAAATTCGCCCTCCATACAAAAACTTCAAGACGGGGTCTGCCGCCAGAGTGTATCTTGATGGTTGTAAGGCCAATACTCACATCAAGTCAAGGCGGACCCGTCGCGGTCGCATTTGCCGCGAAATGGCCGAGCGGCAGTACGCCGAGGCGCTGGCGGCCACCGAGCAGGCGCAGAGCTTGGAGCGCGCAGGCCACGCGGCGCAGGCCGTGCCGCTCTTCCATCAGGCGCTGCGCATCCTCCAGCGCCTGTCCGTGGTGGAGTCGGCGGCCCAGCGCGCGCGTCTGCAGCCCACGATCGCCGAGTTGCAGACGCGCGTGCGGACGTTGCAGCAGTCGAGCGACTTCCTCTTGGCCCAAGCGATGGAACAGCACGCGGCGGCGAGGGCATCGGAGCAAACGGACTCTGGGCAACGTGATATCGTCATTGAGAGGTACATTGCCGCTGCGGAGACCTACATGCAGGCGCTAAACGCACTCCCGACCACCGAGACGACGGCCAGGGCTGCTGTGAAGGAGCAGCTCGAGTACGTCATCGACTACGTGTCCAAGCTCAAGATTCAAGAGCAGAAACAGGACGTGACAGTGCTGCAGTGGCCCGAGGCGCCGCACAAGACGACGCAGATGACGCCCACGTACGCATCTGTTGCGACGCCTGCAGTTATCGCTGAACCAGGGAAGGAGGGGGATCCAGGAGCTGTCTACACCCCACAGGAACTGGACGTGCTGCGCAGGTCGTCGCAGATTAACGGACACTTGTTCGTACCGTGGCTGGACGACCTGGACGCTCAGGAGAAGTTCAGTCTGCCCGAGCCTTTTGAAGATCCTGATGGACATGTGCCGCTTTCTGCCAAGCAGCAGAAGAAGGAGGCTACGTGGATGAGACCCAGTGACTTTGCTGCTCGCTGCGGCCATGCACCTGTGATGATCGCGCCAGGAGGAGTGAACCCGTTGGTGGTCAAGCAGGATATCGTCACTGACTGCTCGTTTGTAGCGTCGCTATGCATCGCGGCGGCGTACGAACAGAGATTTCAAAAGCGGCTGATCACGAATATTATTTTTCCTGCCGACCCGAGAACCAAACAGCCCATGTATAACCCATTTGGCAAGTACGTGGTCAAGCTGTGGGCTAACGGTGTACCTCGCAAAGTTGTCATCGATGACTTGCTGCCGGTTAGTGCGTCTTCCGGGCAGCTACTCTCAAGTTGTACTACTCGCAAGAACGAGCTCTGGGTAAGCCTTATCGAGAAAGCTTATTTGAAACTGAACGGAGGCTACGATTTTCCTGGCGGAAACTCTGGAATCGATTTGTTTGCTCTCACGGGGTGGATTCCGGAACGTGTTCCTGTTAATGAGCTGATTGACGCGCCAACTAAAGAAGAGCGGCTTTGGGAACAACTCAAGAGTGCTTTTCACTATGGTGATTGTATCATCACAATGTCCACAGGAGACATATCTAAACAGGAAGCCAAGTCAATTGGCCTCGTTCCAATGCACGTATACGCTGTGATTAATGTGTACGAGCTTCCTAGCCCACAAGCTGACGCTGGCCCGCCTGGCGACAACAAGAAGACGACAAAATTACTTCAAGTAAAAAACCCGTGGCGCAAGATGGGATGGAAGGGTCCGTACTCGCGTCACGATAAGACGCGATGGGAAAGTGCCATTGGTGATGAGCTGCGGGCATACCAACGTCAATTTTATGAGGTTCCTGAAGCTGAGGCAGCGAATGACCAACAGGACGACGGTTTGTTTTGGATTGACTTTGACTCAGTGAAGCAGTATTTCGAGAGCTTGTACATGAACTGGAACCCTGAGCTCTTCCCTCACAAAGGTGTTTGCCATGAACATTGGCCAGTGGAGTTAGGCCCTGTGAATGACTCACTCACACTCGGTTTCAACCCACAATATTCGCTCACGTTTAGTAAGAGTACACTGATTGAGGAAGGAGCTACGACGTCAGATGGATCGTGCACGGTGTGGATTCTGCTTTCGAGACATGTTAGCACCATTGAACGCGACATAGACTACTCGAGCCAACAATTCCTCACTCTTCATGTGTATCGCGGTTCACCTGGAAAACGCGTGTTTTACAACCACTGTGCTGTGTCTCGAGGGACATACAGCAATAATCCTCATACCCTTGTGAGTCTGGATTTGGATCTTGCTGATGATTCTGAGCCATCTTTTACGCTCGTGGCTTCGCAGTACGAGAAATTTGCGGCCCTCGACTACACGCTGTCCATATTTTCCACTCGACCGTTTACCTGTGAACCTATTCCCCAGTTTGTGACAGAGTCTCCGACATCTATTGTGATCACGGGAGCCTGGGATTCTGCCAGTGCAGGCGGACGCCCATTCTACTCAACGTTCATGAACAACCCTCAGGTCCATTTGCAATTGCAGCAGCCATGCCGGTCGCTCTTTCTGTTTCTCGAGACAGAAGCTTTCTTTTCCAAGGATTCCAAAGCGACTAGCTTTCCAATAAACTTACGGGCGGCTTTGCACACGCGCGAGCGAGTGTGTGAGCTACACGCTGCAGGAAAGGGTGCTCAAGAGAACGAGAGACAATTGAAGATTCTTAGTTCTGGGGAGTACCGCCCAGGATTTTGCTTCATCGAAGTCGACGCAGCTATCCTCGCTTCCGCGTTGAGCGATGTCGTGTTAATCCTATCCACCTTCGAGCAAGGTGTTTTGGGCAAATTTACGTTGCGAGTTGTGAGCGATCCACCTGCAGGCTCTAGTATTGCTTTTCGCCAGCTACCACCCGAAGGCCATGGGATGGAACTCACTCGATTGGGTGGCAACTGGAGTACGCAAACTGGCTCCGCTGCAGGGTGTTCGAACTATGGTTGCTACACATTCAACCCCAAGTACTTAGTGCATGTGACTCAGGAATGCGATATGCTAATCCGACTTCTCCTCCTTGATCCAGCAGTAGATGCATCACCTGGCGAGTCTCCAACGGAAAGAGGCGTCATCACTCCTCCATCTATCAACGTGTCAGTGTTCGAAAGCACTTCGGAAGGAGACTTGTTACTCTCCACGAATCCAAAACTAGCCTTTGCAGGCGCAACATCGGCGAGCGGTGTTTACGTGAGTGGTGCGCCTTGTGGTGTCGTCGCCAAAGCTTCTCGAAGGTATCCGCCGGGGTGGTACATTGTTATTCCATCCACTTTTGAGCCACAGGAGTTGAACTTTGAGCTTCGACTGTATGCATCTGCTCATGTTGACGTTCATTCACTATAAGAGACAGGTACTGGGGACAAGGAATTATTCATCGCTGGGAATGCGACAAGAGAGCTGATGTCCAGTGCAACACATCGTCCGTGGCACCAAACGTTTGTTAATTCAAGAGGCAATATTGTTAAGGCAGACACTTTGTGTACGCGGTTGGGCGTGAATTCGCGCAGCAATTGAAGAAAAACGGCGTCGGTGCGTTCAAACTTCCGTTGGGTGACAACCAATCGTTTTGAAATTCATGGCTAGAGTCTTACGGTTCAAGCCTCTCGTCACGCCTCAGCTGTTTATTAGCCTCCCTACATTGTTTCCCAAAGCTCGTGTCTGGCGGACTATATCTCGGCAAGGAATCTGCGACTGAGCTTGGGTTGGGAGACAGTGCAGCACAAGCCTGCCAATAGGTTGCAAGCAGTTCACAATTTGAATTGCCTCCCAAGGAAGCCCACGATGCTCCGAGCAAAGAGTTCGGTGCCTAGCCCAAACTCTAGCAGAAACGGCCATGACAAAAATGCAACCAAACAAGCGACAATTAAGTCGTCCCGCTACGAGCGGCAGCAGCGCTACCGAGAAAAGCAACGGCGGTATGCAGGTCATCTCGAGTCTACTGTGCTGCGTCTTCGAATGGATGTGGATCAGCAGCTACTAGCACGTTGCCATGCGCAAACTATCCTCTCTCACGACGACAAGCAATTTGCAGCGGCGAACCAACCGAGGAAACTGGACGCAGCCGACATAGCTGCAGTTATGTGCGGATGCATGCAGGCGTTTGAGTCTGGTGTGCAAGACCAACAGGAGAGTTTCCTTGAATCCGTGATGCGAAGTGACGTGCACTACGGTGAGCTTGTTGGCTGTGGTGGTGTCCTCCAGCAGTGGACGCGCTTTACGGCTTATTTCGCGCCCGTGCTGGAGAACTGTGACTTCAGCGTGGACTTCTTTGGGCAAGAAACGGCGATGGGTCATGCAAGGGCAACACTGATCGTTCACCTGACGCATTCGAGTGTGAGTACTATCTTTCCTTATGCGCTTGCAGATACGCGTGTGCGCGACAAGCTGCTTCAAAACTCGACAGTGCGGCTACCGATGTCGGTCTTCTTTCAGTTTGATGAGCAAGGCAAGGTGCAGCGCTATGAGCCAACAATTGACTTCGTGACTGGACTCTACGAGATGCTCGGAGACTTCTGCGATGTTGCAAACACCCTACATTCGGCTAAAATCAACGCCTACGGGCAGATCTGCGAAGAGTTGCTGCCTGCTGCTAAGACACCGCCCCGCGGCGTCATTGACTATCGTGGTGATGAGTCAGACTATACGTCACGCTGCTCTACTGCCCATCTCAACAAGTTCTCAGTTGACTTTCTTCTGTCAAATGACGAAGATGTGAGACGCGCCGAAACAGACAGACACGCTGGAGGAGAGTCGTCATGAGATTTGACCTCCAGTAACAAGACTACCAGGTACTAATTCCTTGCAGCTAATGACCACTGATTTTGGCAACCTGAACCCCCCACTCCAACAAGGTTTAGCTGTTTAGGAAAGCTGGCATACAAGGACCAATCGTACCTACGAAGTTGATGGCACTATGACTGAGAGGCATTGCTCGACATTACGTTATCGGTTTCTAGGTTGCTGCATCTTTCAGATGTATTTGCAGAGTACGGATGCCGATACCAGCACCGTGTACCTTTCCCGAAAAGCCTTATCCCCACTGACAAAATGACAGCACCGTGTACCTTTTCCGAGAAGCCTTATCTCCACTGACAAAATGATGTTACCAATGCCGTTTTGCTGAAACACACCGACGGGAAGTGGACGTACGCGTAAATGGGCTTGGAGGTAACGTGTGGTTTGCCAATTATCAGCCCAATTGCCGACACAAGTGATAACTTGCCTAGTCCGGGCTGGCCATGACCCTGGCACACTCGCTGCTAGAATTGGTCCTGCTCCAAAACAATGCGATAACGACTCAGGCCCTGTGATTCTGAGGTTGCCAAACAAAACTGGAGACCTTGGCAAATGGTGCTTTATCATTCTATCTTTTCGACACCCAAGAGCTCCTTTAGGATATCGTATGTCGTTAAACTGATCCCAGTAGATACAGGGCTCTGCACATATACACAGATCAAAATTAGTATTGCATCGGGTAACATGCAAATTATATATCAAACATACGAAAGCAGGTACTTACTCGCATCCAATTTACCGACACACCCTTGAACAAACCTCGCCAACCTTCTCGTGCCAAAATAATTCGTGCAGTAGCAACGACACCAGTGTACTGCATTTTAACCTGAGATCCCGAGACGTAGCCGTCCGTTTGAATACGTCTTCTGATGGTATCCATTGGATATGTGCCTACGACAACAAAACAACAGGACCCGTCAGACCCCTCGCCCCACTCCTTTTACACGCCAATCCAACCACGCGTACTTGTTTGTGCAATACACGCTGCAAAGTACGAGCACACGAACTTGGTCAGCGGATTTAAACTTAGATCGGGCGCATTCTCTCCGTACTTCCGTTGCAGCCGCCGCCGCTGCAAATCAAGCGTCTACAAACACATAATCAAGCACTCTAGTTAGCTGACAAGCTACCACTGCAAAAAGTCTAAATCTTCGTACCCAAATCTTGAACCGCTCGTTCAATGAAAATCCGATTCCAGTATACGGCAGCGTCCCCAACAACGACGGGACCAGCCCTCGCGAAAACGACCGGGCTCCTTCCACCTTGTACATGGTCACGACTGCTTCGTAGATACTGGTGTAGCGATGTTTCCCCATCTGCACCATATACCTCGCGCGCACAATATCCAGCGGATACGCCACAACGAGCGACAGTCCTCCAGCCAGCGACCCCGCCGTCACCAGCTGCAAATTACTGAGTTTCGGCACCTCCTGACTGCCCTCTCTCTCGGCTTTCCGATAATTGTAGGCGTGGAATTTATGCCTGAAAAAGTCGAACCCCGAGTGCTGCAGTCCGGCGTACGGAATCACTCGTAGAATGTTCAGCATGTTGCCCCGGAAGAGCGCGTGGAAGCCGTCGTGCACGTAAATGTTCCTGGCCATCCTGGCGGCGTTCCGGAAGTTGAATTGCTGCTTGTCGTTCACCTGGAACAGAATTTTCACGCGGTCCAGCGGGGCCAGCGCCGACTTGGCCACAATTCCAGCCATTCCTCCGGCAATGAACGACTTGGAGACGGTCAAAATGGACCCTTTCTTCTCGGCGGCATCGGCGGCATCTGCGTGATGTTGCCGCATGGTTTTCTCCTGCTTGACGTCCATTTTGAACGCGTCTTCCGGGTGGAGTCCGTACCCTGCGATGGACGCTTCGTAATCCTCGTATTGGACCACATCGTCGTCACCTTCGTGCAACCTCAATTCCGCCTTCACCTGCTGTCGCCTCTGGAGCAGCTCGATGATCTCCTTTGCGAGCGTCTCATTGGGCGGCGAGTCCTCGGGCGTCAGGTCCAAAAATAGACTGTCGCCCTCGCTCATGCCAAAGTCCAAGGCGGCGATCTGCGCGGCCCACGAAGTGTACACGCTCTGCACGGCCTGCGGACTCTGCGCCTTCCAGCGCATGACGTATTCACAGAAGGCGGCGAAGTCCAGCCGCTCCTCAGCGCGCAATGCCATGTCATGTCGCACGCGAGATTCCGCACTTGGGTCCAGGCGCGCGATCTCATTGGCGAGCGCGTCGCGAGTGATGGTCCCTCCCGCGTCCGGCCGCAGGTCCGCGAAGAAGGCGCGCATGATCTCCAGCACCTCGGGCGTGAGCGCGAAGTCCGGGTTGTACAGCTTGAGCGCCTGCAGCGCGTACGCCAGCTGCCGCCGCTGTCGGCGCGCGGCCTCCGACGTCTCGTCGGAGGAGCCCCCCATCGAAACTGTAGTGGGTCGGAGACTGGAAACGCAATTGGAGGAGCGGAGGAATGCAATTGACAAATGTTGGTAGATGGTTGACGGAAGTGGGGGTCGGGATGTGAAGAGTTGTATTGGGAAAAGGACCTGGTTTTGGAAAAGGGAGAAATCAATTGACAGAAGTGGATATTATGACTTGACGTTTGTATGGACGCGGGTTTGTTGGATAAGCGTGTTCGGCTTGAAGTTTGGACAAGCCCCAACTTGGCCTTAATGCTGGATGAGAAGATTGCGTTGGGAGGATTGAATCTTTGTTAAAGTTGTTGAGTTGTACGCAGTTGAGTTGCTGTGGACCAGATTTCCAGCTCGAAGTTTACTGGTGCATGTGAAGTTTGGAGCTTGGGAATGGGTGATTTTCACAATGATGCACCACCGGACAGGACCATTGCAGCCCTAAAACTCAATTTTGGATCGGTGTTTCGCTGAAAAGTAGGCTTTGCGCAAGTGCATTGCCCAAAACAGCTCTAACTAATTGAGGCAACGCGGCTTGTTTTGTTTTGCATTCTATGCTTTCTTTTATTTAGCGGAGCCGAGTCTAATTTTGCGCACGAAACGACACGAGCCCAACATGGCTACATTCCGAACAACTTGCAACGCGCGACTCGCCACCAAGAACGCAGCCATGGACGCGTGCATTGCACGGGGAGGAATTTCCCACGTGTTATCCCAAGCTCGAGCTTCATTGAAAAATCCTTCGCGGCCGTACACTCCGCAGACTTCTGCTCGTCCACTTTTTCAGGGAGATGACTACCGCCCAGGGTCGAGACCCAGTTCATCGTATACTGTGGCGGAGCTGAAGCAAATGGCGCAGCAGCAGACGCACCAGAAGTCGGTACCTTCCGTTCCGAAACCAACAAAGCTTCCACCGAGACCAAACGGAATGAAAGCTCGATCTCCGACCACACCTCGATCTGAAGAAGTCAAGTATATGGATGTGACTGCATCATCCAGCAGCCTCAAATTGGTACACGCACCAATTTTATCGGACGATGAGTCTGAGGACGAGTTGTTGGAAGGAAGCACTGGGAGGACTGATGTTTTGGAGACGTCGGGGGCGAAATTCGACCCGGAGGCATCTCTTACGCTCCCTTCAAACGTAAGTTTTTGAGTTTTCTACCATCGCGTGTCGCCTATTAAGCTTAAACTTTTACATTTGGCTTAGGACGAGCTGCTGCAGTCATACAACGGAATCAAGCGCTGCATGCAGGATTCACTTTATCAACCAGAATCGTCCGATTTGGTTCCTGGTGTGGTTCGTCTACGTGAAATGGTAGACAATTTTGTGGGCCTGAGCTCATTTCTTCAAGTTGGTAGCACGCAAAAGTCAACAGAAAACGCTGCTACCACCAAGATCTGCCTCAAACTCTTCGACAACCTTTCTAGCGTGGTGCTTGAAAAGTGGGCGACGATCGCAGCTTGCGTACTGGAACTAGTACCTGCGCTTTTGGATTTGTATGGCGCTCTTGGAACTGATCGCGAGAGTATGAACACTCAGATGATCAAACTTGGGAAGACACTGTTTGTTCTCAGCAAGGATAGCTGCAATGATGACTACTTTTGCAATGTACGCTACATAGAGGCCATTCTCCACGCAATTGCTGAGACCAGTAGCCAAGCTTCGCGACAGCAAGATGAAATTATCTCAAATGACAACGACAATTCAAAATTCCTCTCACCAGAGCAGCACAGTATCCCACTGAAGATGCTGATTTACACGGCGGGAACTTTGAAAAATATTTCGAGTGCAGACGACAAGATGGCTCGCCTGCTGACTTCCAACCGTGCAATTGCAATTCTCAGCGAAACAATGTTGTGGCGTGCTGAAGAATCTCCGAAAAACAAAGAAATCGCGCAATTCCTGATCCAAACCACCGGCATTCTACGCAATTTGTCGGTCTCGAAAAATACTCAAAAGCAGTTTCTCGAGGCTCATATCCCCTCGCGATTGTGTGGCATGATCCCTGCATTTATTGAACACCAAGAATTGATGGTGAATATCTCGCGCATTTTGAGCAAACTCACGTTGCATGAACTTCCGCGGGCCCAGATTAACCAGAGCTCCACAAACATGGAGAATCTCATGGCTCTCGTAGACCACCGCCAAAACTCGTGGCTTTCGCTCGTGGATCAACAACGCGCTGACATGCGATTCCAAGACTTACTTTTCATCCGCGTCTTCTTCGTACTGGGGAATCTGTGTGCCGGCAACGACCAGAATCGGCTTTTGATTGTTACGCACTTCTCTGGAATCACACTTTTGCTGAAAGTCTTGCAATTTTATGGAGCTCGTTATTCTGATAGTAGACACAACACTTCGAACGCTGATACCGACGAGAAGGAGGAACGACGTCGTGCCTCTGAAGCGGACCAGTCGATGGAGGTTGTGATCAAACTCATTCGTGTGATCGCCAATCTAGCTATTAACGCGAAGGTGGGTGCTAAACTCAATGAGAACGAAGGTTTGATGCCTTTGTTGGAAATTCTGGAAGTTGCTCAACGCGCTGGAGACGAAGAGTTAATGTTGAACGCCTTGAGCTGCATCACGAACGTATCGTACTACAGCAATGCTCCGACAGGTGATACCAAACCTAATTCCCAATCTAACGACGGCCGCTTCATCGAAAGCAACCGCGTTGCCATCACGCAGCTACTTTCACGAATCTTGCTTGACAAAAACGAAGAAGCTGTGGTTGAAGCGGCTAGAGCATTTGGAAACCTGTCACGTTTCAAGGACGTACTGGTGCATATGGGTGAACTGAAAGTGCTGGATTGCTTTGTCGTGTTGTTAGACCACAGCAACCGCGAGGTCGTGTACACAGTTTGCGGCGTCTTGATGAATGCCGCTCTGGATCAGAGCACGCGCCAAGCACTGTTGACAGTTCGACCTGTAGTCGACGACGATACAGTTGATGTTCGGACACTTTTGGTAGGAATAGTGGAGTGTGCTGCTGGAGATGATTTGGAAATGACTCTTATCGCCAGCAAAGCACTTTACAACCTGATGCTCATTTCGTCGACATCTAGTGATGGAGCCACCAGCTTTTCATGCGACTTGATGAGTCTGCGTCGCACTATCGAAGAAGTGGTGAGTACGATTAGCCACCAAGAAACCAAGAGAGGAAGTAGGAAAGAGGCTGGCGAGCCAAACGAAGACCATGCCAACGAAGAGGGATCTGACGCGTGGGGTAATCGACAAGAGCTCCGTTCGGTTCTGCCGCAGCTACTAAAGAGTATCGATTCACTCATTTAATATACTCTTTGACTTCACAATGGAAGCTGCTCCTCCAAACACTAATTTTTGCCTTAGCTCGTCTACATCTACAACGCCAAACTTAGTTTTCTTGAGCAAGTGGTAATTAATTATAAGAGGCCTGCTCTTTCACTAGCGATAGCGAACGGGTAAGTGAGCTAGTGTACTCTTGACAAAGCTGCTTATGAAGGTTCATCCCACCAAAACCCATCACGATCAAGAACAAAACAAAAAAACAAATATCTTCACTGCAGCTTATCGCAGGGTGAAAAGCTTGTTACATCGAAGCCAGATCGGACACAGAAGCGAGTATTCCATCGAGCGGCTGCTTGCTTTTCGAGATTATTGTCAGCGGACTTCATTTGCTCGTGCCGTCACTGTTTGTATTCTGACCCCAATTCCTGCCATTGTGGTGGCGCTTTTGATCGACTGTACTCCGCTGAGACCCCCGTCGGATGGTTGGCAAGCGAATTATGCCTTTTGGATTCGTTGGTTCCTTGCTCTCGTTGCAGTATCGCTTGGAGTCACAGCACAAGTCCGAGGAGTGATTTTGCCTGGGATCATTATGAATACTGGAGCAGTGGCAATCGCTATTGGGACCTCTGTCACAGACATATCGATAGCGATCACGATAGCCGCACTGTGGCGATTTCCGATTCCGTTTGGGTATATTGTTCTTGTTGGCCCTTACTTGTGCCTCATCTCCAGCTTCACGCTACTGGTTATTGGCCCAAGGTTGCTTTCCGAGTCGTCAAGTCTTCGTCAGCAGCTTCAATCACAAGTAACCATTATCTTTGTCCAAGGGCTGGTGGCAATGGTATACCCATTCTTGACCGCAGTTTTCTACCAGCTCTCGGGCCCCCACCAAACTGTATTTGTGATTCTCATACCTCTTTTCAAGCAGCTCATGAAATATCTCATTGCAAATGCAGCGGAAGGCCTTCATGAATACGTCGGACCCATTGTGGTTTTCTCTGTGGATGTCTTCAACGTCTTCTACGTGTCAATCTGTATGCAAATATCCAAGTCAACCCTCACGACACTATTCATCATAGCCTCGGACGGCTTTCATGTTCTAGTTGCTCTTCGTGACATTTTCCATCAAGCCAAGATCGAAAAAGCAAAGGGAGGCCAGGGATCGTCAGCCGAAAGTAACTATATCGACGACCTAGCCAGAATGGTTCGCGCACTTTTTGAAGACCAAAGACTGGTATCGGATCGCTGCAATGTTCGGGTAGATGCCCCCTTCCCTCTACCGTTATCTGAAGAAAGCATTCGTCTAATGCGCAGAATCTCAAGGGACGGGCAAAATACTCGTGCCTACTCCTCAATGCTCGCCCAGAATTTAAACGCACCAATTCTTACTACACAGCAACAAACTGAGATCAAACCGAGGTACAACGCTCCAAAAGCATTATCAAGTAGCGCGGACTACTGCAACATCAATGCTTCACCCAGCAGTCGTTAGCACAAAAACAAAGTTACCGAGGAAAGGGTCTGCTCCTAGAAGACTTTTAACGTTGATGCATTCGGACGCTGCGCTTTCAGCTGACATGCTGCGTTCGACATTATCTCATACCGCTCGAGTGGAAGCTCTACAAGACGCACTGCAGGCTCTTTTTCATTCGGAATACCTGCTCATGGCGGAGTACATCGAGTGTACACTGCCAATACTCTACGCAATTTACCTACCGATTTTGTTCAATCTACCAGTGGCAGCATACTACCCCCAAACAGCGACTTCAAGTCCGAACAAATTGAGGCTGGATGTAATGAACATCGTGATATTTGGAGCAGTCGAGTTTGCAGGTTTTGTTGGTTTGCTGTTTCTTCTCGGAAAGAAATGTGGAATATCTCCTCTGTACCAGTTAGCATTTGTGCTTGAGACTCAAATGCGCACCGTACAAGGTCACTTATTCGTGTGGACTGTTTACATTTTGCACATGCCTTTGATGCATTACGGTAAGCTCCTGCATTCGTTCCTTTAGGCGTGAGTACCAGCGGCTAATTCGTTCAATTGGACTGCTGCAGGTGTTGACTACGAAATCAACTTTGGGTAAGTCTACCATTACGTCTGAATATCGAGAAGAGATCTCAGCCAAATACTACTGACACCCAAATGGTCATACGAAGATCGGCGCCTGAAGAGGCCGAACAAGTTGACGCTGCACGCATATTAATTGTTTGTTTCTTCGCTTTTCTAACCACTCAAGGTTCAAAAGCAACCAGTTTCACACTGCTTGGAGATAAATGCACTTCATGTAAGACACTCGCCAGCTTCGATATCGTTCCTGGCACCTCAAAAGCTTTTCAAACCGAAATTTCAGTCTTCTCGTCGCCTGAGCTCCCCAGCAAAGGCGTCGCCTCATCCCCCAAGGTCTTTCCCGGCTCCTGGTGCTTTGAGATCCAAATCGTGACGGCGAGAGCAGGCAGCGTCAGCGCCACGAGCAAGCCGATGACGTTCCCAATGAGACAGTCCGGAGCCATGTAGCCTTTGACAGTCTCGCCATTGAGCTCACCATTCACATTGCAACTGCCGTTGAACGCGAGTTTCTCCAGAATACCCGCCTCCACCGTCGCGACCACAAGTCCAACGATGGACAGTCCAATGGCAATATGGTAGGGAGCAATTGAAGCTCGGACATTCTTCTCCGCTCCAGGGTAGAAGAACACCGCAAAGCTCCCGAGCCACTACAGATCACCAAACAATCAATCAAACTATGACTTATCTCACTGCTACTACACAGCACGTACATGAGCTCCGAACAGGATCAAGACGCTCAAGCCCAACCAACTGTGAAGGCTGTAAAGGTTCGTGATCCCGTGCTCATTGTGGAACCAAAACACTGCAACTGCGCCAACCACAGCACTCAGGAAGCCCAACGCATGGAGCGACAAGTGGATTCTCTGTAAAGTCATCAAAATACACAAAAACACTTTAATCTCCAACCTCTTCTCCTCTTCTTCTCCTCTCTCTCACCTTTGTTCACTGCGTGGCTAAATGGTAGAGAAATGTAGGCGAGCGCCGCTTGAATGGAGCAGAAGACGAAGCCGAAGCTCATGAGCAGCGGGTGCCAATTGAACACTCGCGCGTCTCCTTTCGTCCACGAAAACCCGCCGGTTGCTCTCTCCGTCACCACCCCGTCCTTGACACTGAAAACCGTGAGTCCGTTGCCCATCCAGAAGCCCATGAGCACGAGCACAAGCGCCGGTAGCGTCTGCAACGTACATTTCATGATTCAAAGTGAGATATCTCAATTTCTACGATTCCAGACCCAATTTTGAGCGGTGGAAAGTGAAAACCAGTGCATTCCACTCGCTACGTTCTCCTCTACACCGTCACTATTCATTCATGTGCGTACGTGGGCGAGAACGCGTGAGAAGATCTCCATTGTTAAACCAGCGGCGGCTGTTCTGGTGGTCTCTCAGCAACGAAAGTCGAAGAATGACCGCGTCAATCCGATCTTTCCCATTGGTTGATTAATAAAAAATCGTTTGAGCGTTTTAACCAAATGTTTATACAGAGTAAAGATAAAGCCCACAGTTGTTGTACATGTAGCAGCTCGCTGAAGCGACCAATACAAGTACATGTTTACGATCGCTTTGGATTAGCTCGTTATTCCTGGTTTTCACGTGCCTATGCTAATCTGTTGATTGTGAGTCATAACCAACAATTTGTGACTCTAAATTTGAGATATTGATTTTGGAATGGCTACTGTATAGCATACAGTGCTGGCGGTTGGTCTCAGCCACGTGCAATAAAGCCTCGTATTGGTTAGTATACCGCCACCCTTGTACAGTTGTACAGCACTGTACTGTATGTCCATCCGGACACCACAACTTTCAATACAAAACGAAAAACCTCAGTAACTAAAAATGGGGAAAATGACAACACCTGGGGTGATTGAGAAAATAATGACAAATACCACTTATTGTGACAAAACCTGGGGTGATTTCAAAATATATTGCCAGACTTCCAAAAACACACCAGGATTTGTCATTAAATTTCGATGACTTCGCAAACAATGTGTCCGTGTTGGATCCCGATGTAGTGTCTTGTAGTAGCGCGCTCGTTCGCGCTTGTTCTTTTAAAGCGCCTTACCTCGCATCTCCGTCACGATGACGTCTAGAAGAACTCTTTCAATCGGTGTCTATTTAACGTTGTTGGCGACGAAAGCTTTTTCTTGCGAACCCGGCGTACTGTCGTCTTGACTTTCTTCGCGCATGAGTGAAAACTCGTCACAATTTCCGTAGAGCTCTCAAATTTGTATTGTATTTTCGTAGAGCTCTCAAATTTGTATTGTATAAGAGCATCCTAGTAAAAACGTATACTCTTGAGCCACTGCATTTCAGGTCAGAAAGCTGCTGCACAATGTGGGGGTCACACGCAAGCTGATGAGCGCGATCGAATCGAATACCATACCGTGAACACGACTGAACACTTGTAGTAGTCTCTCCTAATTCTAGTTCAGCAATTGTTTGCTTGCATCTAGCTAGATTCGCGAATGAACATGCACTCGTGTACACGAGCATGAAATTTGAGGGCTCTTAACCGAATGCTAAGCTTTGCTACATGTTTCGTATAGCCTCATTGTAATTGGGTATGCGATTGATAAAATCCTATTATAGTAAACCGCCATCATACATGTAGCTCTATAGAAAATGACACCAGAATTTGTCATTTATATATTTGCCTGGAAGTCTGGCAATATATTTTGAAATTACCCCAGGTTTTGTCATTTCCCCCTAAAAATGAGCCATACAATTTGCAAATCATTCCCAAGTTGCGTTACCTACGCATCTTCAGCCTTGTCTATGATGTTTACGATGATATCGTCGCTGTCGTCTACCGTATATACGATCACATTCAGATTCTCGAGACGTGCTACCACAGCACTTGTAGGATCCATCGTGATAGCGGCGGACGTGGCATCGCTGCTGCGTTGCTCTTCGCTCTCGGTAGCACTGGAGTAAGTTGAACGGCCACAACTGCGAGCCTTTAATAGGCCTTTAAACCCACTCCGTACTACTTCCACCCCCAATTCGCGCCATGCAATTGTCGCCAAAGTAATGGCAGCAGAGCGAGTGGGTGCTATCATCTTGAACGCAGCATCTACACTTCCTGAGTTGAACATTCTGAGCTGCGTACTCAAATGATTTACCCATTCCTTTCTCAGTCGCTGCTTGAGTGGTCTGAACCACGAAATGCCGCTGGTTGGCACACCGACGTCAGTCCTGGTGGAACTTTGAGTAGGAACACATTGAGTGTGCTGGCGTGGACCTCGACTTCCTGTGTCCAATGACCGGAGAAGTCGTCCCACAGTAGCAGTATCGGCTCGTCGTCAGCTTGAATAGAAAAATGAAAGTCCAGCCACGCTACGGACAAATCCGAGTTCCACCACGCCGCGCTGTTTCCGTAAATTTGTACGTCTAAAGACGCCATAAGAGACTGCATCTCTTTCCACACAGTTTTTCCAAAGCCGTGTTGAACAACAGTATTGTAAGCAGCAGTGTCAGGGTTGTAGATGCTTTCGTTTTCATCAAAAAAATGGTTGGTACTGCTTGCCGTCCGAATACGCCAAAAACATGCCCGTAAAGCGTTCTTTATCTTTCCCCCGCATCTGACCCACACTGTTTTAGCACCCTTCTTTGAAATTGTTTGCTTCGGCAAATACTCAAAGCAGACACCGCTCTGATCAGCATTGTAGATCTTGCTAACGTTAAGTTCGAGCCGCGTTTGCTCTACTTTTGCCCAAAATTCGGTTCTTAAAATTGCATAAAAGGGTAAAAATACCATTGCTAATTTTTATATAAAATTTTATATAAAAAACAGGCTTCTTGCTCCATTGCACTCGGAGCTTGTTGACCTTGCCGTGTTTTCGCCCTTAACGTCAGTCCATGACGCCCGAGAAAACTCTGTTGCCAAACCCAACTACCTTCAAACACGCCTTCTGCGACACCTTCATCCTCTGCAACACTCTTTGCCCTTAGCTGCAGCATCAATCGCGAGGCAGGGATACCTTCTTCACGCAGCGAATTGACCCATTCAACCAGGGCTTCCTCGCCTTTTCTGGATAATGTGGTTCCTGAGCTGTTTTTTTCGTGCTGACTTGAGCTGAGCCCCAGTAGTTGTTAACGCCATGTTCTCGATCATTGCACGGTTGTTCTGCCACTCTAGAATATGCTTCCGTTTAGATTCGAGGCTTGTATCCGCGAGATGGCCATAAAACTTAGCGAGAGTAGCCTGCATGCCATGCTCTGAATGGAAGTTTATTACATCTAACTTCTTGCCAAATGTTTCGCAGTCCCGCGTGTACGTGTTTGGACGCCTGCCTCGGCTTCCTGGAGATGCCTTGCGTCCCCGCGCCATTGTGCCTTCAGTCTGGAGTGTGTCTGGAAATGGCGAGCGGCTTATCCCACCATCCTCCGGCGTTTCGTACAAAAATAGCACTGTCCGGATGAACAAATAGTTAACTGTAAAAAACCTAATCACTTTTTCCTTCGTTCATTGGTAGATATTGGTGTCTGGATGAACATATCGCCGGATGGACATATGCTATACAGTAATCATTTCTTATCATTGGAAACGCTCAGCAATTGTCCATCTTTCGCATCACTTGCATATCATTCGTGGGTCTAGCCCCGCTGCACCACCAGGAGGCCCCTTCCTAGGATTAATAGCACGGCTGATTGAGCTGTGCGGTTAATTCTGAATCGAACGGTGCTGATAATAAGTTTAGGAAACACGCGCAATTCGTAAAACATGTACGTACTGGTGCTCCAGCTCCAATCCTAAATTCTATCTTAGCCAACGGCGAAGTCACGGCAAACGCACACGTTTGTAAACATTGGTTGTCGGTGGGCCAGATCAAACTACAGTCACTTCCTCGAGCTGCTATGGTGCGTACATCAAGCTAATGCACGCACTGTTAGCAACTGTGTGCTTCGTCTTCATGCTCACTTCGCAACTTGCTTCCAAGGCACAAGCTCCCAACCATCGCCCACACAATCGAATCAAGTCAACCATGCGTCTCAGCTACCTCCTTCTTGTGGCGGCAGCCGCGTTCACTGCGACCATGGATACCACCTCTGCTCATGCCGACGATATACTGGCGTCGAACGCTGTGTTTGCCAACGCTCACGAGAATACCGGAAACGACCACTGCTTCCTGAGGCAACGCGAGCCTCTCGACGAAGACGAAGAAGACGATACCGATGCTGTTGATGACGAAGAAGAAGAAGAGAGAGCAGGCTGGTGGGAAACTGCTAGTTTGATAGCGAAGCTTACTGCAGCGCGAGGAAACACCGACAAGATGATGATGGCGATTATGTCGAATGTCCAAGATTTCACGACGCTGGACAGTTTGATGGGGACAGACAAATGCGTCGGATGTCGAAAAGGAGTTTGCGGTTTTGGCCTTCACGAAGTATACATCCCTGAATATCGCCAGCGAGGAGCTTGCACGTGAACACTAGTGTTTCGCCGACAGTACTGTACACGGTGTGCTTGGGTACAAAGGTACTTTCCGTATGTGTAATACAGCCTCTGTTTCCACCACTCCCTTGTAGTATCCTACATTTGAGTTTACTCGAACGAAGCTGTTTTAACAGAAAAACTGTTTTCACTTAATCCCGAGTCGCACTTAAGCGAATTTTGGAGTTCCCCCAAAATTGGGACCATTTAGTGGGCCCATATTGCATTTTTCGCGCACGAAATGTCGGCAGCCATCGAGCAGCGCAACCAGGACGCGACCGTGTACGTGGGCAACCTGGACGACCGCGTGTCGGAGGAGCTGCTGTGGGAGCTGATGCTGCAGGCCGGCAGCGTGTGCAACGTGCACATGCCTCGGGACAAGATCACGGGCGCGCACCAGAACTACGGATTCGTCGAGTTCCGCACGGAAGAATGCGCCGAGTATGCAGTTAAAGTGCTCAACATGATCCAGTTGTACGGCAAGGTGATTAGGGTCAAGAAGGCGTCCAATGACAAGAAGAATCTGGACGTGGGCGCGAACCTATTTTTAGGCAATTTGGACCCCGAAGTGGACGAGAAGCTGCTGTACGACACGTTTTCCGCCTTCGGAGGCATTATTGAGACCCCCAAGATTATGCGCGACCCGGACACGAAAACTTCACGCGGGTTCGGGTTCGTGAGTTTCGACTCGTTCGAGGCCGCCGACCTGGCCATTGAATGCATGCACGGCCAGTATCTGTGCAATCGCCAAGTGGTGGTCCAATACGCATTTAAGAAGGACAGCCACAACGAACGCCACGGATCCGAAGCCGAACGGTTGTTGGCTCAGAAGAACCCCAACAAGCTGCAGCCCCATACCATGTTTGCATTTAATGGCAATGGGGCTCCTCCTCCGCCTGGAGGGTACATGGGCATGGTGCCGCCGCCACCGCCCCAAACGATGGGCATGGCGTATCCTCCTCCTCCGCCAGCTATGATGGGAGTGCCGCCGCCGCCGCCGCCACAGAGATAGGTAGCAGGAGTAAAATGCAGGAAATGCATTAAATGCATTTTTGGATTTGCTGGACGGTTAGCGTCGCTTCGGTCTGGATCCTGTTCATTTCGGCTTTTGCAAGATGAATCAAGAGGAAGGACGTCGGTTGTATTGTGTCGATCGTGTGGAGATAGCAGGAGATGTGAAACCTGCTGCACGCGGTGGTGCATCTTTGACGCAGGTAGTTTTGACTGTGTGACTTTGCAGGTACCCATTTGTTGACTTTCTGAAGTGCAGGTCGAGGATACTGGACATGTTTACTTGATTGGAGGTGCCAACCGAGAAGGAACGAGCTTTGGTGACGTGCATCAATTCGATTTAGGTGCGTTTCATGAAAGTTCATGCTTCACCAACGAAAAATGCTGACGTGTTGCATTGTGTTGGCTGAGAAGAAGCACGTCGATGGAAGATGATCAAGCCTTTGAATGGCAGTCTGCCTCCGAGAAGTGGCCACTCAGCTGTTGCAGTTGGTGAAAAGATCTACGTTTTCGGTGGAATGGACGCTGCTGCTGGCGAGATCTACAACGATGTCCAGGTGTTCAACACTCGGACGTCATCGTGGAGCACACCAAGAATTCAAGGTGGAGCTCCTGTAGCTCGAAATGCACACGCAGCCATTCTCCTCCCCGAAAGTGACAAAGCAGTGGAAACTCGGCGGTTGCTGGTGTACGGAGGCTCGTCACCTGAGCATGGCGCTTTCAATGACGTTTTTCTCCTTCATCTCCCAGTGGACGAAGCTCGTAGCGAGTCTAAGCCTCTCGTTTGGGAGAAATTAAATCTAAGTGGTGAGGTCCCAGAAGCACGAGAGCTTCATTGTGCGCTGGCCCAGTCCCATGACACGATCTGCTTTGCTGGAGGTCGAAACTTTGAGGGAAAAGTCTGCACTGACATGGCACTTTTGAATATCAAGACATGGACCTGGCAACTTGTCCCGATATGTGGATGGAACCGCTGCTCTCTTGCCGCAGGAAATGTGGACGGCGAGCTACTTAGCTTTGGTGGCTGGGACGGTGGCTTGATCCGTGGCGACTGCTGTCGTTATTCTGATGACGAGGAGTCTTGGCTTCCAGTGCCCACAACGGACGAGAAGCATCCGACTGATCCATCGCTGTCGGAGATTCCAGAGCGCTTTGGACATTGTGGCTCGACAGTAACGATGAAATCGCCATCTTCGGGAGATGACAAGACTGAACAAAAAGGACTGCTCATGTTTGGCGGCATGAACGGAGAGAGCGACTTGAATGACCTCGTGCTGATCGCTCGTAGTAGGGAATAGTCTACACTTCAACATGAACTGAGGCTTGATAACACGATTCACATTTTCTGAGCCAGTCTCTCACCACGCATTCCAGTCGTTGTCCGAACGCGTCACAAAGGATTGAGACCAACTTCCTATCGGATATCACCAGCCAGAAGCTGTCCCAATAAACGGTCTCCATTATTCCTCAGGTGCTCTCTGACAACGCGACAAACCAGTTCCTACCACTTCAGTGAGTGATATCCGACACCAATGTGGATGCAGCAGATTAATTTTAATCGTAGCGCATCATGTTGAAGCGGCTGCACTCGTCATGGATTTCCCTCGTCGACCAGCACCTTCCTTCAGTTTTCAATTTACTCGGACGCCAACGCCATCTTCACTTCATACATTGAACCACTTGCCATGAAGTTCTCAACGATATTTCTTGTCGGTGCTGTGGTTGTCAACTCGGTTCACGGATTTCGGGGTACGACGCGCTACGCTGGACAAGTTTCATTACCTGCACATGTATTTCACTTGCTTTACTGTTTAACTCATGTAGAATGCCGACAACCAAACTACGTGGCCAAAGGTGGCAAGATTTTGGCAGTGGACCCTCAAGACGCAAGTGTTGTGACTCCCATCCGAATCAAAGGAGTCTCGTGGACTGGCATGGAGAAGATTGACATGATCCCCGACGGATTGTGGGGTACCGAGTCTCCCAACTCGAAAGGAACCCAAGCTACTTCCATTTCCAAGCTCCAAGACTTTCTCGTTTCGAACGGCTTCAACTCGATACGATTGGCGTTGAATGCAGACTACGTGAACGCCAATCCAGATCCTCAACTCACTTACATCCACGCGTACGAGAACCCGGAGCTCACAATTTGGGAAGACCCAGAACACGTCGACTACATCAACTTCTTAGCCAGAGTTATTGAGACTTTGCAAGACCGGAAGTTGACAGTGTTGCTGGACATCCATCGACTCACCAAGTACGAACAGGACGCGTTCTGGTACACGAACCCGTACGTGAACGTCACCGAGTCTGGTGCATACAAAGCAGTCACTTTCTTGGCCGAGAAGCTTTGTGGTGCTCGGTTCTGGAACGTCGTCGGAGTGGATCTCAAGGACGAGATGCTGAGAGCGCAGTGGAATGCCGACCCAGCAGATTCAGATGTGACAACAGATTGGCATCAAGCTGCAGAGATAATGGCAAACGCCGTCTTGGAGAGATGCCCCCAATGGCTTGTATTCGTTGGTGGTGCGAGTTCATTCACAGACGCCCAGAAGTTCCGTGTTGCTGAAGACTACGGACTCAGCAACCATTGGGACGGTGGTAACCTCAAGAACGCGACGCTCAATCCGCTTAATGTGAGCGTCGACAACAAAATTGTGCTAGCTCCTCACGCCCACGCACATGGCGTTTACCCTCAAAACTACTTTTTCACACCAGAGACCAACTGCACGAGTGACATTGAGCTGTTTGAGCAGCTGGAGCTAACCACCTCACAGAAGGAGACACTGTGTGTGGATTTCATCAACGGTACGCAGACGGAGAGCAAGTTGGGCTGCAGTGACTCGCACTTTGCGTGTAGTTCGTACGAACATTTGACTACTTCCGAGATTTTGCTGCACTACGACGTAGTGATGACGGAGGCATTGGGCGAACTACCTTCCAGTTTAGATATTCCTCTCGTTCTGGGGGCATTTGGTGGAGTTTATGGGGAAGCACAACCCCATCAGACCGCTGTATTAGACTTGCTCATCGACTTTGCAGCGTCTACCCAAGGCGGGTACTTTTACGCGTTGAACCCGGACACTGAACGGTATCTCGAAGACTCTGCAGACGGAAAAGCTGGTACGTTTGCTGTCACTCACTACGGTTTGATGAAGACCACTTCATGGCAAGAGCCCTACGAGGACCTCTTGGAGGCACTACAGCGAATTCCGTCTTCTGAAATTCCGTGCTTTGGTGGCAAAGAGGCCAACGACGCAACCCGAGCTCGAGGCTTGTTGATCATGATTGCAATCAGCGTGGTAGCAACGCTAGTCCTGTGAGAAGAGCAACAACGTTTTAACGGAGTCGTTGCAGTTGGAATCGTTCCAGGGCATGTAGAGCGATGGAACTTTTGAGACAATGAACGCCACTCCCAAATAACTCATCAGGTCCCAACACGGTTCCTCTTCTCGGTCTTTTCCCCATTTCTCGATTTCTCAGCCCTGAAGCACGATACTCAACACTATCGACATGAATCCGCCAGCTTTGTCGGGCTTAACAAATGACACTGGTGCCAAAGCCGACGAGGCTGCGAAAACTGTCTCCACAGGTTTTGAATCGCCCAAGATCGGCATGGAAAGCGGTCGACATGTGAAGCCTTTGAATGATGTCGAACTCAACGAACTTCGCGACGAAATGCAGGCAAAAGAAGCTTCAATTCGTAGTTTCAATCTTCAAAAGGTAAAGTGGACAGGACACTCTACTCCTGGTATGATAAAGGCTTGAAACTATCTTTTTGTTCGTAGGAAGAAGAGCACCGGCAACAGATAAAGATCCACGAGCTCGTTGCTTGAGTTAAACAGTTTGCGCGACTTCGAACTCGAGTTGGGGGAATACGAGCAGCATTCTGTCAAGTCACTCCGAGCTGAATTGCAAACGCACCAAGAAGAAGTTGCCTATCTGTCCAAGAAACTCGGGAACGCTGCCAAAAAACGGGAAGCGTAGAAGAAAACGTTGCAAAGTGTTAGCTCGAATGTGTTGCATCTCGCTTGCTCAATAATGCATCTAGTTGCTCTATGTACCAGAGTGACTGAGATTGTTAGTTGCTATCAACATGTCGTGGCAGCATGAAATGCACGCCGGTCGGTTGAAGTCCCCCTCTTCCTGAGTTTGATCTGCTCCCTCAAGAAAACGTACGGGAGCTCTACCATTGTGTTGCAACCACGTTACTGAATGAAGTCGTGTTGAAAGAGACCAACTCGTGTTGAAAGAGACCAACATGCAGTTATTAGTTTTCTGTTGACTGTGGCTGACAGCACGAAGTACGTGCTGTGTTTGGCGAAAGTGCAAATGCTGTTGCGCGATGAAGGAGGCACTCGAGAATCGGAGTGAACCGCGATGCCCAAGTCTGAATCAGTGACATCTTGCAAAAGCGAACGGGTCTGGGACCTCGTCGCACATGAAGCAAAGCTGCCAGCATTCAAGTTCCATCATTCATCGTTTTGACAAGCGCGAAGTTTGGATGTGGAGACAACCGACCAACTTGAGTGAGAGTGACGAGGCCATGATGGCGGAGATTTTAGACCTGCTGGTCGCGGATAGTCCCAATGCAGGGCAACAAGCAACAACCTTGACGACAGCAAGCAGCACTGTTGGGAGTAACAACGACAGCTCGAATTTTACGGACACAAATTTCAACGCCAGCACTAATCAAGATTGTGAAGCTGCGTGCCTTGGTAACGAGGGCTGTGCTCGAGGTCGAGACCTACCTAACGAGTTCATTTCGTTGACAAACGAGGAGTTGAATATTGAGGAAAGGTACCTTGGACAGACTGGACGACAGGAAGGAGAGAAAGCGCTAGGCGCCCGTCAGCAGACCCAGAACGCAATGTATGCAACCCATGTTCCCTACAATGTTTCCATTTGTGCACTTACCTCGCTCATTCTCAACATTTTGACAAGAGACCACTGGCTCAACCGCAGTGACGATGTGTAGAACTATTCACTAACTTTGGTGGGTTTATCTGTTGAATGGCACTGAATAATGCAGGCCGAATATCTTGACATCACTCGCCCAAGCAGCACCAACCAGGCAGCAGTTGTACGTCACTCAACCATCCGTAATTCAACCTTTGCCACCGCAGCCTCCGATGTACGTTTTCAAGCTCCTCGTATTTCTATTGTTCAGTAAACCTAAGTTTCATTGTGCGTAGGTATCTTCCAGAACAACAGTATTTTGCTGCTGACCCGGATTTACTTGTTTCTGCGGGCACGATGAATCCTTCGAGTGTCGTGTCACCAGCTCCTATGAACCAATTTCAAGCTGCGAGAGCCCACCAGATTCCACCTGTACAATCCGCTTTTACCCAATCGAGACCTTCGCTTCCAAAAGTCAAGAAAGGAGGGTTCGTGTCAAAAGTGCTGCCAACAGGACATCAGCTGCACGTCCTGAATTTGGCTGAAACGGATGAACTTCGACGCAAACTACGGATGCAAACGGCGTCGAGACGCTATCGTAAGCGCAAAAAGGTGAACTGTAAACGATATACCAAAAGCTTCAGGTAGCTAGACTAACCTTTTTTTCTGTTGTGATCTGTAGGACGAAAGTAAGCAGAAGAAGTCGCAAATTCAACAACTCCAAGCCGAACTGGCGCGTTTACAACAGCTTGAGGCACAGTCGAAGCAGTACCAGCAACGATCTGTGCAATCTCTGAACGAGGAGCTCAAAATGCACAAAGAGGAGGTTGCGGATCTCTCGAGCAATCTTCGAGAGGCAGCCAAGGAAGAACTTCACTGGGTTTGAGCGAGCTTATTAAACTCTTCTACATGTACCCCCTATATACTGACGAACTCTGCTGTTTTGTTTCTTGTGTAGATCAACTTGATGAAAGCTCATCTCAACAAATGAAGAGGTGATCAGCACACCAGTGCACTGAAGCCCCTGGAGATGCTTAAGTTTTTCACTTTCAACTGCATAACTCAAAAACTCGAAACTTTCCCACGCAAAGGTTCTGTTTCTTTTAAAATAATGACAAGTCCGCGGGTATCTATCTCATCACTGAGACAGGATGAATACGTCATCTCTAAGATAGGGCAGTGTTGTAGTCTCCGTCCCAGACAACTTCTTTTGAGGCAGCTTCATGTTTCGTTTCAAGAGCACTTGACCATGTCAGCAGAACTTCCGATGGATGACGAGTTTTACGTCAGTGTCGAAGACTTGCTGAGCATGCCAGAGATCCAGCAGATATTAACGCTGGAGAATTCAGAAGCATCAACTAGCGGCCCAAATCCCGGCAATCCTTCGCAACAGCTAACAGAAGCGAGAGAAAGCAACGTTCAAACTTTTAAAGACATGATGGAGGACAACGAGCAAGGTGAAGAGCAGGAAGAAAAGCAGCAAACCACGACTCACAAAGCACCAACGTCTCCATCCATGCGAGGCATGCAAACTGACCAACTTTCCACTTGTACCAGTCGACGCGTGCAAACACTCGGCGCTGTTGAGTTGGACGAACTTTGCCGCCAACTGCAGAGTCAAATCGCAGTACTAAGCGACTGCAACCAGCAAAAGGTTGGTCACTTTTGAAGTCGGTTCATCTCCCACCACTTCCAGCACTAAAACTTGTCAACTGTAGGAAGAAACCCGTCAGCAGAAACAATTAATCCAGGATCTGACGGACAAACTGGTCCGTTTGCAAGAACTGGAAGCGGAGTTGTTGAATATGTACGAGCAGCGATCTCTGGAATCTCTTCACACCGAGTTGGAAATGCACAAAAAGCAAGTGGCGGAGCTCTCCCAGCAATTAGCAGACGCAGCCAACGTCGAACGTGAAATGGTACCAACCTCTTCTTGCCAACTCAAAAACTAAACTTTTCTAACCGATACCTCGTTCTTGTCGTAGATCACCACAGTGCTCAATGAACTCCACAAGTGACGACAACAACAATCGCAACTCGAACTCGTAGTTCTACTCAATTGATAATACACGCGACTAGTTCAGCAACCGCCGCCTCTGCAGACGGACACCAACTAACCACTTTAGATATTGTTTTCTTCTTGAGCAGCTCTCGAGATGCCGATTTCCACGGTGGTTGGACGACCGTCGACTCCGTGTGGACTGCGTGGAGATCGAACTTCGTCGGCGTTGCAAGTGGCGCCGTCGGCCGTCGAGTTTTCGGCTTTCGGGGGCGGTTCGTGCTACGTCGCGACTTTGAGCGTCCGGAATTCCAGTGACCGCGTTTTGCGTTTTCGGTTGGCGCCACCGCCGCACGCGTCGCCATTTCGAGTGTTTCTACGAGGTCGAGACATTGCGAGGACCGAGAACGCGACGGTCACTTTGCCTCCGGGTCTTAGTGTCAAATACGAAGTTGCGTTCGAGATATCTCAAGTTGAGACCGAGACCCATTCGGACGAAGATGAACCGCAAGTGGACGCAATCCCAGCCATTGTGCACGATGTTTTGCAATTGAAAGGCGACGACGGATCTGCGCTAGAAGTGCCGTTGATGGCACGACGTGCGTGTCCATTACTGGAAGTGGTTCCGGCACTTTGTGACCTTGGGCTGGTGGTTTTGACGCAGAGATCGGCGAAATGCATCCAAGTGAAGAACTCCGGAGCGAGACCAGGACGATTTGTGGTGGACGTGTTGAGAGCGAGCAATTCGACCAACTCGACGACGGATTTGGTCAATTCGAGAGCGGGGATCACCGTCTCACCTCAACGAGGCAAACTTATACCCCAAGAAACAGTTAATGTTAAAGTGGAAGCAAATGGACTGGAGACTGGAGCTTTCCGAGGAATTGTACGCCTTCGGATCTGGGAAATAGGTCACAGTGACGACGAAGAGGAGGAAGACGCTGCTGCGTCGCAGAATTCAAGTCGAATGACAGCGAGAAGTGGAATTGGATCGACAGACTCGACGCCAACTCCATCCGCACAGAAAATTGTTGATGTTTCTGGGACTGTGGTGGAACATACAGCGGAGTTGGTACTTCGTCAAGGACTGGAACCCGTGCACTCGTTGTTCTTTGGGTCGCTGTTTGCTGGTGAGACTCGCACTATCGAGACTTTACTAAGAAACAATGGGCCTCAACCGCTGAGTTTCAAGACATCAATTAGTTTTGGTGGTGGAGCTGGCGGAGGTGCAGCAGTCGGAGTTGAAGAGGATCGAGAGGCTTACGAACGACGCAAGGAGCTTCGGATAACGCCTGCTGATGGTTGCATTGATCCATTCAGCGAAGCGGTAGTAACATTCATTTATCATCCTCGTGCGAGGACGTCAGAGGAAATTCAGCAACTCGAACGGAAGAATGCGAGCGGTGGGCTTGGAATTGGACACGACCCAGAAGATGCTGGTAGTACCAGCAGTCTTGACTCGTCCAGTTCACCTTTTCTACTGCTTCCAGCTCCAGCACAACCACTTAGCGCCTTCGCATCAATTGTTTGTGAGGATCTACAGGCTCAAAACTTGACTTTCGAAGTCTCAGCAAAGATGTTCATCCCTCAACTGCAGTTGTCACCAACACCACCACTTGATTTCGGAGACGTTCGCTCGTACGACCGAGCGGATATTTTACTGTCGCTGAAAAACCTGTCAGGACTTCCAGTCCGCTTTGAAATCCCCAAAGGTGTCGCTCATTACTCTGTAACCCCACGAACTGGTCGACTGGATGTGTTGCAATCGCAGAGTTTGGTAGTGAGCTTCGCGCCTACGCAACTCGGGACTTTCAACAGCATTTTATCGCTACGAATTAACGATGGAGTGCTGGAAATTCCTCTGAAAGTGCTTGGACGAGCTGCCGTCGTTGGGTCTGTGCCTCCTGTCAGTGAACGACTCGTTGGTGGTCCATTAGCTTTACCTGCAGACTTTGCACCAAAGTACAAATTCCTGCTACCTGAAGAAGCCAAACAAACGAAAGGAAAACTATCACGTCGATTTCAACGACAACCGCCGTACGAATTGGCCGCGTGGAATGGCACCGCAGCTCTCGACGAGTTCGAATTCCAAGGCACCAACAACACGCATTTGACGTACTGTGTCAAGGAACTTTCTCGTCGAGCCGACCATCGTGCTGCGTATCACGATTATTTGGCTCAGTGTCGTGTCCAGCGTGAACAAAAAGCCAAAGGCTGGAAAGGAAAGGCCCAAGGTCTGAAAACGAGTGTTGCTCAAGCTCGAGGAAACAACCAGGAGGAGGATGGCGTTCCGATCTCTGAAGACGTCGATCTTGGAATGGATCGAGACTCGAGACCTCAGCCGCAAGAGTTGAGACTTCCACCATCTCTAGTAAAAACCAACGATCCGCTTTGGCTCAGTCAACACCCTGCAGGCGGCAATACAGGACAGTCGAAGGCCTTTTTCGACGAGTTCAAGCTCATCAAGAAGAAGTTCAAAGCATTTCCTGCTACACCCGCAGAGTTGGCGGACTGTGCTCGAACGTTGGAATTTGACGAGCTGGAGCAGGTCGTTTCCGGTCCGAAGACGCTGAATTTCGGTCGGCTCAGTGTGAATGGCAGCGCGACTCGTTCGTTGACAGTGCAGAACAATTTGCAGCACAACATCCTCGTCACGCTTCACTTTGGCAATGCTTCCGCTCAAAAGGACGGAGCTCCTGGTCAGCTGGAAGAATTATCTCGCAAAACCCCATTGACGTCTCAAGTGGTGCCACCTCGATCGAAAGCAGGTTTTGATTTGGTTTTCTGCTCTTCACGAGAACAATTCTTTCAACAATCGATCACGTACTCTCTGAATGGAGTTCATCCACGGCAAGTTACTATCGTCGCGGAAGTTGCTCCGATTGTTGTGGAACTGGCACCGGAAGACTTGCGGTTTGAGTTTGGAGCGTTGGATTTGAGCACCGCAGTAGCTCGCGACGTGGTGATCACGAACACTTGCGATTCGGAAGCTCCGTTTGTGTGGACTCGTTTACCACTTCTAGCAACACCCGACGGACCCACGCGTCCAGATTCCTCAAAAAGTAATGCAACGACAACAATCACCACTACTACGATGACGGACAAAGGGAATAGTACCAACAATGCAATAACCGCAGTGTTTGAGGTTCTACCTGCTAGTGGCACACTCGCACCGTCCTCAACAATGGTTTGCAAAGTCATGTACACACCTCCATCCATGACTGGGCCTGCAATGTCCGCCTTGGGAATTTCCCACCGAAGTGGAGCGATGTGGCTCGCTCAAATGTTCCAACTGGACGTGACCGGAGGCGAGAAAGGAATCATGAACTGCAGAGCCTTGCTGCCTGAAGTGAAAGTGGTGGCTCGTGAGAAGAAAGTGGATTTCGGGACCATTTCCGTGGGTGTCGAGCGTGAAAAGCGAGTGACGCTCACCAATCTAGGCCTGCACACGCGAGCTGTTTTCTATGCTAGTGTGGATCCTCCGTCAATGACAACAACGATCGGTTTGCAAGTGACACCGGCGCAAGGAGTGGTTGATCCTCAAGAGTCAACGGAACTTACGGTCAAGTTGCTACCTCATCGTGCGATATCGTTGGACGGCAATACCGGATCGCACCAAGTGAATATTGTTGTGGCTTTACGAGGTGGTAAAGTGGTTCGCCTTCCTGTCAGCGCTTTGGTTCTCGTCCCTGACGTTTTCCTAGCTCCCGCTGAAGCGATCGATTTCGGAGAAGTGGTGCTGGGAGTGTCAGTTCCTCGCGTTATTTCGCTGGAGAACCACAGCTCCATCCCTGCGTGTTTGCTGCTTGATTTGGGCTCTTCTTCTTTTTCAAACGAGTTTGCATTAGCCACACCACCACGTTTAATCGCCCACCTCGAAGACGCTAGCAACATTTTCGTGCCTTTAACGGACGACAAACCTCGAGATTTTGCAAACTCTCAAGAAGAAACGGAGTTTGATGAAGATGCTGCTCAAAACGATGCGAGGTGCTCCAAGTGGCAGATTTGTTTGCCACCACACGCCACCGTATCGTGTCATTTTGTTTTCACTCCCTTGAAAGAAGGCAGCTACGACCTCGTACTACCACTTCAAATTGCTGGAGTTGGTTCAAATTCTGGTACTGGAAGTTCTGGTACTCCAGCTCCTCTCAAACGACGAGTCTTAGCACGAGCAATTGCACCAAGACTACGCTTTTCATCGTCAACGATGCACTTTAACCGCTGTGTGATCACAAGAGAAGGCATTCGGAAGGTGCCGTACACGAAGCAACTTGTACTCACGAATGACGCTGAACAACCAATTCGGTGGCAGATTGACACTTCTCGGCTGCGTCAAGGAAATCTCGTCACTTTTGCTGCGGGTGCAGCAGCAGTGACACTTGCAGCTTCAGTGAGTTCTGGAGCTGCGTTAGCCAAACGAATTGCGTCTGCAAACCCTACGAACAGCGCAACGGCAGTAGTTTTTCACGTTGCTCCTGACCGAGGGGAATTGGCAATTGGTGAAGAGGTGACAATCCGTGTGAGCTTCTTACCGTTGGATGCAGTGGAGTACACGGAGGACGAATTGCCACTTCTAGTGGATGGAGAACCGTACGTGAACTTGAGTCTACGAGGTGAAGGAATTCACCCCCATTTGTCCTTTTCAACGAACCGAGTGGTGCTTCCTACGGTTCCACTTGGCGTGACTTCGAGTGCGAGTTTTCAAGTTCACGCTACGGGTTACGATCACTTGGAAGTTGCCTGTCGAGTGCCACTAGATACTGCACGAGCACCACTGACGGTCCTCTTTCCTCGAGGCAAAACACTCAGTATGGCATGTCCAAGTCTTCCGGTTGAGTTGCGATTCTCCAGTACTGCAAGTGTGGCTTTCAACGCCAAACTTGAGTTCTTTGACGCGGATGGCAATTCATTTGCGTTACCTGTAGCTGGTTGTGCCGAGAATTGTTTGTTCACGAACTACAATTTCCTACAGACGAATGGTTTAGCTGCTGAAGATATTGAAGAGAGCAGCAACATCCTTCGTAGTACTCAACAACGAAAGGAACCAGGAAAATTGGATACAGACCTCGACAACATCTCAAAACCTGCAGTTGCTACTGGAGAGCATCGTGGCTCTGCCAGTAACAGGAGCATTGAATCCGACGGAAAACCTCCGAGCAACTTCCAGTTCTACACGCACATGTCGGGTCGTTTTCCAGTTTATCTGCTCTCAACTCGCCAAGCTCAAGCTGAGTTGGAGAAAGCCAAGGAATCGCAGGTGGCCACTGCACAACATCAAGCACCAAATGGTTTTGTGGTTGTCGATCCGTCTACTGGTATCGACGAAGACAATTCAAGTTCTAGTGGCACAATTGCTACGAGTCAATCAGCTTCCATGCTCATGCTGCAAGTTTGCACTGTAGGAAGTAGCTCAACGTTCTCGGAAGGAGAAATTCAGCTATTGATGCAGTACCTGAACGCGAATTTCCTTCGCACGCCGGTGATTCGCTTCCCAGAAGACTTTGCAGACAACGGAGGACGTCCGTTGTACGAATTGCTGGACATGGTTTGCATCAAAAAGCCTGGAGGTTTGGCTGTACCGACTCTTCGAGGAGCTGAAGGCAGCACCACAAATCCAAAGCGGAAGAATGCCACAGCTGAGAGTAATTCTGCTGGTAAAACGAATGGAGGTGCAGGAACTAACTCAACCACGTCGGCTTCAGTCCCTCAGCCGTCGAAAAAGGACCAACTCACGCAGTTCATCAATCAGTACGTCGAGTTGCTGCGATTCCTTCGTTCCTATGGGGCGATGGTACACGACGTTTACCCGGAACACTTGCTAGCTCAGGAGTTTTACCTACGCGCGTGTGAAAACCCTCACGCAGACCCCGCACTTCTCTCTTCTCCTTCGTATGCAACTTTACCATTTGTTGCCAGACGACGAGCTCTGAAAAAATGAATGGCGAGCTGTAAGTACCAATGCGTGGATGAAAGTGCTGTACCAGGTCATCAAGTGCTTTTTGCTGTCTCGAATTACTTGGAAAGGATACCAAATGCAAGTTCAGGGTGATCACGAACCTTCGACTGGAGATGCAAGTGCTCGAAACGAAAAACGAAAAGGTGAAAAGCAAACAATTGCCACGGGAAGAGCTTGTCAGGGAAGCAACATCTACAGTGAGGCGGAAATGGTGTTGATTCAATGGCTTTGTGATCGGGTTCGCTCGCTTCACAAACCGCAGCATCCAGCGATTGCTCTCATGGCTTCGCTTGGAGGTGCGTTGCTAGAAACTCAACTACTTGACATTGGTCAAGACTTGCGCGATGGTCGGTGGCTCTTTCACTTGGTCGCAGCTCACATCCCAACGCTTTCGGTGGATCAAAGCGCATATCACTGCTTTCGATGGATGCCTGAAGCTACAGCTTCTCGACCCAGAAGACCTCCTTCTGCTGCTCAACTACAGCACCAAACGGGAGTTTTACTGCAGACATTGGGCGCCTTTGGACTAGATTTTGGATTGGATTCCTCTCGGTTCCTACGTCGATACTCGGGTCGTGAGATGTTGCTGCTTCTGCTCCATCTACAGCAAACACTTCCTCAGTTTATCCCCAAAGCTACGATTGAATTCCGAGGTGGCTTGGGCCAAGTGATGGAGAAGAGCATCGAACTCAAGAATCCGAGTGCACGACCACTACGTTACCACGTTTTCCTCGACGGAGTTGATCGAAATGCTACTGCGGTGAGTACTTTCGGTGCAGTGGATGCTAGTACATCTGCGAGTGAGTTTACAATTGAGTCGAACGAGTTGGTTCTCGATCCAGGACAAACGATCGCGTTCGTCGTCACTTTCCGCCCTCGATTTTCAAGGAAAGTGACAGCTCGACTGGTCTTCCAAGCCGTTCGAGGAGATATCGCTGGGACGACTTCCATCGGCGGAGGTGGCGCTACGATGGTCTTTCTGCTTGAATCAAACATTGTTTCACGAAAACCGGTTCGCATTATTCAGATTGAGACCAAGACGTACGAGAAGCGCGTAGAGGAGATTGTGATCGAGAACCAGTTCCCTGCGAACGCCAATTTCAAGTTGTCGATGACACAGCAGCAGCAAACACGGGCATCAGGAGCTGAAAGTGCTGGGTTAATTGGTTCCGGGTCGTCTGCTGTAGCAAATGGTATATTACAATCGTCACGTGGAGGAAATCGGCGCCGCAGTATTCAAGACCGACCTGGTGCTGGTACACAAGGTGCAAACAGTTCGTCCAGCTTTGGAATGGGGTCGGATGTTGCTGGGTTCTCTGGTAAAAGGCATTCAATTGTCTCTAGTAAGAATCGCGGAGAAGATGGAGACTTGTCGTGGTGCATTTGTGCCCAGCAACCATTTTATCTGCCAGACTTTGGTACCTCGGGGAGTAGCAGCAATGGTAACGTCACTGGAGACGATTCTTCTGGGGTGGATGGAGGAGGTGGTTTGTCAGTGCCGCCATCGGGACTTGGTTTAGGCTCTGGAGCGTCCGTAGCGATCCGAAAAAATGCCTCTGCAAAGGTAAAACTCGAGTTTCTGCCTCTCGTTCCTGGGAACTATCGGTGTCAACTGCTCTTCTTGGATGAAAACATTGGCGAGTTCCTCTACGAAGTGCTCGCGGTCGCACACCTGCCAGCAAGTTTGGAAACGTTGACAATACAATGTGAAGCTTCCAGTGCTGCAACTGGAGCTGCAGGTGCTGCTCGATTCCGGTTTGTTCGAGAAATCACGATCCCCATGAAGAACCCTCTGCTGAATCGAGCACTCACCGTCTTCGTGGAGCGTGCTAATGGCCATCTACGGACGAAGCTTAAAGATGGTCTCAAACGATGCGAAGAGAATCACCACGCCACGTTTCATGTGGACTTTAACTCTCCTTACTTCACTGCGAACGTCCCCGAACTAACACTTTCTACTGGTTCAGGAAAACTTTTACCAGCTTCAGGTCGATCGGATGGCTCTGGAATGGACGGATCGGGTCCAAAAGTTCCTTTGAAAGCAAACCAAGCAAGAATCGGAACTCCTCGCTCCGTCTCCGCCGGTACAAACGGCGTTCTAATCGATTTTCAGCCCAAAGGTGCCGGTCGCTACGCTTGCAAACTACTTCTTCGGTCTCGAAACACTGTGTGTGGGAGTAGCGATTTACGCGTGTACGACCTCGTTGCCAAAGTGAAGGAACCAAATGTCAAGACGCAGTTGGAATTCGTCGCCCCCGCTCGCCACAGCATCGTGCAGGAAATTCCGCTATCAAACCCAACGGATACAACGTGGTCGCTCAAGGCCATTTTCAGTGATGGTAACACCGACACCGCTGGAAATGCCCCGACAGGGAAATCTCCTGCGTCAATGTTTTCAGGACCAACTTCTCTTGTGGTGCCTGCCAAGCGTTCTGCCACCTATCCGTTGACATTTACACCGTCTTGGATGTACCATGAGACCAGAACATTTGTACTTTTGAACAATGCGACGCAGCAACAATTTGAGTTCGAGTTGAGTGGGTACGGCGAAGAACCACTCGCTCAAGACCACGTCGTTCTTAATTGTCAAGCTCGGTCCAGTGTTATCCACAACTTTGAGGTGTTCGCGCTTCCTGGTGGAATCGGATCTGGAGACTCAAATGGTTCTCAAGTTTTCAAAGTAGAATCCGACTTACGAGATGTTGTTGGGGCTTCGACCATCACAATCCCTTCGGGTAGTGGTGGCACGAATCAAGTGGTGAAGTATCCGCTAACTTTTAGTCCTTTGGTGAGTGGGTCGTACTTTGGTTCCGTCACATTCACGAATGAAGCAACGAATGAGTATCTCTGGTACACGGTGGAGGCATCCGTCAGTCCGCCTGAACCAGAAACTACACTGGAAATGCGAGCACCCGTGCGAGGTGCAGTGGGCATTGAGATTGGCTTGGCCAATCCATTGGAGAGTGAAACTACATTTACAGTTGAGCTGCGTGGTCGTGGGTTGCTCGGTCCTTTAACGTTCACACTGGAAGCTCACGAATCCGGCGTGTATGAACTCGTGTATTCCCCTCTCTTAGTGACGACTGGAAATGGAGAGGAAGGTGCCGTCTTGTTTTCAAGTGACGCCGTTGGGCAATTCTGGTACCGATTGAACCTCGTGGCGGAACCTTCAGCAGCTCAAAACTTAGATGACATGTCTTGTGCAGTAGGAGACGTGTGTACACAACCGTTGTGGCTGCAGAACCCGAGTAACCAGGAGCTTCAGCTGCAGTACCGAGTCACGAACACTCGTAATTTCTCCATCAAGGGCTCGAGTAGCACGAACACGACAGGAAACAATACTGTCAAGACCCCGACGCGAGTTTTGTTGTCTCCATTTGGTCGAGCGAGTGTCATTGTCGAGTACACGCCGTCGTCCTTGTCCGACTTCGAGAGTACCAGTATCGTGTTCTCCGAAAAGGATGTGGCTAGCGACTGGGAGTTCACCGTCCGAGGTCGTGGTCGAGCACCAAGTGTCATGAAGCCTCTTGTGGTCACTGCTCCAGTCAATGAAGCTGCGTCTACACTGTTCACGTTCAAGAATCCGTTTGCAGCTCCACTTCGAGTTGATGTGAAGCTCGTGGCTGAAGAATCGGAGCGCTCTCCTGGGTCTTCGTCACCTCCTACCCCACGTGGAGCACTCGCTCCAGTGTTTGATATGCTGCTCAAAAAGCGTCGAGTACTTCTCGAAAGCTTTGGACTTCTTCAAGTACCGATTTCGTTTCTCCCTCGTGCAGTGAGCGAAACTCGTGCAGAACTCGTCGTTCACGGCGGTGACGAGTACGCAGAGCTCGAATGGAGATACCCGTTGCGTGGGGTGGCTGAAGCCCCAATTCATCCTCGAATACTAGCAGTTCTAGCCTGTCAAGCGCGTGATTCCGTTGAAAAGCGCGTTGACTGTGAACTACTCGCAGCTCCAGACAACATGGTGCTGACCAACGAAACCTTTACGGTCGAGTGGGAAATCGACGCTGAGCGCTTCGGTCCAATGGCGACCACTACTGCAATTGAACGCGCCTTGACAGTCACTCCTTTGCCGGTCTCTTCAAGCTCGAGATCAACGTACTCGCTTCCGTACACGATTCGGTTTGAACCTCTACGTCTGTACCGAGGTTCGGTCGCGTTGCTAGTCAAGAAAAACAGCGGAGGGCTATGGCGATTTGATGTCTCGTTGGATGCAGGGGACCCGCCTGTGGACGACGTGCTGTCTATCGAGTCAAGTCTAAACCAAACTTCGTCCGTGAGTTTCCAACTTCGCAACCAGTTCCGACAGCCTGCAGCGTTTCTCGCCGAGTTTTCAGCAGGTTCCTCCAGTGCGTTCACGGTGTACCCCGCTGAAGGAGAACTGCCTCCGTACGGCAGTGAAGATGGCGCCGTCTTCGTTGTGTCCTTCACACCGACGGGGTACGGCAAGATGCAGTCTGGACAACTTGTGATTTGCACCGAGGAGATGCAGTGGACGTTCAACGTCAAAGGTGTTTACCCTGATGCAACCCCAAGCAGTCGAGCTACCGGTCCGACAAGCAGTTTGAGTCTCAGTTCGAGTGCGTCACGTGCACGACTTGGTATCACTAGCAGCAGCAATGGTTCGAATAGTAACGAGCAGCGATCGAAAGGCAGGGCGACTAGAAAGGTGTAGAGAAAGCTAACAATGGTCTAACGCATGTATTTCATTGACATCAGTTGATGAGGTGCCGCCAACTTGTATCCGAAGGCACACGATCGTAGTTGACCGACGTCACATCAGCGCTGTTGGCAACTTGTTCATGATAAATTAATGGTTCGAGGAACCATTTCTCAATTCGTCAAGTGGGGCCCAAGCGATTCAGCAATGGCCAACAGTTTTCTGAGACCGCCACCCAACTACCGTCTTAGTGACGCTGTGATCGGAGCAGTGCTGCGCAAAAGACGATGGTCATGGTCCATCAATACCCTTTATCCATTACCATTAGGGAGGGAGCTGTCTCACAAGGGTCCACCCCTATGGAGTGTATACAAACTACTGTTGTGAGAGCAGCAGAGCTCGTTCTCGAGCCAAGGTTCGCATACTAAACCCGGCCTTCTTTGGTGCATGCATGCAGCACCACTACAGAGGTTCTGCTGTTCATCTCATTTCCCGACTTCCTATCAAGCCCCCACGCCTCTCTGCCAACTACACCGCTGTCATGACCTTCATTGCCTTAAACCGAGACCTCGTGAACGCTTAGTACGTCAAACTGTCCGATACGCAGTACGAGTGCAAGCTCTGCGACACCACGCGTGCACAGGCAGCAAGGAAAGTTTACACGAACCTCATCGACCATCTCACCCGAGCACATGCGCACGATGCCGTACAGGACGCGTTCAATCAAGTTCAGCGTGCTGGTGTCCTCGCCTCCGTGTTCGTGGACGTCACTCCTGCTGCCATTAGAGGAGAAGCGTGTGCAAGTCGATCCGAAGTATGGCAACCTTGACTGGACCCCACCCCACCTCCGACGACGTGGAGCGATTGTTCTCCGAAGCTGGGTTGGTATACACGAGTCACAGAATGTCTATGCTACCGAAAACGCTGGAGCTAGTTCTGTACCTACGCTACAATCGCTCGTTTTGGGATGCTACAACTGTAGCGCGGGCCCTGCGTCTCAGAGAAGCTTCTAGTAGGCGAAAGCGACAACTGCATATGGTAGATGAATATAACTATGTAGTGTAGATCGATTTTCTGCCATCAATGGACAATGGACCATAGTCGAGGTACAAGGGCACAGTGGTACTCCCTCCGCTTTCCATGATTATTTGCACAGCACTGGATCGGAGACGTGGTGCCCCGCATCGTACCAATTCTAGGTCGAGTTGGACGAAGGATCTTGAGAGACGAGCGCTGGGGTCATGAAATGGGTCACAACGCCAACCCTGGACAGGCAATCAACCATCGAGAGTTGCGTTTGATCAACAGCACAACAGTATTCGTATCTCCAGACGAGAGTCAATGGGAGAACTATATAGCAACAGACTTCTGCGTGAGCGCTGCACCACCGACACCAGTTCGAAAACGCCACGTATCAAGAGCCCGACGGGAACGCTGCAAGCAAAATACAGAGAGAGACTACGCAAGTACACCGAGACCCTCGAGAAAGTCATCGGTGAGCGGCGACAAGAAATCCGAAAGCTCGATATGCAGCTTCAGAGCCTCCAAAAGTGTGTCTCGACAAGCAAAACGCTGTGGGTCGACTTTTTCGCCACGGATACATGACGCCCAAGATGACACCGAAACTATTAAGCTCGTCGACACTACTGAGCACCAACGGAGGTGCCAGTGGTTTTCAAGGTTGCCAGCCTCATATGCAGCTTGACTACATGAGAACCATCATGGTACACAATGCAACCGACGGCAAGGAATGTGGAGCCGAAGCGGTGCTTAACCAGTGGAAGCTGCTCACAATGAACGTTGACGATGTGCGTGTGCAGTTGACGCGGCTGGTAGAGATTCAAACCAACTCACTCGTCGCCACTACCACAAGTTTCAGTTGTGACCATGGGCACAATGAAAACACTGCAGAACGTGTTTCCTCACCTGATTGTACGTGAAGACTCGGACCACGCCAAAGACGAAGATAGAGTCCAAGTCGGGACTCTTGGCAGGCCATTGGGGGATAAACTTCTGAACCAACGGCTGAGTGTGGTCGGCTCCGTGCACATCCCTCAAGTGCGCCGTTTGGTGAGACTTGATGGTCGAAGATGGATTCCTGTTGACGCCGCTACTGCGTTTACTTGGGAGTCTCGAGGACGTGGCCACAATGTTTGACCAGGCAATGGTTTCACTGGAAGGCCGGTTTACACATGTTGGCGACAGGTGCAGAGAGGCTCCTGATTGATTTTGTCAACAAGGATAACGTGCTGGCCAGACTGCTGCAACTCGCCATGACGTGACGCCGGTGAAAAGTGAGTGATCCAAGGTTGTCTGGAACTCCTCACACCGTACGAGTTGGTTTCCACCTACAGCCACCACATTGTTGCCGACATTCAACCGAAATCTCAATATGATAGCGATCACATCAATCCAGGGCGACCAAGGCGTCGAACGGAGGTGGCACCACAAAACTGTACTGTACAGCAAGCGTCCGAGCATCGTGAAACGTGAGCTCACGTTATCTCTGTTGACCGCGTCTGTGCTCGCTCTGGATAGGGCTCGCCTCCATTCCACGGAGCATATGATGGCGTCTGGAGCACGCGATCGCTGTTGACGCACGCCGTCCCGATCGTAATCGCTGATGACCCGACGACAGGCAATCGCTCTCGGACAGTCTCTCTTTACGTGAGAGTGAGTGAGTCCGTTCCAGACACTTTGCAGTTGCCAATTCGCCACGACCAGCCCAAGTCGTTCAGCATGGCCAGCAGCAGTTTCCTGACTCCGCCCACCCGCTACGCACTCAGCGACGCAGTCATTGGCGGCGTCGTGCAGCGAGTTGATCCCGTCCGCAGTCGTCTCGGACTCACGGATGACAACAACAACCGCGTGGTGCAAAGCTACACGAAAGCGAGACAGACTTTCAGCACCGACTCGTACTCTTCGAACGTGCTTCTGTCCGTGACGGAGCCGTACCAACCGAGGGCTGTCGTCGGCCAAAAGCGTCTACCTGAGTTGGACTCGTTCGCCGACCTCACGACAAGGAGGTCTGCGAAAACGACTCAAGGCACAGCCGAACAACAGCAACCACAACAGCCACCCCAATCAGTGGGAGAGCGGAAGATAAAGGTGTCCGCCTCTCGACGAGAGAGGTGTCGAATCAACCAGGCCAGGTACAGGAAGAGACAGCGCAAATACGCCGACGACCTGGACGAGAGTATCCGTCAAGTGCAGGAGGAGATCCAGGACCTCGAGACGCAGCGGCAGACCATCTCGAGGCGCGCACCCACGAACGAGACCGTGTGGGTCGTGGCCACCGAGTACTTTCGACTGTTCCGCTACGGCTACATGACGCCGACGGTGGCGCCCGAGTCGTCAGCTACGTCGTCTCTTGTTGGTAATGCCAAGACCTTCCAACGTCCACACCAGTCGCACGCGCAGCTGGACTTTTTGAAGTCGACCATGGCGTCCGACGTGACGGACGGCAATGTGTGCGGCGTCGAGGCGTTGCTGGAGAATTGGAAGTTGCTGTCGCTCTACTGCGGAGACGTGCAGGTGCAAGTGAAGCGTATGGAGCAGACTGCGCCCGACTGTCTTCTTGCCTCCACCATGGCCAATGTGACCCTCACGAAGAGCACGCTGTGCAATGTGTTCCCTCACTTGGTTGAGGACGGTGCGTCGAAGTTGTCACCGCTGGCAGAGAAGCTGTTGGACCAGCGGCTGGTCCTGCGTGGGTCCGTTCGCTTCGTCTGGGACGCCTCCGCCGGTCGTGTGGTGCGAGTCGAGTCCAAGGTGGACTTGATGACGCCGATGCTGCGTTTGCTGGGGAATCTCGAGGACGTGGCAGCCGCGTTCGACAAGGCTCTAGTGACGTTGGAGGGGAGTTTTATAAGGAAGGAGATGTCGGTGGATGGTAGGAACTAACCTCCATGGAACTAATGTATTGATGAGGGTGCAAGTATTGAGTATCAAGCAAAGTGTTCACGGGGTTCGATCTCGCTGTTGAAGGCGTTGGAGTCCCTGGAGATTCTAGCTACAAGGTGCTCGTCGAACGTTCATTCGTGCTCGTTTGCAGACTCGCAACGATCCGGTTTGTCCTTGGGTCGAGCACGGCATCCGTGTTGTCCTGGGGTGACCAAAAAGCTGTAGGGGACCTGTCAACGTTTCACTTTTACAGACGGCCAAAACTAGCTCAAATCGAGTTGGAGTGCCAGCACGGCATTCATCGATGCCCAAAATATCATGCGACGGGAGGACGGCATACACGGTGGTTGTGGCCAAACGCATATGCATATTTGTGGTGCTAGCACGAGTAATTGGTGAGAGCTCCTGTCGGCCGACACACAGCAAGGCAAGACAACGTGTAGGTGTTCTTTTGAGGGCTCTGCCTGCTCTCGTCACGTGGAAACGCTGCCAAATCTTCGCATACGACGGTAGCGACGTCTATGAAGAATCTGTTGAACGGCGAATCGTCGTAGCTATTGTCATGGCCAACGAGAGAAGATACAACAGTGTGACTACAAAAGGATGGATGTGGCTGTCATTTTTGATCTTGATCAGTACTTGAAACTTCTTCACGTCCTAAAAATACCTATTTAAGCTAGAAGCAGTCGGAGCCAAACTAGGAGGGATTACCTACTTTCCGTTCGAAAAACGATGGCTTTGAGTATTGGTATTTCACTAAGGAAGAGAAAGCAGGGCGCGCTGGTGAGGGTTGGAAACCCAGAAACGTGTACCTCCAACGTTGGAGAAGCACTGAGTTTAGGGCGTGTTATATCGGTTGACAAGAATCCCGGCAAAAAGGTAAATTGAGGTTGCGCTGTGGGGAAAAGATGGGTACTACTTAACGGTTATGTGTCAAAACCGTGGTGAGTACATATCATGGCCGAAACCACATATGACAACGCGTCGAGTACGGCTTTTAACACCTGCATAAATGGATATATTGACTCGTCTCGAATTTGTTACTGTTCTGTTTGGTTGTATCAACTTCGGTGGCCGCTCGCCAAAAGAACATGTGTTTAGTAAAGTAACCAATCAGAGCTTCCAATTTGTGGACTATCGTTCACAGCGATTATTAGCAGCAGAAAGCAGCAATACCAACGACCATTGATAAATGCGCATTTGCGCGCAAACTACAGCGAATTACGCGATTTAGACCCCAAAATCGAATGTAAAATCGATTTTTGCACGCGATAGCACCTTGCTGATACCGGTAGTGCGTCCTCAGCACGTAATTGGTGATGACCTCAAATGCTGTTATATCTACCTTCAGTGGCTACTAGGACAATACACCATTTCCCAATCAAGTTGCCAACCGTCCCACGAGTGTTGCAAAGTGAGGTTTTATTTGAAAAACCTATTTTAGGTTTATTAGCAAGAAAAAGTGCATTTCCCACAAGTGCAAATTTCGTCGAATCGTTATCCCACCGCTTGCAAAGTGCTTCGAGTTCCACTCGTTTTGGCGCACTTTGGCCAAGGTAGCAGTAACATTTCCACTTCAGGCCGCGCCATTCTGAAATCTGCTGTCTAGCTAGCATGCCTTCCACCCCCAGCCAACACGAGAAGCGCGCCACCACGAGCGCGAAGCCGCCAAAGAGCGCGTCGTCCGCGCCTTTCGTGAAGGTCGCAACTGGCAGGAGGTTGCTGCCTCCAACGATGTCAACTACTGGACGGCACGGCGCAGCGTAATGCGTGCGGCGACGGCCAATGACATGGCTGCTGCGGGTGGCGTCCGCAGCGGCCGTGTCAAAATGACTGTCGAGGTTATGTCAAAGATCGAGGAGTACTTGGACGAGGACTGTCGTCACACCTGCCAGCAAATGGCTGATCGTCTTCGAAGCGATCTTGGTGTGATGGTAGGAAAGTCGTCAGTCCATCGCGCGTTGCAAGGCATGATCTACAGCGTCAAGAAACTACGTATCGAGAAGGTGACGATGAACAACACGGTGAACAAGGAGAAGCGCAAGAAGTTCGTAGAGACGCTAAACGAGCACATCAAGAAGGGCGACATGATCATCTACCAGGACGAAACCAACTTTAATATGTACTTGTCACGCGGTGAAGGATGGGCTCGTATTGGCGAACGTGCTACTGTTTCTCTTCCTCCTTCGCAAGGTGCAAACCTGAACGTGCAAGGCGGCGTCTCTCCGGAGACAGGTATTGTGCTCATGAGAACGCATGAGGGATCCATCCGAAAGGAGGAAAATGCCAGGTTTGTGGCTGACTTGTTCGTCGCGGCGCAGAGCACCGATGAGTACCGAGCTGGAGCCGTCCAACAAGGTCGTGGTCGTCACCGACAATGCGCCGGCGCACAGGCCTTGGTGCGCGAAATGCTCGTTGCCGACGGCATTGTGAACGGCTCGAAGCTCGTGCTCCTGCGGCTCGCTCCCTACATTCCGATGCTTAACCCTATAGAGGGCTGTTGGAATGTGTTGAAGACGCGCATGAAGCATTTTGTTGCCGAGCAAAAGGAGGAACTGTTGGTTCGGGGTGAATACGACACATTCACCGCCCACCGAATGTCTAACATGAAGGGGGCAGTCGAGACTGCGAAGAGTGCAATTACACGGAGGTTAGTGTCAAGAATGGAGCGACACTGTTTGCGTGCTTGCTTTGCCGCCGAACGCTTGGAGGACATGGAGTTAGGTAAGTAGGTTTGCAAGCTGTGGGGTAACGATTCGACGAAATTTGCACTTGTGGGAAATGCACTTTTTCTTGCTAATAAACCTAAAATAGGTTTTTCAAATAAAACCTCACTTTGCAACACTCGTGGGACGGTTGGCAACTTGATTGGGAAATGGTGTAGTAGGGGTGGCTAGTAGTCACCCCCACTAGGTAATTTTTTGTGGTCATCACCAATTACGTGCTGAGGACGCACTACCGGTATCAGCAATGATCGCGTGCTCGAGAGCTCAGCTCCGATGTGCAAGGTCGAGCAGAGCCAAGTCAATAGGGATAACAGGTTGCGCACGCTTCATGACATGCCTCGGACTTGATCGTCTGAACGAGACGCCCCACCGGCGGTAGGCCACCGCATTTGCATTTGGCGCCAGTGAATCGTTTACAAAAACCTGCTACTGTAGTCCTGCCTTGCTGTGCATCGGCGTTTTCAGCGGCCAGGAGTACTCACCACGGTCTCCTACCTATCTCGCATGGTCCACGACCAACTTGCAACTCATACTTTTTGCAGGGGTGTCAACGTTTCTGCCCAAACTCACTTCCCAGTTGGAGGACATTGCTCCAACTCCTCACAACTCCTCTACTATGTACCAATACTCAAAGCTTTATAGTTCCCCTTAAATGCGTTCAAGATTAAATAGGTATATCCTTTACTAAATTCAAGTATAGATACAAGTAAAATGGACAGCCAAGTTGCCATCCTTTTGTAGTACACGTGGTTGCGTTGGATGCGCTAGGATTCGCCTTCGGCTGGTTTGTTCTTCATAGACGTCGCTACCGTCGTATGCGAACCTTTGGCTACCGTTTAATGCGAAGTAGAGCCCTCAGAAACAAGAGGCACGTTGTGTGTCGTTGTGGGCCACATAAATTACTGTGCTAACCACAAATATGCATATGCGTTTGGAAAGTGTTGTACTGGCTTTGGGCAAATCGATGAAGGGCTACTCCAACTCGATTTGAGCGTTTTGGCCCAAAAGTGAAACGTTGACACCCCTAACTTTTTGGTCATCGAAGATGCCGTACTCCCACCCAAGGACAAACCGGATCCGATCACCTGAAACGAGCACAAGTGTTGCTACGAGCACCTTGTAGCTAGAATCTCCAGGGACTTCAACGCCTTCAACAGCGAGATCGAACCCCGTGAACACTTTGCTTGATACTCAATACTTGCACCCTCATCAATACATTAGTTCCATGGAGGTTAGTTCCTACCATCCACCGACGTCTCCTTCCTTATAAAACTCCCCTCCAACGTCACTAGAGCCTTGTCGAACGCGGCTGCCACGTCCTCGAGATTCCCCAGCAAACGCAGCATCGGCGTCATCAAGTCCACCTTGGACTCGACTCGCACCACACGACCGGCGGAGGCGTCCCAGACGAAGCGAACGGACCCACGCAGGACCAGCCGCTGGTCCAACAGCTTCTCTGCCAGCGGTGACAACTTCGACGCACCGTCCTCAACCAAGTGAGGGAACACATTGCACAGCGTGCTCTTCGTGAGGGTCACATTGGCCATGGTGGAGGCAAGAAGACAGTCGGGCGCAGTCTGCTCCATACGCTTCACTTGCACCTGCACGTCTCCGCAGTAGAGCGACAGCAACTTCCAATTCTCCAGCAACGCCTCGACGCCGCACACATTGCCGTCCGTCACGTCGGACGCCATGGTCGACTTCAAAAAGTCTAGCTGCGCGTGCGACTGGTGTGGACGTTGGAAAGGTCTTGGCATTACCAACAAGAGACGACGTAGCGGACGACTCGGGCGCCACCGTCGGCGTCATGTAGCCGTAGCGGAACAGTCGAAAGTACTCGGTAGCCACGACCCACACGGTCTCGTTCGTGGGTGCGCGCCTCGAGATGGTCTGCCGCTGCGTCTCAAGGTCCTGGATCTCCTCCTGCACTTGACGGATACTCTCGTCCAGGTCGTCGGCGTATTTGCGCTGTCTCTTCCTGTACCTGGCCTGGTTGATTCGACACCTCTCTCGTCGAGAGGCGGACACCTTTATCTTCCGCTCTCCCACTGATTGGGGTGGCTGTTGTGGTTGCTGTTGTTCGGCTGTGCCTTGAGTCGTTTTCGCAGACCTCCTTGTCGTGAGGTCGGCGAACGAGTCCAACTCAGGTGGACGCCTTTGGCCGATGACAGCCCTCGGTTGGTACGGCTCCGTCACGGACAGAAGCACGTTCGAAGAGTACGAGTCGGTGCTGAAAGTCTGTCTCGCTTTCGTGTAGCTTTGCACCACGCGGTTGTCATTGTCATCCGTGAGTCCGAGACGACTGCGGACGGGATCAACTCGCTGCACGACGCCGCCAATGACTGCGTCCCTGAGTGCGTAGCGGGTGGGCGGAGTCAGGAAACTGCTGCTGGCCATGCTGAACGACTTGGGCTGGTCGTGGCGAATTGGTAACTGCAAAGTGTCTGGAACGGACTCACTCACTCTCACGTAAAGAGAGACTGTCCGAGAGCGATTGCCTGTCGTCGGGTCATCAGCGATTACGATCGGGACGGCGTGCGTCAACAGCGATCGCGTGCTCCAGACGCCATCATATGCTCCGTGGAATGGAGGCGAGCCCTCTCCAGAGCGAGCACAGACGCGGTCAACAGAGATAACGTGAGCTCACGTTTCACGATGCTCGGACGCTTGCTGTACAGTACAGTTTTGTGGTGCCACCTCCGTTCGACGCCTTGGTCGCCCTGGATTGATGTGATCGCTATCATATTGAGATTTCGGTTGAATGTCGGCAACAATGTGGTGGCTGTAGGTGGAAACCAACTCGTACGGGGTGCGGAGTTCCAGACAACCTTGGATCATTCACTTTTCACCGGCGTCACGCCATGGCGAGTTGCAGCAGTCTGGCCAGCACGTTATCCTTGTTGACAAAATCAATCAGGAGCCTCTCTGCACCTGTCGCCAACGCTCGACATCATGGATGACTGGTATAGCCTTGCATTATTTTTTGCTCGAGATACATGTAGCCAAGTGAGCGTGCATTTTCGTTGCGTGATCGTTTCGTTTCTCAGTGAGGTGCATTGGTGTCACTTAGTTCTTCGCTAACGACTTCCTTGTGTCCGTCCCAGCTTCGCTAACGACTTCCTTATGTCCGTCCCAGCGGATGTCCCTACGCCATCCACTAGCTTTTTAATCCCAGCACCCTTCCGGTGCTTACCTCCCCCGGAGCCCGAAGACGCCTCCGTTGCGGGATTAGATCATCGAACGAGTTCTTCAGAGCGCTACCTCCAAAGACTGTTCGATGTCCACGTGGCGCAGTCCTCCAAAGACTGTTCGATGTCCACGTGGCGCAGTCCACGCTGCTGACTGCAGTTTGCATCTTCCGCGGGCTCAATCCGCGAGCAGAATGAAGGCTTCTCGCAAAGCGATTACCTCCATGGCGACTGAACGCCTTCTTGACCATTATGAGCTTGATCGCGGTTGTCACACGCGAGCTTGAACCATTACAGCGACCTTCTTCGGAAAGCCGCCCATATCGACCGTAGAGCTTGATCGTGATTGTCACATCACGAGCTTGAGTTGTTGTGGTGAGGAGAAGCGAGACTCCCGCCCCACCGACGACGGCAGCGGCCATTTGCGCGCGACCGAGTTGCCTTCTTGAGGCTGACAATTGAACTTGATCACGGGTGTCACTTCGTGAGCCGAGCGGCCACTTGGGCCTGGTGCCGACATCTTTCGTGCCGGCGTCCACGTCGTACTGTTGCAGGTTTCGTCGCCATGCTCCTTCCAGGGCCCACAGAGGGGCTCCCTACCCGGGAAGGCCATCGACCCAGAGATCTTTGGGGGGCGACCCTTGCTTGAGCGCGACGTGTCGTTGTGGGAACTTGGTGTTGGTCTTTGATCTCATGCCGGGGTCACCACGCCCCGCATGGTGCAGCGTTATTGATGAATTGGTTGGCAAACGCCGAGCACGCCGCCGCCGCTTACGTACTCGGCGCACAGGAAACACCCCATCTCTCATTCTCGGCGGGACTTCGCGTCCGAGAAGAGAGATCCAACCACTTGTGCCAAACGGCGCGAATTGCGAAGTGTTTTTCGTTGCGTGATCGCTCTGCTACGACTGACTTACCCCGACTTGACAAAGCACTATGTCTTGGAGTTCAGTTTCGGACGTATGAGCGGAAGATCATCGTCAAGAAAGCTGAAATGACACCAGCGGTCGGGACCGTCAGCAGCCAGCTCAGCGCGATCTTCCCCATTGTCGGGAACGACATGTTGCGCCAGCCAGGATTGATCAGACTCACAAACACCACCGAGCCCACCTGGCAGTGCGTTGTCGACACCGGCAGCTCCAGCAGCGTGGCAATCACCACCGTCACCGTGGACGACAGCTCCATTGCAAACCCTCGATGCATGTCCATGTGAGAGATGCGCTTGCCGATGGTCTCCATGACGGGGGCTCCCTGGAAAATGATGCCCAGACACACGAAGCAGCCGGCGATGGCCATGATCCACACGGGTGTCTCGCGGTTGGAGCAGCCACCGAATCCGTTGTCGTACACGTTGAACATGGCGGCTACGGGGGCCGTTGCGTTGGCCGCGTCGTTGGCGCCATGAGCAAACGATTCGTTCGTGGCTACCATTACAAGTAGATAGCAGAAGATGAACATGGCATCTTTCTCTTCATTTGAGAGCCGCTCCATTTCAGCGAACAAAAGATCCTCAGCATCACTGAAGGTGCTGAATTCCGACCCACGCCGACGAGAGTTGGCTTTGTCGCCGTTAACGTTAGGCGTCTCAAGCAACACAAGCTCTCCCCCATATTCCACACCTTCGTCTTCATCATCGTCCACTAAGAAGCGACCCGTCTTGGAAGGCAAACGGTCACGAATATACGGCACCAAGAACAACTGAGTGAGGACAGCAACGACGATGCAGCAGCCAGCACTTGCGCCCAGCATGACCCACTTGTTCAGTTTCTTGGTCAGTAACGAGTTGAGGAAAATCATGAAGAAGACGAAGAACGTTGATAGACCGTAGAGAACCGGCACCGACCACAGAGCGTTGCGGACTTTATTTTTCGAGCCCATGATGATGTACTGCGTGCCCAAGTACATCACCACACCGACAATACCGGAGAGCACTGGTGAAAGAGCCCAGGACGCCACAATGCCAGCGAGACCTTCCTCAAACTCCCAGTTTAAACATTTTCCCGCCAGCCCCGACGATCGTTACACCAACGATTCCGCCCACGATGGCATGCGTCGTACTCACGGGCATTCCGTAATGTGTCGCCTCGAACATGAAGAAAGAAGCCCCAAACAGAGCTGCGAGCATGCCGAGAGCGTACATCTGACTATCACAGTAGCCGCACGCCCAGCAGTCGGAGTCTGTCGTCTTGGCCACACCACTTTGAATTGTACTGGAGACACCGTAGCCCAGTGACACTGCACCCAACCAATTGGCGGCGCCACCAAGCAGACACGCTGTCTTGCAGCTGATGGCTCTGGAGCCCACACTTGTGCCAAAGGCGTTGGCGACGTTGTTAGCCCCAACCTGACAAGCCATTCCAGCCATGACAATGAAGCCGAAGACGAGCATCCACTCGGACGACTGCGTACTCTAATAGCGATCGTTGTACTCTGCACACGTTGCACCAGTGTCGTGGATGGCGCAGTCGAAGATGCCAGGCGCGCAGGTCACAACTTGGGCCGACATCGCCAAGTCTTGAAATACGGGACTGGGTTCGTGCACGAAAGTGGGCGAATAGAGAAATGGAGTGAGGTGGAGTCGTCTCAAAAACCTTCATCAATGACGGACGTTGAAGCCATCAAGCCACTCACTAGCAGATATCTTCATCGTTGGAGATTCGCCACTGCCCATGAAACGAGAATCTCGGTTGCAACAATGGCTTCAGTAGTCGTATTCTAGAGGATACATCAGGTTGATGCGCATTGTATTGCAGTGCTACATGTTTAAGATAGCCTGTCGAGTGTTCGTTGTGCAAATTATCTCGCAAACGTTTGTTGAGCCTTCGAGCTACTATTCCGGTGGTCGTATGCTCACTTGTGATTGGTCAGTTTCAGTTTATAACAGCCTTTCAATAACGCAACCATATTTTTCTTATTGAAAGCGATGACTAACTTCCTGGCGCTGCGATCTCGCGTCTCGGTGGCATCCTCGCACTATTTGACCGTGCGATGGACCCCAACGACTGCTCGCCTCTTTTCGAGTAAATTTGCGGCGCCAGCAGTGAATGCCAAGCGGATAATTCCTCTGGTACGTGGAAATAATTCCTAACCAATCGTTATGTGCTGATTTGACTGCAAACATGCATGCAACGAGTGCTCATCAAATTGATACAATCATTTCATTGCAACACTTACAGTCTGTAACCAAGCTCAATGGACATGGAGATGGAGTTGGCAAGTACGTTTCTGATAAAGGCACTGAAATACAAGTGATTGTGCCTTTTGCAGCTCCAGGGGACGAGCTGCAGGTCGAAATTTGGGAGAAAGATATTCCAGTTCGAGACAAATGGGTTGGAGATCCTTCTCGGACCCCCTGGCCCCTCTTCGGCCAGCAAGTGGAGCTCTCTACGCCCAGCGACCATCGAGTGCAACCTCAGTGCAGTAAATACTTTGGAGTTTGTGGTGGATGCAAGTTACAGCACGTGAACTACGCTCAGCAAAGTGAGGAAAAGCAGGAATGGGTACGAGAGCTCTTTGCTGCTCGTCGACACTCCCCAGACATGGAAATTCGCGACATTCTCGGTGTGGAATCTGGAGAGGAGAGCAGTGAGATCTATCACTATCGGAACAAAATGGAGTTTACGTGTAGTACTGGTCGCTGGTTGCTGGATGAAGACAAACCTATGGATGATGATACTGGAGAAGTAGCTCCTCCTCGCTACCCGTTCACAGTGGGGATGTTTCCGGTGGCATCGGTGAGTGCACGACGAGCGAAGCAGGTGCACGGCAAGAGCAAGGCACGTCGACGTCGCGCTGCTGTGTGGAGTCCGCGAATTTTATCGTTGAATGAGTGTTTGCTCCAAGCTTCGGTTTGCAACCGGTTGTTGCAGCAGCTTGTCTCGCGGTGTGAGGACGCAGGGTTGCAGGCGTATGACTTCGCCACACACGAAGGATTTCTCAAGCAAATTGTTCTGCGCCGTGGTGTTAATGGCGAGGGACGCATGGAGATCATGCTTGGACTGGTCACAACAACGTTTGATGGAGAACAAAGCGAGCTGCTGAAGGAGATCGTAAGTGATTTGGTGCAGGCGCATGACCAAGACTTGATCTCTGAGGCGGGCAATGCACCACGGCTTGTGTCGATTGTAGAGAGTCTGGATAGCGAAGCTCAGCGCCACCAGCGCAGAAGGAATGACGAGGCTTCTGAGTCAACTGAAGTCGAGGCCATGGAGCGAGTCCTGTACGGCAAGCCACACCTGGAAGACACGATCTTGGACCATCGCTTTGAAATCTCGTTCGACTCGTTCTTCCAGCCCAATTCTGCCCAAGCAAGTGTTCTGTACCGTGAAATTCAGCGCATGATGGCGACGTTGCCTGAAACGCCTGTGGTTTGGGACCTGTTCTGCGGAGTGGGTAGCATCGGCATTTGCATGGGGAAATATGCCAAGAGAGTTGTGGGTTTCGAGCTAGTGGAAGCTGCCGTCGAGCGTGCAAAAGTGAACGCGCATCTGAATGGGTACTCATCCGATCACATGCAGTTCTTCTGCGTCGACTTGGCTAAGAACTGGGACGAGGAGGAGGTGTTGCAGACGATCGTTTCCAACTCGAGCGAGTCAGAAATGGTGACTAATCTCCCAGACTTGGTGATTGTGGACCCTCCTCGAGCTGGACTGCACAAGAAACTAGTCAGGATGCTTCGCCGCATGGCACCGAAACACATTTGCTACGTGTCTTGCAATCCCCATTCACAAGTCCCTGATCTGGAAGCGCTGTGTGCCAAGACAAAACCGGATGTGGGGGAGTTTGGGTCCTATCGTGTACGACATCTGCAACCAGTGGATATGCTCCCACATACTCCTCATATCGAGACAATTGCATGGCTGGAGCGTTGCGATTAGTGCAGCAAACACTGGAGTGATACCGCTATCAATAGAGGTCGAGGTTGACAAGACGAGGGAGGCTAAACACCGAAGCCACTATTTCAGTCTCGAGTGAGAAAGCGCAAGGAGGTTGCGTGAAAGCGGACGTAGAAGATGTCAACGCACCGAAGTCACGGCCCGGACGAAGCGGAGTGCAAAACTGCTGCATCAGGTACTTGCGTTGCTGCTTGGTTGTACATTTGCATTGTGCATTGGTCTAATGAGAACGCTGTCGTTGGCAACTGATGTCCTTAGAGAAACCTCGGACTGGTTGGCCATCTGAGACGGAGACGTCGCGACTGCGTCGACATGTGACCGAAGTGACTCGAGTGTTGTCTTTTCATCGAGACGGAAGTGCACCGAAGGCCCGACGAAGTTTGCTGGCCACGCAGGATTCACGACGCGAGATCATTCGAAGAGGTTCTGTACAAGAGCTTCCCCATAGTAACGTTGAAGGTGCAGGACGCGAGTTCGAGTCGGACAAGTCTCGGAGCTGCGTGGTGCAGTGACGATGACAATAGATAGAAAATCAATACACTGTTCCTCTGGACTGCGAGTTCCGGTGCAGGTGCAAGCAACCGGTAGTCAGCACAGATAGCCGGAGCGAATCTCTCGGTTCCGGTGCCAACTTTGCGCAATCCTCAGCGTCGACTGTCTCGCTCAATTGCTGGCAAAAAGTGACGCAGTCTCCGAGACCTCGCACGAGGGACCTGCTGAGTGAGGGCGATGCCGTTGATAGGGAATCATTGTGGATGCCCGACGCTGAGTTATCCGTTTGGGAAGCACGCGGCAGTCGTCACAAAAGGCAACTTGAAAAAGCAAACTTGAAGTGCGGCCACGTCGGGGCGCGTCATGCCAAGACTGTGCTTCCCAACAAAAGCTGTTCCCAATGGCACTCGAGGCCTGGACGCTGTCACTACAACGGACAGCATCCGGCTGGCAGAGGCAGCCTGTCCCCGGAGATTCAAGGCGGTGACGACGCAGGCTTCCTCGAGGAGAATTGTGCTGCAATGCATGCCTAGGAATACCGAGCTGGGCAGTTCGTACTCGCAAAGACACGGGCAAGCATTGCTCGGGAGAGCTCGAGAGAGCCAAGGCCAAGGAGGTCCCCCACCAAGACACCAAGACAACGCCAAGTTGTCCCTTAAAAGTGGCCTTAAGATCTTACTCTATCATGGCGTATTCCAAATATAGACGCCACATTTCCGCCAAAACCTGTACAATCAGATTCAATCCGGTAGCCGCCGCCTTTATGCGCCAAATGCCACATTTCCGACGCGTCCGACGTGGTCGTCGTTCATTTGACACTCACTCTCGCCCTACCCCGCATGCGAAGCGGCATCCGAGCTTCAACCTCCCGTAAGTACGAGTTGCAGGCATTGCTGCACTTTACCATTGTCCACTCCGTGCCCAAGTGTCTTCCAGTCCTCTTACTCCATGACGGCCACACTCGTGTACGCCCGCAGCAATCCCAATGCCACAACTACCGCCAGCTCTCGCTCTCCACGCGCCCACGCCCATCGCCACATCAAAGTGAGCTCTCGTCTCGCGCCTCAGATCTACTTGGGCCACATCTTCCGTCCCCCAACTGCAGACGCCAATGCCAATAGCAATGCAAACGCCGCTACTGCTCGCCCCGTGGTCGTCAAGTGCGCGGGCCAATTGCAACGCGACGCCAGCGGCCAATTGCAAGGCCCGTGGAAGGAGTGGCAAGCCGCCAGACAGCTCCGCAGCGTCGCCACGAACCACCCGAACGTCGTGCGCGTGTTCGACACGTTCGTGCAGCGCTCGCACGTGTTCCTCGTCATGGAGCACTGCGCGCGCGGCGACTTGCTGTCGGACCTCATGGCCACGCAGCCGGAGAGTCGACTGGACCAACAGCACGCTCTCAACATCGTGCTGGACGTGGCCAGAGGCCTCCAGTTCCTGCACGACACGTGCAACATCGCGCACCGAGACGTGTCGCTCGAGAACGTCTTCGTGACGAGCGACGGGGGCTACAAACTCGGAGACTTTGGGCTGAGCACACGAGCGGACATGAAAGCGAGCGGCTGCGTGGGCAAGACGCAGTACGTGGCGCCCGAAGTCGTGGCCGAGACGACGTACGACCCCGTGACGGCCGACGTCTGGTCGCTGGGCATTCTGCTCTTCATGCTGCTCACTGGAGCCCCGTTGCTCGAGTTCCCGTCGCCCAAGAGTCCAGAGTTCCAGAGAGTCAAGGCGCAAGGCTGTTGTGGTGTGCTCAAGGCCTGGAACATGGACACTCAGTTCTCTGCTGCTACGAAGGACCTGCTGGCCAAGATGCTCGAGTTCGACCCGACCAAGAGGCTGCAGAACATGACGCAGGTGCTCAACCACCCGGCGCTGCTGGCCGCAAGTCGTCGTGCTGACGACGCAGGCGAGAGCGAGTGAAGGAGCTGTCTTGTCTACATGTTCTTGGTGATTTATTGAGGACAGGACCTCGTCCTCCGTGTAGTTTGGTCAACAAATACCCTTTTTCAATTGCAGTGCAGTGAACGTTCAAGTAGAAGCGTCGGAAAAGCGCGTGCCACGTCGCTCGGAATCAGTTGGCGGGGCGTATCCGCTCGGCGTCATGGGTTCCAGTAGGATTGTGACGGGCTTACACGCCCGACGTCACAAGGAATGAAGTCGAACTAGTGCACGTACTTGTCCACCATTGCGTCACAAGTTGTTAACGTTTCAACAATTATTCTAGGGACGAGCTAATGGTGGAGAATTCAGGGACAAGGTTGCCATGTCCGCCTAGGACTCTCAGATGCAAAACCAAATCGCCACCATTTGCTTCAAACAGTTTGGGAAGTGACAGCCATTCAGTCTTTGGACATGAGTAGAGACTTTCGTCCTCCGTTATTCACTCGTAGAAGTCACACGTTGCACAGTGTCGAGGAAGATGCAGACAACCCGCCAAAGTCCAAGAGGAGACAAGCTTTGGTCATGCCCATTCCGTTACCACTTCGACAACCGAGTCATTTAGTGAAAACCATCTCCATGTTTGGCTATTCCTTGGCTCCACTTTACGATTTCTGGGAGCAGCTTCAGGTGAGTCATTGTGGACAATATTCCGTCGAGAGGATGCCGCCGGACGTCTTTCAGTCGGGTGTTGGCAGTTTGCTTTCTATTGCCATTACTTCCGTTGCTGGTAGTGATATTGATCGACTTCGTCCCGTTGAGACCAATCCAAGAGGGACCAAGTGCCAACTACGCGTTTTGGGTCCGGCATGTTGTGAGTCGAGGGATTTCAGTCATGAGTGTGGAGATGCAAGCCACTTCGTGGATCCCCGAGCTATCGGTGACGATTAAACAAGCTCTTACAATTGCCATAGTGCAGCTACGATGACCATGGGCTTCGAACTGATGGTTGCCGAAATTTGGGTATTCCCCATTCCTTTCCTGTTCGTTCTCGGAGCACCTTTGCTGCTAGCTTTCTTGGTTGTCATGATACGAGTTGTGCTAGGGAAGAACCCGGTTGAAGAAGTACCAGATGCAGATTTTCGGAAGTGGCGATTTCTGCAGATAACCGCAGTGCAGGCCTCGCTTGTGTGGATTTATCCTGCGTACCAAGCCATTTTCATGTCTGTAGACGGATTTCTTGAAATGATAATCGTGTCGATACTGCCCATTATCAATATGGCGCTGAAAACACCTTGGTGGCTCGCGGATCGCATCTGGAAGACAATCTGCCGGAAATGGTGGTGCTTACAGTAGACGGCTTTAACGCTCTGTACTCCGTTATCTGTATGCGAGGAGCGAACTCAGTTAAAATGGTGGGGATCACAGTAGCGCTCAACGTTTGCGTCATGGTGCTTTCTCTCCATGAGATGAATCGCCGCTCTCGATCTGCTCGCGATTCTCGAGTCTTTCATCTCATGCAACTTCGCCAACGACAAGCACAACGAACGCCATCATTTCTATCAGCATCTTCGGGTGGAAGTCCAGAGTTGCTAAGTACATTAGTAGTCACGACACTGAAGCTGCTGCAGACACCAGGACAACTCGATCCGGCCGAGTTACGTGAGTGTCTGGAATGCAACACAAACTTTCGGCCGCCAACTCCTTGCTGCTAAATTCTCTGGCTGCTCGATGTGTGTACAACAACGGCAGGAGAATTTCTCAAGCGCTTTCAATGAGTAAAATGAAATCTCGCTACGCTTCAGCTGCGATTGAAGGCCGTGTCCTGAGTGCTGCTCATTTTACAGCTCCTACGCAGCCATCATCTCGTTTGGCTCAGCGAATACGAGCTGTCATTCTGGCACTACCAGCAAGAAAAATCGGCAGTGGAACAAATAATGGTGAGTTGAGCAGCTATCCTAGTTTTCAGAGTGGTAAAGGCAGCAACAAAGGGAGTAACGCGGAATCTGGTGGCGATAGTTTCCATCGCTTACCTTCCGTTCCTCGGATCGCTCAACTGGTCAAAGTATCTTCGCGATGGATTTCAGAGCGGACTTCTTCCCCCCAAAAGCTGCCACCACTACCGACGACTGCTTTCGATCTCAATACGTCAGCGAAAATGCGTACTCTTGTCATGCCAGGAAGTCCAATTATCAGTGATGTCCTCATCGAGACGCGAAAGAAAAACACAAGAGCAGTGAAGCAGTCGCTTCAGCTACTTTTCTACAACGAGTATCTCGGACTCACTGCGTACATCCAGTGCATCATTCCAGTACTCTACGTGCTGTACATGCCCATTCTTCAGACGCTTCCGAATCGAGTGTATTATCCGACCCACGTCGTGATGCTAGAGAACCCTGCGCAATTTCTTGACCGGATGACCGTGATCGCCATTTTGGCGCTACTGCAACTCGCAGTCCTAATCGCTCTGCACGTATTTGTCGCGACTCGCTTTGCCGTCTCCACGATTTACCAAATTGCGTTTGTGCTGGAGACGCACTTCAAACTTGTGGTAGGAAGACTTGTCGTGTGGTTTCTTTTCGCGGTGCAGTCAACTCTGCTACACTATGGTACGTTCCGTGTGTGTTAGTATTGAACGATAGCTGAAAACTAAAGGCTGGATTGGTTCTCGTTGCAGGTGCCGACTTTATTTTCCTTTCACTTTAATTGGATTCATGGTAGCGGTCCACCACAGGATAGTACCAAGGGAAAAAGTGGTTAGTGGTGAGATCGAGAAGATTACCTTGATTGTAGAATTAGTTTCAACAAATGTAGTTATCCAGAACTGCTTGAGCGACACTATCTCTAGTTCTTAATACCTTTCGAGTAGTGTTCACTGCTATACTTTAGTATTCCGGATTGCTACGAAAACTGTGCTCTTTTCTACAGAAAACCTGAAAAACTTTCATGTTGATAGGGGTGAAAACTATCCTTGGTCGCAGTAACGACGAACAATTTTGAGCATGCACGCCTTCAAAGATTGGAATCGCCTTGAGCACGTGCCGTTGAAACGACAACGCACCATCGCAGGGCTTTCCTAAGTCAATCATTAACTTCCTATTCTCGGGTATGAGTAACTCGACTAAGTTCCATCTTCGCTTTGACAATTTTGCTTTGCACGAAGCAATGGACGACGTCCAGGAAGTGGTCACATCTCTGCAGTCTCTAGACGCTCGACCCACACTTCAACGCGGCACTGGGATCCGGAAAAGCATTCGTGGGGTGGCGGTGGCACCACATTTGGGAGCCACGCTCGGGTCACCTAAACGAAGAAGTAGTGTCCTTCATAACATTCGAGGTCGAGGTCTGCCTTCCATTAGCATCTCCACCGCACCACCGACAGAGAACGAAATCATAGCGAGTGGCGTGAAAGACGATCTACCTCGACCAGAATCACGGAAATCGCTTCGGCGGACAAACAGTTTTTCCCAAGCGATTCGTGGACTGTCGACGGAGCATTTACGAACACTTGATAGTATTGACGTGTTACCTCAAGGCAGTGATAGATCTCTCAATGAACACACGACGTCTCAAGGTTCACCACGAGCGAGTTCGAAAGTTCTTCCTCGTCGACGCAGCTACGCTTTGCACACGGACCAATCTGTTAAAACTCGACGATCGGAACCTCCCACGAAACTCTTGCGCCAAAAGAGTTTGTTAGAGAATGTCAAGGAGATCCCGACCGTTGTTCCCAAGCTGCCAGGAGCGGTTGAAGGTTCTCCGGAGAAGAAAACAACGCTCGATGCCGTTCCAGCGGCCGACAATCCCGACAAAAAACTCCCAGAAAAGCGGAAAGCGTTCATCATTCCTCCACCTCCGCCAACTGAGAGACAACCGAGTCACGTCGTCAACGCTAGTAGCCTTTTCGGATACTCGTTCGCACCGCTCTACGATTTTTGGGAAGGACTGCAAGTCAGTCACTGCGGACAGTACTCGGTAGAACGGATGCTCGCTCTCGACGAGTATTGTCAGCGTGTGTCAATAGTACGCGTGTTGGTCGTGTGCGTATTATTCCCACTTGGTCCATTGCTCGTGGTCATCCTCACCGAGTGTATGCCACTGCAACCAGTAGACAAAGGAGCGCTCGCAAACTATGTTTTCTGGATTCGACACACCATCATGGGGGCGATTCTGGTCTTGTGCGCGGTGAGTCAAGCCAAAGTTTGGATTTCCGACATGATCTTGTCGATGAAGCAGGTGATTGTGGTGGCAATCGCTAGTGCTACATTGTACACGGCGTTGAGTATTCTAGTTGCAGATTTTTGGGGTTTCCAATCCCTTTCCTGGTTGTGACGGGGGCGTCATTCATGTTCAGTATTTTAGCGATCGTGACTCGACTAGTACTCGGTCCTCGTCCGCTAGAAGGTGTTCAAGACGGAAAATTTCTCGGCTGACGATTTCTGATGTTGACTGCTGCCCACGCTTCGCTGCTGGGGATTTATTCGGCATATCAAGCTTTGTTTCTCGAAGTGGATGGAATTTTCGAGTTGGCCATGATCGCGCTGCTTCCTGCTATCAATCTCTCTTTGAAAAACCTGCAGACAGCATTGGGGTCCCATCTTGGCGACAATTTGCCTGCTGTGATCATCTTTAGTATCGACGTCTTCAATGCCATCTACTCTGTGCTCTGTATGCACAGCGCCAACTCAATCAGAATGGTCGTCATGACTCTGGTTATCAACACTTTGGTCATGATTTTGTCGCTGCATGGGATGAATCGCCGGTCTCGAGTTGCAAGGGCATGTCGATCCTTCCAACTGATGGAAAGGCAACAGCAGAAACTTCGTAGGACTCAATCGGTGCTGGATTCCGTCGTCACCGGAGCGTTTTTGAGTACTTTAGTGGCTACGACGCTGAGAATGTTGCAAGCTCCTGGTCAACTTGACGCAACCGAACTGCGTTCAATCCGACTACTTTCCGGAATGCCTCACCAGCTATCGAAACCCAATTCTGCGTTATTGGACTCGTTGGCTACTCGAAGTGTGTACAACAACAACCGTCGCGTATCAACTGCCGTGTCGGTGGCATGGATCAAATCTCGGTTCTCTTCTGCTGCAATGGAGGGCCGAACACTTAGCGCTGATCATTTTTCGCCGTCTCCCCCGAAATCCATGTTGGCTAAGCGACTGAGGGGTGCTGTACTAGTTGTTCCAACTAGCAGATGGCTAAGCCTGCGTGCTAGTTCACGGATAAATGGCGCTGAAAAAGGTTTAACTACGATCCAACCAAGCAGTGGTAACAACGAGAGCGGAAGTACCGAGTCGGAAGGTTCCGAGACGGATAAATTCCCACGTCGCCCGTCAACTGAATCGTCTGAGGCTCCTATGCTGAAAACGCCGACGATTTCAGCCCCACGACCATTTCATTTGATCCAAGCAACATCTTTGCAGTCCGTTGTGGCGCCCATAACCTCCCCACCAAAAGAATCGCGACTAATTGTTCCTGCACTTTGGCAAGAAACGTCGGACAAGTTGATCCCTCTCGTTGCAAAGAGCAACCCCGTCATCAGTGACATTCTGGAGGAGACTCGAAAGCAAAACACGAGAGCGGTGAAGCAGACACTTCAATTGCTTTTCAGCAACGAATACCTCGGACTCATCACCTATACGCAGTGTATTATCCCTGCGATCTACCTCATGTACATGCCAGTGCTTCAAGCGGTCCCCAACCATGTGTACTACCCGACCCACTACCGCTACTTTGGCGGCTCGAGAGAGTTCGATGAACGGATGAGTGTGATCGGACTGCTATCACTAGTACAATTGTTCGTGTTTGTAGTTCTACAAGTTTTCGTAGTGAAACAATTCGGCGTCTCGACGATTTACCAAGTGGCTTTCGTGCTGGAGAACCAGTTTTTCCTACTGCCAGGCAGACTCCTCATGTGGCTCATTTTTGCGGTGCAATCAACGCTTGAACACTACGGTACGTTGCCTTCACGAGATCATTGGAAACAATGATGCTAATGGTTTTTATGTTCCCCTACAGGTGTCGATTTCAGTTTTCAGTTTGCCTGGCTCCACAATTGAAAAAATGGGAAGACATGAAGGATTCGACACAAGAGACCTTTGTCTAGGGAAGATAATACTACTAGCACGTAACTAAAAACAATATTTTGGGATTTCCTTTCTGAGAGGGGGGGGGGGGGGGGTCAGGAAATCTCTATGATGAACTTGCCTAAGTTTTGGACCTATTCTCAGTAACACGAAGCAGCCAGAGTTAGCGTACGTAAGCTCTTCTGCTCACAATTGAGGATAACTCAACTGGGGTGACCCATTCATGACAATCCAAGGCAAGCCATAGACGTACACGTGTTAGACGAAATGCAGGAGATCAGTTCGCGTTTCAAGTCTCGAGCAGTATGGCCACTCCGAGATCTACGACCTCGTGGTCGAGCTACTGTCGTTCCACTTCATGGACGCGAATCTCGAGGTAAAGATGAAAGTTTTGAACGACAACGAAAGTGGGGGTTGCACAGGCCACAGCTACAGATTGGTACAGTGGTTACAGTAATTAGTCTGTCTTCAAACACAATTAGTCTCTCTTCATGGTCAGACTAATTCATGTAAGTCGCATAATGCCTTGCTTCAAAATTAGTCTATATGGAAATGGAAAATGTTCAAAATTAGTCTATGCTGCTTGATGTCAGACTATATCTTGTAAAAGCGTTGAAAACCTGCTTACAAGAATTAGTCTGGGTCAGAGCACTACAGTGGTTACAGTAATTGGTCTGGGTCAGACATTAGTCTGGGTCAGACTAATTACTGTAACCACTGTAGTGCACTGAGTCAAGGTCGTGATATACCCGAGCAAGCATCTCGACCGCCAAATACGACGAATGAAGATGATCGAGAAAGTATGGCGACGGATGCCCCAACTGAACAATTGACGCCTTTGGGGGATACACTTCGCTTTGGTTCACAATGGCTTGCGTCACGACCAACCATCACGAAACAACCCAGCAATCTCGCGCCAGAGCTCGAATTATTCGGTTTTTCACTCGCACCTCTTTTACGAATTTCGAGAACGTCTCCAAGTAAGTCACTGCGGACAGTTTTCGGTTGAAAGAATGCTCGCTCTCGATGAATATTGCCAACGATCTTCTATCACAAGAGTTGTAGCAATCTGCATTTTGTTCCCGTTAGGCCCTTTGCTTGTCTTCATTTTTACAGAGTGTATACCACTACAACCTCCAGAGAAAGGTGCGCTCGCCAATTACATTTTCTGGATCCGACATACCATGATGGGGATCATTCTCGTTGCGTGTGCGATGAGCCAAGCTAAAGTGTGGATCCCTGAAATGAAGTTATCGATGAAGAAAGTGGTCGTTGTGGCAATCGGAAGCGCCTCCGCGCGAGAGCGTGTCGGTCTTTCCACGGCTCAGAATTTCAACAAAAATTCAAGGAAAATGGTCCATTGGCTTCGCACGGTCTTGGCGACTCGGAATCCCTCAGCGCACTGGTGAAATCTACCGTCAAATTGCTGCAGAGACCTGGCTCCACTAGCTCAGCAAGATTCGTTTGTTGTCTGGGATGCAGTATCAACTCTCAGAAGAAAATGCCGATTTACTGAAATCTCTAGCGTCTCGCTGCATTTACAACACCGATCGAAGAACGTCCCGAACACTTTCTATGGGTCAGATCAAGTCGCAGTATGCAACCTCAGCTATGATAAGCCGTTCGCATTGTTTTTCTCGTCTCGTAGTACCTCCAGCACCTCATACAAAGCTCTTTCAAAGCTTGAATGCAGCTGAAATCATTGTACTAATCGTGAATTCTCGCTTGGAAACGAAGACTCAAAAACGAAATACACTCACCTTTCTCCACGAAAACCGAGATAAACTCACTAAGAGGACGCATGCGAAGGACTCAATCGCTGATACAATCCCACGACTTCCATTTTACTCGTCAGTTCCCCTAGGCCAACCTTCTTTACGTTCCTCTCGGAGATCACTGGCTTTGAATTCGTCGTGGAGACGCAGTTTAACTCGAAAAGTGTCTAGGGTATCTTGCAGTCGATTAATTTCTGAAAGACGTAAGCCTCGATCAGTGTGGGGACCAGCAAACTCCTTAATCGGCAGTATGCTAGAGGAGTCTCAAAGACAAAATGCCGAGGCAGTCAAACAAACGCTGCAACTTTTTCTTCAACAACGAATCTGTTGGCCTCATCGCGTACACTCAGTACTGTTATCTACTTGATGTGCATGCCTCTGTTGCAAGTCCTACCTAATCATTCGTTCTATCCGACCCATTATCGCTACTTTGGAGATTCACACGAATTGAACCAACGATTAATGGTGATTGGGGCTTTGGTTGCACTTCAGTTTGTGACGTTGGTAGCGTTGCAGATATTTGTGACAAAACACTTTGGAGTCTCGACGATTTACCAAGTAGCTTTCGTATTAGAGTCCCAGTTTCTCTTCTTACAAGGTCGTCTTCTCGTATGGCTTGTCTTCTCAGTGCAGTCCACCCTTGTACATTACGGTAAAGATCCTCAAAAACAGGTATCTACCTTTTACATTTACGACACAGGCAGGTACCGACTTTGGCTTCCGGTTTGCGTGGTTGGCCACGATCGCTTCAAAAGCAGTAGCTGATGGTGGACAAAACTAAATCCTAAAGCGGTTAATGTACATGTACTATACCCAAAATCTCATCCAAGTCATTCTTAGCACCGAAAACGGTCGACGCCGTGTCTGACATGATTGAAAACTCGCAGGAATAGCGTGAACTTCAGCTATTCACAGTTGGTGTCAAGCAACCATCAAAACGAACCCAGCACCCTCAGTGAAAAGCTTTGAATTAGTTTTCTGTGGGATCGAAATGCCTAGAAAGCGGGGTATCGTGGTGGTTCCACTACCTCTGTCCTTAGATCTCCGCCCTGTTGCCTCACCACGACCACTTCAGGAGCGACAGCAAAGCCAAATTGTCGCCGGGACGATGAAAGTTTTCGGAAGTTCCTTTGGCCCATTGTACAATCTCTGGGAAAAACTTCAGGTCAGTCATTGTGGACAATACTCTGTGGAACGAATGCTGGCATTGGAAGAATACGGTCAACGGGTCTCTCCTTTTCGAGTTGCGGTGGTGTGTATGTTGACACCTTTGTCTCCGTTATTACTTGTGCTGCTGGCTGGTTATTTGCCTTTACGTCCAGCAGCTGAGGGGTTGATTGCGAACTACATGTTTTGGATTCGACATATCGTCGTGCTGGGAACGGGAATGTTGAGTGTTTTAATGCAAGCCAAGGCGTGGCTATCGGAACTACCTCTCAAGACGCCAACAATACTTGGAATTGCGCTCTGCAGTGCCTTAGTGACAACGGGGATCGGTTATCTTGTGTCGTCGGTGTGGGTTTTTTCCAATTCCCTTCATGAATATGCTGCAATCTCCTATAATACTGGTAGTTGGCACCTGCATTTCAGGCCTGGTACTGGGTCGAGGCATGTTTCGAGAGGTTCCGGACGTAGAATTTCGTCTGCAGCGCTTCTTCATGCTCATTGTCGCCCAAGGCTCCCTTTTCAGCATTTACCCAGCGTACCAGGCGCTGTTCAATGCCGTTCCTAGTGTTGTTCAGCCACATCTCATGGCCTTGTTGACGGTGATCAACCTTGCCATGAAAAACATTCTAGCAGCGTGTGGTGCTCACCTCGAAGACCGATTGCCAGAAGTTATCGTGTTCACCATCGACGTCTTCAACGCACTTTACTCTGCGCTGTGTATGCGCAGTACGAACTCCTTGAAAATGGTCGCGATCGTCGTCACGATGAACGCGGTCGACATGATGCTCGCTCTTCACGGAATGAATCGACGATCACGCGTTGCCCTCGCAAACCGAGCAATTCAACAGCGGAGACATCGCCAGCAAAACCTTAGTGCAAAAGCTCTTGGGACTGAACCTCCACAAAAGACCCAGGAAGACTCACTTGGAACGCTTTTCCAGGCAACGCTGGAGCTTTTGCAGTTGCCTGGCCAACTGGACCCTGCAGAGTTGCGTCAAATTTGTTTGTTGTCTTGTGCAGAGCACAAAGTGTCCGAAGCAAGTAAAACTCTTCTTGCTGCTTTAGCTGCTAGATGCGTCTACAACAACGCTCGCAGACCCACAAACGTCCGATCCATGGCCCAACGCAAATCTTTCTACTCGTCTGCAGCAATGAGCGGACCGGACCTAAGTGCCGAACATTTCTCGGGAGTAGTGAAAAAGCCTTCGCAGTTGATGCAAAGATTGCGAGCTGCAGCAATTTTGATTCCAGAAGCAGGTAAGCGCTTCAGTTTTCAAGTCGGTGTTCGTCTTGGCAATTCTCTCGGCTTCCGCTTGGATAGTAAAGATCGACTAAGCCACCAGAAAGACACGGACGGTGACGAGGAATCTGACAACGACAGCTTTGAGAACGATACAACACCAAATGAAGTCGGCGAACTCGCTTCGTCGCCTTCACGGAGAGATTCAATCCAATCCGGATCGAGCACTCCGACATCAGGAATTCAAGTCGAGTCGTATTCCCGACGAATGTCTGGCCACGCAGGCTCAGCACGAAGAATATCTGGCCAGGTCGAGCCATTTGCACGCAGAGCTTCAGGCCAGGGTGGCTCGGGTCGTGGACTTTCAACTCAACTGGGAGGATCATCACGACGAATGTCTACACTACTTGGAGCGGGGTCAGCCCGACGAATGTCGGCACTAGCAGATCCTGCTTCATCTCAAAACGGCTCGGCTCGTAAACTACTAAACCACTTAGGCTCTTCCCGAAGACTGGCCGAATTGACTGCTGTATCGAGGAAACTATCGACGACTCTGAAACTACGATCGCTTCTGATGCCCGACAACCCTGTTATCAACGATATTTTGAAGGAGACTCGAAAACAAAACACGGTGGCCGTGAACCAGACACTACAGTTGCTTTTCAACAACGAGTATCTCGGACTCATTGCCTACGCTCAGTCAATCACTCCGATGATCTACATGGCGTATATTATCATCATGCAAGAGATGCCGAACCGCGTTTTCTACTTGAGTGGACGCGATTTGGATCATCCCGAAGGACTGTTACAGCGATTTACTGTCATCGCGGTTTTTGTGGCACTCCAGACTGGAATTTTGATAGGGCTCCACGTTTTTGTTGCCACTCGGTTTGGCGTCTCTACTTTATACCAAGTGGCTTTTGTTCTGGAGACTCACGCTCGACTCGTTCAAGGCAAAATCGCGACGTGGCTCCTGTTTGCAGTGGGTTTCATGCTGGAACACTACGGTACGGATGGCTACTTTGATTTTGCTGTGAAAGAACTGACGATTAACTGTGTTACTACCGCAGGTGTTGACTTTACTCTCAAATTCGACTGGATTCACAAACCTGCAGCTTGACAACGCAGTTTTCAAACCATTTCACAGCTGCTTGATGATCGACAATACCGAGCGCAAAGTGTCGAAGATGGACCAAAACTTCCAAACACTGGATTTGTAGTGGCGCCGCATCTTCGAGCAAAGCTTTTTCAGCGCCTTCAGCCAGCAGTGAAATTCATCCCAAATGTTGGAAGACGTTTGAGTGCTCCATTCGAAAAACGCCGAAACAACCGCGTCAGTACTTCAGAGACCATTCAATTCGCCAGCCACAACGCCAATGTGAACCAAAGGGACACGACGGAAGAGAAGGACCTCGATACTTTTATTCGACATTACAAAAGCTTGTCAGAGTATTCACCTCACCACTGAAAGTGTTTAGTGCTCTTCGCAAAGTATCGGATGCAACGATAATTTCGGAGGTTTCGAACACTTTGCCCAAGTTGCAGTCGCTAGTTTTGACTTAAAATGCAAAAGCCGAGCCAAGGTACCAGTAGTACTACGATGGTGCTCTCGATGGCACGCGCGTCATCGCTAGAGCACTATTGTATCCGTAACACCCTCTTCTACTGGTAACCTCTAGTCATCTAGGCCAGCGTCGATTTTCAGGGCGGTATACTTCCCGTAGGCCAGAATCGCCACCTCCTTTTCGGCCTCCGACGCTCCTGCAGTATCGTCGAGCATTTTCTCAAAGGCATCGTCGGACATTCCATGTGGAGGTCGAAATCAGGGAATTTCGACTTGACTCAGGGGCTTTTAAGACCTTGGGCAGCAAACTATCAAACGTGCTGTAGTCGGCGACTTTCGAGACGACCTCCATCATGTCATCCCAGTTTCCGTTCGTCCGAGCAAGATTCGTCACCAGACCCAAAGAATCAAACCAGCCTCTCTCGTCTTCGCTGTCAACGTCATCGGCAGTATCGTCGTCTTCGTCTTCTTCTTTGTCGGGGATCTCGCGTTGCCTCAGAAATCGGCGATCGTGTTCAGTGATCTCTTGAGCGTCGGCCAGCACGGCGTTGGCCGTGTCCGACGTAGACAACGTCATATCACTAGCAGCCGAGGTGGTCTCCAGGGTTGCTGCGAACACGGCTTTTTTGGCTGCTTCTCCAATTTGTTCGGAGATCACGAGGCGTTGGAAATAGCAGGAGCCGCCACTGTAATCTGGTTCTGAACACCTTTCGCCATGGAATCCACAATTGTTGCCACATCAAATCCAGTGACGGGCATCCAAAGAAACAGTGCTTCACAGTTTCGATTGATCGACAATTGAACCGAACACACTTGTGAACCGTAGGCTTCAATCGCTTCAAGAAATACAAGCGCGAACCAACAATAAGGTCACCGAAAAAAAGTCGAAGCATCACATCATGTACTACTGGTAATAGATATCCACGTAGTGATAACACTTTCGACAATTCTTGGTGCACGAGCAGCTTTGGGCAAACCCAAATCCTCCATAGAATGATGTTCAAGCGCAGCTTGTTGCAAAAGTTTATTCCAATCCTGGTTGCGCAGATTTGGGAAGAAGCGTGCAGTAAGTTCCGTCGTCTGAGAGCAACTTACCGCAAGTCCGTTCGTTGGTGCAATGTTGATAGCCCGTACTATTTGGATACCTCCTTCATGGGTGTGTGGCAGAATACGGTGATAAACTTGACTAAGTTGACGATAGAGCACAAAAATATCGGTAAGCAACACTCGCGGGCCTTCTTCGCCACGTAACGCTGAACAAACTTTCGTGAAAAAGACGAGAGAAGTTGGCCAATTGCGTTGTTCGTCTAAGAAATCAGCAAAGCACCATTTGCGGTGCTGAGCCAACACACGGCACAATCGCCGGACTTGGGACTGCCGGATCCTAAGGGCTTCATGGTTCGTTTCGAACGCCGAGTATACCATACTTGAAAATCTTGAGATTTACTCCACCATATCGGACTAAACAGGGCATATTGCAAAGCCTGAGTCCTCGAGATGTGAAGTGAATTGCGAGGTGGCCATTGAATTTTGTTCCAATCTCGCAACACTTGCCTCCACCACACTGGAAAATTGGTTGCTCTCCAGCCTGCTGTACACGGAGGGTTTTGCAATAAAAAATCACTGGATCGGACGCGAGAAAGGGCTCCATACCGCTGTGTAATTATTGCCAACATAGGTCTATACCACACATCAACGTCATCATCAGAGTGAGAGCTTATAGCTGTCACAAATTTTTGTAGGACCTGAAAGTGTTGTCGATGTATAGTTGTAGCCACAACTGGAACACCAATACCATCAGCTTCACGCGGCCTATTTGCAAGGCCTTTTTGGACAACACTAATAATACTTGTTCCAATAAACCGCAACAAGGTCAAATTAATAATATAATCGATTTAGAACTTCGGGTGTGGATTCGAATGAGCTATGGGCAATCTTGTCGTGGTTTCCTATCCAACTGCATTGTATCGACTCAGCAACAGGCAGTTTCTAGGTTATTAAATACTCAGGGCGACGGCCGAGGAAGGGTGCTGTATCGGAGGCGTTAGCAGGCGTAAAGTGGAAAACCGGCCACATGAACTCGTGTGTCTCATAACATTTACGCTAATGGCCTTATCACGAGCGAGCCGCGACGAAACTCATCTCGTTCCAGATGGATAATTCACTGATAAGGGATAACGTGAAGAAGAGCGGCAATGATGAGAACGTCACAGACGCCGAAAATGCATATATTTAGAACAACCTTACTCTAATGCCTCTATAAACTGATATTTGCATTATTTTAAGCGCATTTCCGTGGTCGGGAAGGTGCGGAATTTTACGCCTTACGCCAATCCTGCAGGTGGAATCCGCTTTTCCAGATTCAGAGATTTAAGATCTGTGCCGTCACAGATGCCTACGGGAATCGCTCCACTACGTACATGTATAATAGTAGTGTATACATGTAGTTGTATGGCTGGACTCTCTTTCCCAGATGGTCAAGAGTTGTGCTTAATCCTTCGGATTCGAGATCGAACTGTGGTGTGCATGCTGTGACTCCTAGGAATCCAAACGCCAGGTGAAGTACATCCAATCAACACATTAGAAGGACTCTATAGTTAGTTAAACATTGATAGAGGATATCTGAACTACCGACCAACACGTTAGAAGGTGAGCTTCTCCCTTGACATCTGCGAGGGGGTTTGTATTATCTCGGCACTCTCGATGAAGGACAAATGCAACTATGCATTCCTCCAAAATTTAATCCATACTGTACATGCACACACTTGGAGTTTCTAATCCCAATGGCGAGCCTAGAAGGGAATAGCACGGACCGGATAATGAGTCGATAGGTGCGTACCGGCACCACTCCTACTTGGTTGTACAGTACACGTTCGAAAGTTAATGTTTCACGAGGTCAGTCTGTAGAGCTGTTACCAACTGCAACGTCTTTGAATTGCCGCAAAGGTCTACACTCCGTTCGCAGCGAGAACCGCGTAATGGTTGGCGTTAATACATTGTTCTCATTCTGAAGCAGTTCGGACTCCGGGCTCGAAGCTGAGAACATCCAGACGCGAGCAGATCGCAGATCCTTGCCAATTTCAGCGAACAAGCGACTCACGATCTTGAATTGGGGGTAATGACCTGTACTTTGTTTAGGGTTTAGGGAATTCAATATCGGATGTGCATCTACTTCGAAGTGAACTGAACAATAAATCACCGGTGAAGTTTACGAGACGGCTTACGGTATAGCTTACAGACGTTACGTATATAGTTTACGGCATGCCTAGGCAAGAACAAGCTTAACTACTAACTAATGTATCACTTTTCATTCTGCAGCTATACCGTTCATCGGCCTCGTCCTTCTTCATTCTGCCTCCTTCGCCTCAAAATGAAGCTTCAGATCTATTTCTCAACGAGGGAACAATTATGCAGCAATTGTAATTGGCCGATGGGCGTTTCGCAGTGTGTTTCGTGCTGGTTCTTGGTAGTCAGATATGAACAGGTCGTGGCAAAAAATCGACGACGTCTTAGAGCGAATTTGAAGAACTTCCGGTATTTAGTGGACTATGCAGCAACGATCCTTTTAATAAGTAAGTGAAAGGCGAACGAACATTTCAGCTTTCTGGTGTGCTACTGCCGATTGGGCTTCTGATGACACTTTCGCAGAGTTTGTCGACGAAGATTTCATTGCTGGAACACATCTGACTGAGAATCATCGCGGCCGTGAAAATTTGTTCCTGGGCTGGCGTACCCTCGACATTCCGCTTCCATCCTCTACGCAATGTGGTTTTATCATTTCGATCTCGCTGCACAAATTTGTTTCGTTCCCTGTAGTCTTCATGATCGTTGGTCGTGACTTTCGCGTTGTCTGTACATTCACCTTTGGCGATCCAGCAGACGAGTTCTCCACCACCAAGACATCGATCGAAGCTTGCGTTAACAACATTCTGCTCAGCAATTTTGGCTACGGCTATCGAAGGACTCATCATACAATTGCCCATCATCTACTACTGGGGCGCTCTAATCGTGTCGAAAACCATTTTGCACAACATGCGAACGTGCTCGACACGTACGAAGGAGGGGGCGAGGAAACTTCAACGGCAAAAACCATCACACTCCATGAGACGAATGGTCCGTATTGCCACGTACGTCCAAACAAATTCAATCAGGTTGTAGATGTTTAGCCTGTGACGGCGTGATGTGCAGTTAGTACGACCAAGGTATATCCGGTGCTGGAAAACAACAAACCTCTTCTCAGCGTACATGTATTATCGGTTGGTGACAGCTTCAAATTGTAACGAATGGAGGAAACTTGTTAGACTTTGATGGTATGTGGTTATCCTTTTGGTTCTTGTTAAAGGATTCTAGCACAGCTTTGGGGTAGAGGTCATGAAAGCGAACACCTTAGACATTGATTTAGGAATCTCCTTGCTTCATCCACGAAACTTGAATGCAAAGTCCGAGCCTGTATGTCTGTGACAAAAAGTTAGTGTGTATTTTCACGTTGCACTTACAAAGCATTGTTTGAAGTGCTTCCCACGGAAATCAATACGTTGCTAATGACAATAAAGCTCAACCCGACTCCTAGGCAACTCGATCCAGCCGAGTTAGGACAGATCCGCCTGTTCGCGGGTGGAAAATTCAAGCTCTCGATGGAAATCATCGCTGTTTTGAATACTTTGGCAGCTCGAACGATCTACAATACGGAACGTAAAGTGTCGAAATTGGTTGTAACTATGTCGCAGCTGAAGGCACGATACGCGATGGCAACAATTTCTGGACCAAAACTTCCACACACTGGATTAGTTGTGATACCACAACTTCGAGCAAAGCTTTTCAGCGCCTTCAGCCAGCGGCGCTGGCTGAAGGCCTTCCAACAATTGGAAGGCGTTTGAGTGCTTCATTCGAGAAACGCCGAAGCAACCGCGTCAGTACTTCAGAACCATTCATTTCGCCAGTAACAACGCCAATGTGAACCAATTGGGCACGACGGGAGAGAAGGGCCTCAATTTTTTTCCATCAACGCTTGTCAGGGCATTCACGACACCGCAAAAGGCGTTCGATGCACATCGAAAAGTATCGGATGCAGCAATCATCTCGGAAGTTTTGGACACTTCTTCCAAACTGCAGTCGCTAGTTTTGCCTCGTAACCCCATGCTCAGCGACTTGCTTCTCGACTCTCGAAAGCAAAATACCCGCGATATAAACCATACTCTGCAGCTATTATTCAACAACGAGTATCTCGGTCTCATTGCGCACATCCAATGCGTCATCCCGGTCATGTACATGGTCTACATGGCTGCTACAAAAACTTCCCAACCGAGTGTACTACCCCGAAACACGATATGTTCAAGATGCAAATTTGTTTGCGGATCGAATGCTGGTGATCGGACTATTAGGTGTATTCCAGTTCGTGTCGTTGTTGCTGCTACACAGAATCGTGGCTTCTCGGTTCTCAATCTCGACGCTGTACCAGATTGTGTTCGTGTTGGAGACCCACGCGACACTAATTCAGGGGAAAGTGGCATCTTGCTTTAATTTCGCAGTGAGGTTCCCACTCCAACACTATGGTAAGCAATGAATTGTAAATGCAAAGTGAAAGTGCGCACTAACTTTCGCCACGGACATGCAGGTTCGGACTTTTCATTCAGGTTTTCATGGATGTATAAAGGAGATTCCTAAATTAATGCCCGAGGTGTTTGTTTTCACGACTTCTACCCGAAAGCTGTACCAAATGGACAGCCAGTTGTCATTAAAGTCTAAGCTACCGTCATTCAACGGTTTCACCATTCTCCATGTTGCCTCCTTCGTCTCAAATGAAGCTTGAACATCTCAACGAAGGAAGGCAAAATGCCGATTTTCCAGCAATGCTAGTCCGCCATTGCCAGCGACACCCTCGAAGCTTTGCTTCATACTCGAGAACTCCGTCGCACAGTGCTACGAGCCCCTCGCCCTTTGATCTACTTGAGTTTGTTGGTGCTGGCGGTGCACATTCCACCACCCGGACTTTACAAACTGAACAACGTGTTGGACTGGCTCAAGCTCACTCTTGCACCACGTATCTTAGTGGCACAGGACCACAGCAAGAGGATCTACCAGTAGATCAAAGGTTATCACGAGTCAGTGGCTCGACAAGGCCACCGGTAAACTCGAGATCTGAGTCACCATGTACAATGGAGAGCTCAGTTCGTGCGGTGTCAGGAAGGAGGTTTTGTTGGTCTGTCGTCGTCGAGCACGGGGGCTATAGCTGCTCCTGAAAGTTTAAGTGACCGATGGGCGTTTTGCGGTGTGTTTCGTGCTGGTTCTTGGTGATCAAATGAACAGATTGTGGCAGAATCGATAACGTCTCGGAGCGCACTTGAAGAACTTCTGGTTCTTCGTGGACTACGCAGCTACGGTCCTCGTGGCCGCGCTTAATGGTAAATCATAAAGCTTCCGCTACTGCCGATTGGGTTTTCACCGCGACCATAGCGATTTTGTTCCTGTATCCTCAACACGCTCCTCGAATTAACAACCATTTCGAGCTCGCTGCACAAATTCACTTCGTTCCGTGTAGCTTCCGCGATTGTGGTCGTGACATTTGCGCTGTCTGGGCATTTCATTTTTGACGATCAAGCAGAGGAGGCCTCCACCATCAAGGCATCGCTCGAAGCGTGCATCAACATTCTGCTCGGCAATTTTGGCTATGCGGCTATCGAAGGACTTGTCGTACCAATGTCCTTCATCTACTACAGGAGTGTGGTAGTTTCCGCTTGCGTTCCTTGGAATGCTGGTGTTGTATTGATTGCAAATGGGAAAGTGAGCTTCTGTCGCTACTGCTACATGCTATCTCTACCCGACAACGGCCTCTGCCTTCGGCGTCGAGCACCAGTGTTGCAGATGAACTGCAACTTCACGTTGGTAGGCGACGATGTTGGTTGGGATGGTGTCCTTGATTTCGGATAGCCTCCTTGCCGTTGAGGATACGCTGCAGGCTATGCCAAACACTACAAGGAGCTCATTTTGCTCAACATGATGCTCGCGATCGTGCACGAAGAAGTCGAAGGGGCTTCCAATGATAAAATTACCAGACGAATGGACCGGAAGCCTTATTGTCACGTACGACTTGTTGATGTTCCTACTCGTGGGTGTCGACAAGGGCATCGGCAATTCTCTCGCTGGCAACTTGATGAACTTGACAGATGACTTGGTGAAACGAGGAGTGCTATTTCGTGGTCGAATTTGTCTCGGAAGTTGAGCAACTTTGTCCGTACATGTATTGCAGCACTCGAACAGAAGCTGGTAGTACCTGTTCGTGGTCGAACCGAACATGACCAAGCAATGTTTTTCACTACTCCTTCCAGGTGGAAATCTTATGGAGTCAACTACACGTATACAGACAACTCCGACTATAGTGGCGCCGGATATAAGAGAAGTTTGAATGTAAGAGCGGTAAAGACCAGACCAAAATCGAGGCATATTTATATGAAGTCAATCCGGTTATAAGGTTGTTCGAGTGTAAGAGAGACCCCCTTGGGACAATAAGAGAGTGGGTCATATGGCTCACTTTGAAACACGAACGCAGACAAAGGTTTCAGCCCGTCAACACCTCACGATCTACGAGAAGAACGAGCTGCGTCGCCACCATCTCGCCAACCCCAGTCTCAAGCACGTCGAACTCCAGCAGTGGGTGGCTACACGTCTCTAGAAGAGGATTGGTGTTTCGACCGTCGGGAAAATTGTGGACCAGCCTCTTGATACCACACCTATCGACAATACCAAGAAGAAAACTCAAGCCCAAGCACACATCAATCGATCCCCAGCTTCTGGACTTTGTCCATAACCAAGAGGAACATGGTCTGCTATCTGACGACGTTCTGCAAGCGAAGGCCAACCGGCTAGTTGGGGAGGAGGTCATTACGCTGTCCTGGGTTCAGCGGTTTAAAGCTCGCCATGGCGTTACCCTGCATGTCATGCATGGTGAAGCAGGGTCGGTTGACACTGCGAGTCTTGGCCAACAGCGTACGGCTTTGATGGAGCTGCTTAATCAGTACAACCCGCATGACATCTTTAACATCATTTTCACACGCGGAGGCTTTGGCAGCAGCGCAAAAACTACAGGTATTCATGATTGCTCATGGATATCAGGATTACTGAGTGCAAAAGGTTGTCGATGCCTGTAGGACGATGGCTATCACCTCGAAGCGCCAGACGGGGCCGAGTTTCTCTGCACGGATGTGTCGGGGAGGCTCAGTCAGGCTTCGTCGAAGCTCAAGCGCTTCCGCCAAGACTGCACGGACCTCCACAGACAGTTGGTGGCGGCCAACGGGGCTCTCGCGAGCCACGCTGAGCTCGAGGCCAAGTTCAAGGTGGAGACCGAGGCCTACAACAGTTCCATTACCTGCACGCTCCCCCTCGATCGCGAGAAGTTCAAGGCTGGGATCACTGCTAACACGGCGCAGCTCGCCAAGATCCAAGCTCTTCTGCGCAGCACTCCGTCGGCGCCTCAAGTGCGGGAGAAATCTGTGGAGGCGGAGAACGAGGCTTTACGCTTCTCCAACAATGTTCTCCGGAAGTACGAGCTCGACCAAGACATCGACGGTGATCGCTTTGTCGCTGTCATGGCGGGTAAGCCTCTGCCTGTTTTCACCCGCTTTCATCTTCTCATCACCTCTTTGTCTCTGTCAGGTGTTGCTAGTGAGGAGGTCGACTTGAGCATTCTGGGCATTGATGTGGCGAAGTCTGGAACCAAGCGACCGCATCCTTCGCCTCCAGCGGCGGCGGCTACGGCTTTCCAAGCTTCTGCAAGCGTGCTACCTGCTTCTGCAGCGTCAGGCGGAGGCGGCGTAGCTTCGTCCGAGTCTTCTGCCTCAACGATCGACCTTAGTGGTCTTTCCGAGGACTCAGAGGATTCAGCTCCTCGGATTCCGTCGGTCAAGCGTCGTCGCCAACAGTCTCAAGGCTCTGTCAAGGGTTCATCGTCTCAGCTACCTTTGTCCAAGCGTCTCGGGCGTCCGTCCGTCCCTCCACAGGTGAAGTCTCGCCCGGTGCCGGCCCAATAGCCCACGATTTCAGGTCCGGTGCCAGCGACGCTTCCAACTGACGCGGTCGGCAAGTCTGACGGCAAGGTTGGAACAGTGGCTCCTGCTGCAGTGTCGACGAGCTGCGCTCTGCATCGTCTGGTGCTGAAGTCTCCGCACCGGGTCCACCGGCTGATGTCGCGGACATGTCGGTGGATGAGGACTTGGCAGAGGCTTCTCAGGCTGCGATTCCTGCTGAGAGTCCGTTCTCATCGCCTGTGGTATCCCGACCTCATCGGGATGGCCGGCCGACGCGTGGAGCTTCGGTGATTGCCGGGTTGCGGTCGGGCCAAGCTGCGGAGCTGGAAGCAGCGTCGGACGACTTCGTGTTGGGCTCGAGTCCTGCTCCTGCTTCCTCTGAAGTGTCGTCTGCGTCGCCAGTTCCTGCAGTTGCTTCTTCTGGTGTTGGTACGACCGCGGCAGACACTTTGGTTAAGTCTTCGCCTTCTGCACCGGCAGCTTCTGCAAGTGGTGGTGCTTCTGCGGTTTCCACTGCGCTCACCGTGGTTCCGACGGCACCCGCGGTTCGTCCACCGACTACACCGCCTCGTTCTGGTTCTCGTACGCTGCGGCCGCGTTTGGAAGTCACGGAGACGCTGTCAACGACGCCTGGGACGGATTCAAGCAAATGCACGGCAGTGTCTGCTGCTGCGTCCTCCGCTCAAGCGGACCCAAGCGTCGCGTCTTCCCGGCGTCTGGCTCCCTCTGTATCTCCGTTCTTGACTCCGAGCTTCACTGCCCCAGGAGCGCAGAAGTGCTGGTGCCAGATCCAGAACGGTCGGGTTCCTCCGCCTCTGACAGCGGACACCGAGACTCCGTGCTCGGTCGCCGGGATCCTCGCGTTTTGCAACTATGAGGATCCGTTGCACCCATGGCAACTCCTCCGAGGTTTGCTCCCCGAGCGCCCTCGTCTGTTCGGCGCGGACGACTACATGCCGGACGTGAAGATTTCTACTCGCGCTACCGGTTTACCGAGGACTGTGAAGCATTGGGGGCTGCTCCAAGACACCGCTGTAGCACGACCGAGAAAGCAGACCTCGGTTTCGCTATGTGGGAGCGTGGACACTGGTTCTCCGCTGCTTCGGTTGAGTGTTTCTTGCGGAAGCTCGCTGCAAGGCTCGGTGAATCGTCGCCGGTTTACCAGGCGGTGTTGGCTGCGTGGCGTCGGTACAACAAGACGCGCAACTTGCGAGCTGACCGTCTTCGCCACCAGGCCCCCCACCGGTTCTGGTTGTCGTGCACCACCCCAAGCGATGGCCCACCGACTATAATTACAGAGTTCATGTTGGAGCCCACCATCGTCCAGTACTCGTTCGAGGTGATTCCGTGGGCTCCTACCTCTGAAGATTGGGTCGGCGAGGTTTCGGCGCTGGACGCAAGGCAGCCGTGGCGCATCTGTTGGGTGGACGTTCCGTCCGAACACCCGTTCAACACGACGTTCGCCCCGTGCAATCCGGAGGTGCCTCTCTTCGTTCCCCGCGGGATGACTCGTGAAGAGGTTGGCCGAGGTATTGTGGTTAGCCTCTCGTTGACGGCTCAAGAGATCTCGGCGCCGTGGGTTCTAGACTTTTAGTAGCTCCGCCGCCGTGAAGAGGCTGAAGCATCTTCCGAGGTGACTGGTGCTGCTGGCGTTGCTGATCATTCGAACGAAGCGTCTGAAGCCTGTGGCGCCTCGCCTGGTCGTGTTCCACGCCCGGCTACGGATGGTGCGTCACCTCCTGGCACCTTCACTCAAATTTAGGCCTCGGTTTGGCCACTTTCATCTCCGTCCTTCTCCTCCCAAGCCGCGCAAGGTATCACCGAAGTCTCATTCTTGTTGTAGTCGCAGCTTAGGGTCCAAAGTTTAATTCCACAGCAATCCAAGTTCCTTCCAAAAATTCGTTCACTTCATATACATCATGCAATTGTGGTGTAGTAACATTTTCCATCACTACCGTGGGCTACACCAACCCCACGGTCGATCCAATTCTTGTTCAGCGCTGCATGTAGTCCTCGTCAGCGACTTGGACCATCTGCAGGCGGCTTTCACTTCTCTTCTGTCGTATATTGTGCGTTCTACTCGAACTTTCCAAGGTCGATTGGTTGAATCGACGGAACACAAATCGCCGGAAAATCGCCCAAATGCAAAATTCTCTTGATCTCACTATCTGCTATTCTAGGTGCGATAGCGGACTTATTCGGAGTTCTACAGTACAGTCCGGTCGATTGCAAAATGACTTGAAAATTGTAAAACCCAAGTCGACAAAACCGACCAGAAAAGGCAAACTTGGACGGAATTTACAATATAATCGTACAGAAGTCCTCCACACGACAGATTTGAAGCTGGTTCCCATGTGGGTTCATCATATCCAATCCACTTGACTTTGAACTCCCGGACAGCGCGTTCAGTGCTCGTTGACAACGGTGTTCGATCATCTAGAATTCCTTCCACTTCGTATTCACCCGCACGATGGTCAGACTCCCAGCTATCTTCAGGAAGTAGTTCTTCGTCAAAATCGAAACGTGAATCCTCTGTCGCCTCAGGTACTAGCCGAACCGTCGGTCCATCCTCGAATTCCTTCACAGCCTTCAACCGCGACACATGCACCACCGGGTAAAATCGATATCCACTCCGATCTGGCAGTTCCAGCTCGTACGCGAACTCTTCCACCTTATCCTTGATCCTGAAAGGGCCATGCCACCGGTGAGCGAGCTTCTTCGTCAGTCCGGGTTTCACTCGTTCCATGTACAACCAAACTCTCTCTCCAGGTGCGAACAGAGACTTCTGAGGCTCTTCGTCACCTCTGTCATCGGTCGGAACCGCGTCAGAAGCTTCACCGTCGCTCGGTCGCGGTATAGACGCTTGTTCCTGACGGCTCAGAGACTCGTTGTGCTTCTGAGCTCGGCGTGCTTTCGCAGACGCTTGATACTCTTTCGCCATCTCTAACGCGATCTCCTGCTGTCGGTGGACTTCTCTGCGCCACCTCCAAGCGTCGGTCTGGGCTCTGGTACCTCGTTTGAGCGACGACAACATCGCTTTCAACGTTGTATGCGCGTCCCACCCATGAACGAGATAAAATGGTGTCACTTTCCTTGTTAAGTCGAACGAGTTGGTGATCGCGAAAATCAAATGCTCTGCGATATCATCCCAGTCCTGTTGCAACGGCTCTTCAGCATAAACCCTCACTGACAGTAGTCGCATACAGCACATTTGGGGGCCGTTTTTTTAGTCATTATGAATGTATCAAAATCACATTTAATACGTGGTTTTAGGGATGGTTTTGGACGATTTCTAAACAGTCCAAAACACTTCCGAAAAAGTGCCCGAAATGCCGTTCAAAATTCAAAACTGTTCAAATTATCGTACAGAATATTCTCGACAAGAGGTCCTGGGTTTTGGACAGCGACCAGATACCGTGGTGAGGCCCGAAGCCGATGGGGGAAGACGTCCAGAGCATCTCCGAGAACGGCGTGCCGAATCTCTTCTGCGCACGTAAAACAACGAGGACGACGAAAATAGCGGCTTGATCGAGGAACCTGAGTTGACCAAGGCGATCAAGTACTTGGCAAAACTGCACACAAGATCCAGTCACTGAAGAACAAGGTGCGCGCCGGCAACCAGAGATCGTGCGCGCGTTGGTCCTTCGCCGTGTTCGTGCGCGGGCAGCCGCAGCCGCTGGGCGTTGTGGACTTGGCACGCTCCAGCCGTGAGTACTGCGTGGCACTCAAGACATGTGGTTTCGCGCTAGAAGATTGCCTGGAGGGCGACGCCGATGGGGAAGGCGAGTTTCTTGACCTGCTCAAGGTGTCGCTTGCGCTATGGCATCTGTGCGAGTTGCTGGTGCTGTGTGGCGGCGAGGCCACGCTGGCCTACGACCTGGCGTGGTGGCAACATGAGAACTACTGCAGTGCGCTGCTGGAGCGGACACATGAGGAAAGTGAGCGGCTCACGAAGCAGACCAAGCCCGGGCCTTCTGGGCAACGTTCCAGTGCCTCGTGGTGACTGGTTGGCGGTGGCCCGAGAGCCGCGACGCTGCTGGCGACGCACTTGAGCTACCAGTTGCTGTTCTCGGACGATGCCGACTCGCTCACATACGCCCCATAATGCGGCGTTCCAGGCTATACAGAAGCTGCTGTTGTCGATGCCCGGACGTGCAGGAGCGGACGCGAGTGGCGGGAGGGAGTAGTAGACCTCGTGTCAGTACCTGCTCGATACGGGTGAATACGTCAAGCCGGTCGCCGGGCTGACAAAGCTACTGAAGATTATGGCGGTCAGCCAAGGAAGAGGTGTTGGAGGACCGTGCGAAGAACTGGCACGAGCTCGTGGTGACACGGTTGTTCCGGGGCAAGCAAGAACTATGGCCAAGAAAATACAATACCGTTTTGAGTCATATTGTTCAATGGAATTTCAAGATTCTGTATCTACACTTTCGGGACACGATTGGTGACGTGCAAGGTCTACTTCATCCTTCTGGAGTGCACCGTAGTTGAAGTAGACAAATGCAAGCATCTCGACCTTCTCCACACACACAATCGGTTTCTTCTCTTTGAGTGAATGTGGTCAAAGATACTCCAAGCCCTCTCGCTCGCTGCTGCAGAAGTCGGTATCGCAAATACAATGTCAGCTAGCTTCTTCAGAAAACGATATTTCATCTCGCTTTGTGCACCCCAGTAGTCTCGCGGGCTGGATTCTGAAGCATTTGAAACTGAGAATCTCAGCGGTTAACGCAGCGATACCCAGTTACCACAGCGCCAAGAATACCGACTTACGGAGGGGCCCCCCGATGATCCGTGATCTGGTGAACTTGGTCTCACCTTGTGTACCCGTCGGTGGGCTCCTTGCAATCATCGGACAAGCGTCTGACGAGTGTGGAAGTGCGCAAATTGCTGGGTAAGGTTCTGCCCCGATGATCTGCAGCCTGCAGCCTGAAGCGCAAGCCCAGCTAGACGTCTTCAAAGTCAATCGCAGCCCCACATTGAGCTCATATCGATGTTTCCAAGCAGCAAACTGGATGGCAAAAGCCAAGTGCAGTAAAATTGACGCGGAGGGGTCCTTTATTTTCTCGTATCTCCCACAACGATGCCGCTTACTGCCACTTGGCGAGTGCCTTGATGCCGTCGCGCTCGACCTTGTCCGCAGCGTGGAAGTCCACGACCTTCAGATGGTTATCAATGGAGAAGGGGGATCTGGAAAAAGCTGGCTTATTCGCCACATTGTCAAAGATATGCATAACGTTTTTGGTGAACACAATGCAACGCGGAGGACATCGAAAAAAGTTTTATTGCTGGCTCATCAAGGTACAGCCGCGTTCAATATCAAAGGGGTGATGTTGTGCTCTGCTTTTTCGTTTGCGTCATTCTCTAAGCCAGCATTTTCTGTGCCGTATAAATCACTAACGGAAACTAAAGCTGGACCAGACAAACTGAAGGCAATTGCAACAACAGTATAAAGATGTGCATCTTGTTATCATTGACGAGTTCAGTACTATATCATGTGGGATGCTGTATTGGATAAATAGAAGGATGCGAGAAATTTGGCCCAGTCATTCGGATGAATTGTTTAGCGGTAGAGATGTATATTTTACTGGAGATGCCGCTCAGTTGGATCCAGTGGTCCCCCACGCTTTATCAACACCTCTAGCTAAGATCTCAAATGACGTACAGCGTCGAGGACGTGAGATTTGGGAAGGCATTGAGGTATTTGCATGCTTACAAGCCAAAACCGAGGGAAACAGGATCCCGAATGGTTTGATGCGCTTCGCCGATTGAGACTAAAGACAACAACGCAGGCTGATGTTGACCTCTTTAATACACGGTGCTTGCAAACAATCGCGGAGCCAGAATGGAAAAATAAAGCTAAACACATCGCTTATAAAAATGTAGACGTAGACTCTGCCAACGATAAAAGTATCCGTCCAGCAAATAAATCGATAATTAGCATAACATCACAGCACTTCGTGCAACAGAAGCGCTTGACGACAAAGCGTGACATTCCTGCGGGAACGGTACGAGCTTTATTAAAGGATGCACAGAATGTCAATACGGATCATGATCGAGTTGTAGCAAAAACTCTGCAACTGTGTGTTGGTGCCCCAGTAACACTGACATATAACATGGCCCAAGCGGCCGGATTGTGCAACGGAACAAATGCTGAAGTATACGATTTCATGTTTGTTTCTGGTAGTGAGCTGCCTATCGTACTGATTCAAATAAAAGATACCTACTTAGGGCCATCACTTCTGGAAGGAGTGCCAAACATTGTTCCGATAGTGCCTAAAGAAACATCGTGGAGGAAAGCATCAAGCGATCTTCGTGCAGTTCGTCGAGGTATACCGCTGAGATTAGCGTACGCGATGTACATAAGGTACAGGGTCTGACTTGCACGCATGTCGTGTTTCACTCGAATTCTATTCCAAACGTAGCTTTTGCGTATCGGTTGCTGTCGCGCATCCAGCACCGACACTGACTAGTCATCACGCACCGACTAACTCTTGAAAAGCTTACAGCGAGTCCTGTCAAAATCAAGATTTGTCAGGACGAAGACAAACGCGTCATGGGTGCGGTTGCGCGAACGATGGAATCTGCCATGCCGGCGGTAGGCCGAATGAAAGCGGTTGCTAGCGCGCACAACCAAACTATCGGACCTCGGTAGACTGCGAAGTGAATGTGGCTCTGAACGAAGCGACTTGCATATGTGTCTCCGCGGCATGGGATGGCTGGATTGAGTCGCAACATGGTCGAAGACCCGAAATACTGGTTACCAGCTTTTGAACTTCGCAGAACGGGATTGCACTTCGAGCAGCAGGGCGCACGCTTTAGACAAACGCTGGACGGCTTGGTGGACGCTAGGACAGGGCGTGGGACTGCACCTCGATCAAACTTGATGGCGAGCGGCACTGGCTTTGCAGCGTCCACCGAGACCGCCAGAACGCTCAACAGCGCGCTCGTTACCAGAAAGCTTTGAAGACGAAGAAATATCAAACGCAGTCAAGTGTTCGTGTAAGTACTGCTGTACGGAAGACGGTGAAATCCCGCGCAACCGCTGGTGGTGAAGTGCTCTCCAACAAGAATGCGACTAATAAAGAGAATTTGCCGGCCGATAGTAACATTTCGCATGGAAGCCTAGCGGCGATAGATGCACAAGCAGGACGCAAGACCGATAGTTTGCACCACAGAACGACGCCTGCAGTGCGATCTGGTAGACCAAGCCCAAGCGCGCCAATCCCAGGAGGAAACGCAGCCGATGTGCCGATGATGGTTGGGCCTTGCGTTCAATTCGCGAACGCTCCAGGAGCTGCAATGGGGTACTATCAAGTGCAAAATCAACCTCAATTGTTCCTGATTCCAGGCTCAGCTACCCAAGCTGCGCAAGCATGTTATGTGACCACGCAGCCAGTTCATATGCCGCTGCCTGCTAACACACCGATCTACGCATCGCAGAACATGCCGTGGGCATTTTCGTCGGCGGCCCGTGCAGACGTTCACAGATGGTTGGAGCCGAAGACCAAGTATATTCTCCGTGGGGAGCTCAGGGCCAGCAATTCCTCGTACCGGCGTCACAAATGCAGTACGCGGCTTCGTCAATTTCGCAGCCAATTGTGCTGCAGTCAGTGGTGGCTCCCTCAAATATGTGATCGGACCAAGAGCGGATTCTGTAGCTCCACTATCTGTTCTGAGGCGATACACTGTCGTCCCGCCTGCTCCAAATACAAAACTGTTGGTGCCAGGGACGTGCAGCGGAGCTGAAGGACTTGTAGTACCAAGACCAAGACGACCTGTCGTAGTTAGGATCATCGACGTCGAGTTATTGACCCCAAATCTGAGGTCGTTGTTTGTGGCATTGCCTATCCAGGTCGCGTTCGCTGTGGTTGCTCGATTGCCATTATCGACTTGGATCTGAAATTGAACAGGAGTCGTATTCGACCCGGTTAGAGTCATCATTCATGTGTAAGAACCATCACGAAAGTCCAATCCACTACCAGTGATCGAGAAATACTCATTCGTTGCTGTAGAGTTGATGCCAAGCTCTGCCAGCGATCCTACCGTTGTTGTAGCTGATTGGCCTCCATAGGCTAAAATTCAATTGATAACTCCGGAGCAGCTGATATCCCCACTCGCTGACAAATCATTGAGCGAGAGGGAAGTCGGAATAGAAGTAATAAAACTGGAGAGATCATAATACGTGAAGCCCTGACGTAAGTTCGTGCACCTGAGAGTTATGGCCGTTACCGAACTTAGGCCTCCTATATTCGAGCTTGAGTCGCATAATAGGAATTTATTTGGCACTGCGGTACCAAAGCTAACTCCGCTTATGTATTCAAGAAAAAGGCCCAAATCGTACATAGTCCCGCTCTGCCGATATTCCCGACAATCGATGTAGCTTGAAGTGCCTGTTATCGATATCGAGCGTGATGATCCACTGAATGATAAATTTCCACCGATCGTAAGACCTGATAAAGAGCCGAGAGACGTTATATTGGGTTCAGATCCAGTTTGTAGCGTTCCAGTAATAGTAGAAGCTCCAGAACTATTGATTCCGCTGATACTGCCGGACGAATTGAGAATCATAGCTTTGCTATATGAAGCAGTTCCCGCTATTACTCCGCTAAGGTAGCCCATCTTGTAATCATCCTTACTCAAATATAGTGTCTGTGCATAGTCATAGGTTAGATAGTCACTTGAGTCTAATGAGAGATAGAATGAAGGATTGTAGATTGACGATTGAAAAGATGGCCGAGGATATGAAAAACCCGAGCTCATTTTTGTTGGATTCTATATATAGCAAACGATAATCATGAGCGGTATTCCGAACTATGACGATACTATTCCAAAAAAGTATTGCGGTGCATCAGTCAAAACGATTCCTGAGCTGGATATGAAAGCTTTGTTTAGGATGTTGATCCTTCGTCCAAGTTATTCGGTAAAGACAAACTTGGTTCTCTTTATTCTAAAGCATTCGCCAAACGTTTTTGCTCACCTCCATGTCATTGCACGCAATCCTGACCAACCTATTTATGATTATTTGCCTGAATAACTGAATGGATTTATTACATTTTATGAAACTCCACCAAATGTTGATCAGATACGTCGAACACCAATCAACAGTAAGACAGTAGAGTTAGTTCTGATTGACGATTATGGAGCTGATAAGCTGCTACAGAAAAACCTATTTGGTGGGTACTTTATTAGAGGAAGGCATCACTATCTCAGCACCATATTTATTGCCCACAGCTATTTTGCGACGGATAAACTACTGATGCTAAATTCGGAATATTTAGCTATACTTAAAGCCAATTCAAAGCGGGACTTAGCCATGGTTGTTCGCGACTTCAATATACCAAATGTAAATGAACGAAACATCATGATTGCCTACAACAAAGCCACGGAGCGTAAAGACCAAATGTTGCTTTGTGATTCAGTTAGAAGTCAGCTAAGATATAACTTCGATCGAGTCATCGATCCAAATGAATTATAAAAAGAAGATGAAAGGAAAATTAAGATTACTGTTGTTCAAGACGTTGATGTTTTTGCGAGCGTCGATGGGTGATACATCAGTCTCAATTATGCTTCTGCTTCGTTCAAAAAATAAGAAAGTCGTATGACTATTTTTTTATCAAAGGCGAAAACTTGCAGCTTGCATAGGCTTCGTAGAGCTCACACCCTTGCGTTTGGCATGGAGTGCAGCCATTTTAGCCTTCATTTCAGGTGATCCTTTCGCGGGTTTCTTCTTAGATACCCCTACACCATAACATATCTTTACCTCACCTCGAATCGATTTGATCAGGTTCTCATGCTCTGGCTTGGTTGCTTTTGATGGTAAATACTTCTCCCCCTCATCGACTGCGTCAGTTAGAACACCCTTACGCTTAGCGTAGGATAGAGCGTGCTTAGCACCTTTCTTAAGATCAGCTACCGAAATACGACCACCTTCTTTCTCTGCATCGCTGTCAGAGTCGTATAGACCAACTCCTGTCAATGATTTAATAGCGGCTCTTGCGGGGATTGTTGCTTGAGGGGCTCCAAACGCTGTTGCAAGAGCCGGTACCGCCGCGTCTAATCCTTTTGAAAGCAAACCACTATCTTTTACAAATTTGAATGCTGATGATAACCCCGATTTGATTTTACTCCAAATGGATCCTCCTTGGGCTCGCTTATAATCCTTCTTAATTTTATGTCTGGTAATGTCAAGTCTAACACCACGCCCCGCCTTACGAGACTTAAGTGCCTTCTCATATGAAGCTGGATGGAGATGGATAACAGAGCCTGAACCCTTGAGTTGGTTTGCTGAAAGACTTAGCTTACCTGTCTTGAGGGCTTTTGTCAGCTTGGCGGCTGGTACATCGCTGGAAATCGTTAATTCGCGATACATGATTGCTATATTCCCTGAAACAAATTTAATATAGAATTGACAAATTCAGATCTTTCATATTCTTAAATACATCAGGTCTTTTGTACTTTTTGGAATAGATCCAAAGCATACACCATATTCCACAATAATTACCATATGTGCTTTGATATTGTTTGGTGTTGTATCGCCCGATCCCATACTTCGTAGGTGCTGCTTCTCCCATGCTATCGAAATATTCTCCATTATGAACCACGGTCCAGTTCCTACATCCATATTGGGTTGTCGTAGCAAAATCAGATATGAACCTTTCTTCGGAAGCGGTTGTGTGATCTCACTTGACTCGAATATATTATCGAGCTGAACCCCCACCTTCTCAGCGAGTTCGATTAGATCGTGATCTGAAGTGATTGGTTTGATGAGGCTCGACATAATATTTTATTTTAATAAACTATATTGATCGAGATATAGATTCAACAATGTCTGAAACACAACTTTCCGACCAATACCTTCACCAGAGCTCGCTAAAGAGTGATCCAGAGATTAAAGGTCTCCTCTGGCAAACGCGTGCCTTTTGTTAAATATCTGAACCAGGGTTCGTATCAGAATGGAGTTATCACTGTTGATGCTACGTCCCAGCTCAATGGAAGTGAAGGATTCGCTTCGCTTCGCGATGCCTACATTATGCTACCTTACAAGGTAACAATGAAGAATACGCATGCCACTGGTATGTCGCTAGCAAGTACTACACTATCCAGTGGTAATGTATGTCCTGTAATTACTGCTTCGTCGGCAACTAATAATCCTATGAATGCTACTCTTACATCTGGAACAGCTGGATCCATTGCTATTTCATGGGGTGCTGTCGTCAATTCGCCCGAACCTAATATTGATGGAACCTACATGCCTTTCACTACGTCTCGTCTATACGTTCCATTTGTTCATCTCGAGAATCCTCAGGTTATCATCTCGAAGCCGGTAAAGAAGGTCCGCTACAACGATTGCTATGCTCAATTATTTTACCAGCGTGCTGGTATTGGTAAGCAATCGACTCAGCTTAGTGCCGCATTTGATCTACAGCTATCCGCATCTGTTAAGAACGCTAAGTATGTCATTCTTCTTCCATTCGCTGAGCAGACTGGTAGTTTTGCTTCTGCAGCTGTAGAGCAATTTCAGAGTCCTTTCGACTCGGCGCCATGGACGCTCCACCCCGGTAGTTCGATTCGAAACTTCAACGTTCGCATCGGCTCGCAACAGTGCTTTGATATTAGCCACGACTATGATTTCCATAACTTCATAAATGAGGTCTCTAAAATTGCTTCGATTAACGGTGATCTGACCCCTGAGCTGGTGAATGGACTTCTTGACTATCAGACGTGGTCGCTAACGAATCGGGTACAAATTGCCGATGTCAGTCGTCTAACAGAGAAGGACGTACCTCAGGCCATTCAGATCTCTGGTACGAACGCTGTGATGCCAGGGTACAAACATGATTGTATTGGTTGTGAGTGAGCAAGAGCTAACGCTGGATCGCTTAATCTGGGAGGTTCTGGGATGGACCACAGCTTAGTAGAAGGAAAAAAGTGTATTTTTTTAATTCATATCTAATGCTCCAAGTAGTTTAGGACACCTATCAATTACAAATTGACTTTTTCTAAGCCAATCGAGATAATTAAAATCCACTTTACTAATCTGATTGAGCGTCTTACCCTTATATTTTCCCCAAGTCATCATGTATGAATTTCATCGTTCAAGAATTTAGATTGCAGATAACTCATAATATCATCAGAGATATTCAGACTTGGCTGATTATGCATCCAGCGGCAATAAGCAGGATCGGAAGTAAATACTTCCTCGATAGTCTTTCCCTTGTATATTCCAAAAGTTAATGAACTCATTTTATCGTTTGTGTGTATCTATATAGATAGCCACTTTTAATTTTTAGAAATAATAATATTTTTTGTCTTAGATAATATCAAAGAAATTAAATTAAACCGTAACCCGTGTGATCAAATGATTGTGTCATATAAATTAAACCTTAATCCATGTGATCAAATGACTGTACCATATAAATTAAATCCACATTTTGACCATTTATAGGTACACATTTCTTTAATCTTATGGCAACAGCTTCGATTAGGATCAAATCACTTTCTATAGTAGCATTTTTTTATCCTGATATTTGCATCACTTCATATAGGTGAAATATTTGTTTGGTACGCGGTGTACTTACTAAAATATGTTCCTTTCCACATTTTGCTATCGAGAGTATTTGAAACTAAAAATTAGTTCTTTTACATACATGACATCTAGAGGTGTTGCCCAAAATTTAGCGCTTTTAATGAAACCACGAAGAGATGGTTTTGGATTGGAAGAGTAAAGAACGTTTTAAATGCACCCAAACGTTTTAAACAGTTTTGAAGTGTCCAAAAGTCCAAAACTCAGTGCGCTAGGATCTTTGGAAGCTACCGCGAATCCCATTAACGCCTAGAAGTGTGAAGGAGCTTCGTCATGGCGACATTTCAAGAAAATGAGGCCGACATTCCAGCGAACTCATCGCCCGTGCCTCCTGCTCATGCTCTGCGGGATTCTTCCCCACCACGAAGGGCGTTGCGATCGCCCGCCTTACGGAGATCTAATCGCTATAGCCCTTATCAAAGAGAAACTCCTGAGCGGATGCCGCCGCCAGTCACACGCAGAGTGTTGTTTTCACCTCAGCACGACTCGCAGATCTCAGCACACTCGCCCCCACAACCAGCTCCTGTAGCGTCGCCGCGTCAATCGACCCCAGCTCGGCCATCCAGCTCTATAACTTCAACGCGGTCGCCTCGGACTCCACGTACACCAATACCATCAACTCCAACACGATCCCCCCGTACCCCGCGTACCCCATGTACGCCAGGATCGTCTAGGCGGTCAAGGCCTTCAACTTTAAAGACCGGACGACCGCGTGATTTGATTTGGAAGCACTACACCATTGACCGCGGAAACGGCAAAAAACACGGACGGTGCATCTACTGCGGCGTACTCAAGAAGAATGGTAAACCTAGTGGGAACTTGTTGAACCACTTGGTGAAACCTAACCTGTGCCCTAGTGTTCCCAGAGCTGTTCAAACTGCCCTACGACCTGTACCTATACCAGCGCCATCGACAGATTCAAATGTGGAGCCTGCATCACGTGATATTGATCAAGATGCTTTCGAAATGGCACTAGCTCGGGTGTTTTTTGTCTGCGCAATGCCTTTTATTCTTGTGGAAGCTCAAGTATTTCGAGACTTTATCGCTCTGGTGGCTCCCTCTGTCAAGCTACCCTCGAGACACAAGCTCAGTATGGTGCTGTTAAAACGAGTGAGAGATGAGATTCGTTTGAAGGTCATCCAAATGATTAATAGTCACACATACGTGTCGCTCGTTACTGATGGATGGACGGATACAAACGGCTCAAGCATTATTCATTTCATGGTAGTCGCACCCGGGATACCTTCACTCTTTTGGTCGTCATGGTCCACAAGGTAAAAAAAGCATACCGCGCGCTATCTTACTGGAGAAATTGACAAAGTAATTGAAGAAGTGGAGCACGAGACCACAGCACAAGTGGTTGGAGTTGTCACTGATAATGCAAAGAACATGAGAAGTGCGACGAGTCAAGTCCAGAGTAGACGGTCAAATGTGATCAGTGGTGGATGCTCGGCCCATGTTTTGAATTTACTAATGCAAGACATCGGCAAGTTTACTGTCATCAAGGCCGTTTTGTCCAGAGCCGTGGCCCTCACCCGCTTCGTACGGGATCATCTAGCACTTTATGACGAATTCAAGCAGCTGCAGCAAGGTGTACGAGACGCGGGCTCCACCGCCAGAAATCTCGTTTTGCCGGTCCCAACGCGGTGGTATTCGGTGCATGCTTGCCTTCGCAATGTGTTGAATAGCCGAGAGACACTGGAGAAACTCTCCTTGGGTCCCGATTATGTGCAGTTCATGGACCGATATCGTGGCACTGCGTCAAAACGAAAAAAACTTCTCTATGTTACAGCATTGGTTCGCGATGATGTCTTCCGGAACAGCCTTAGAACTATAGTTCGACTATTTGATCCCATAATTGAGGCCCTGGGTGCTCTGGAGGCTGACACTGGATTTGTGTCTGGGGTCTATCGATGGTTTAGGTGGGAACCGGAGCCTGAATTATCCGAGTCGGATAGTGAATCGGACGAGAGCGAGTCGGAGGAGTGCGATTCTGCACAACACCAAGCTCTAACTGGCATTGAGGCGCTCAGTGACGCAGCTGCAATTGTGACCCCAGCTGCACTGCGGACAACGCAGTACCGATTGGTGAAGCCTCACAAGCCGATGGCGCTTACAAAAATCTCACCGCTGTTAGTCTTGATCATCTCCAAGGCCTCTTTCGCGAGAAGATTCAGAAACGGTGGCGATACGTGCATACAAACGCAATGGCGGTAGCGTTCTTGCTGGATCCATCGATGAACATCGACGATTTCGTGGGTCTGACGACGAGCTAGTAGACGATCAAGTATGCACGCTGGCCGAGCGATGCGGATTGATATCCACTACGACGCACGTGGCGCACTGCTCTTCGTCGTCGTCGACATCTTGAGACGGCAACGCGCCACGAGGATCGTAATCGGGGCGGCGCGACAGAGCATCGGCGAGTATGTTGTTCTTGCCGGGTTTGTAGTGGCAGTGGCGGGTATATTCGGAGGATACATTGCCTGTACAGCCATGGCGATGACGAGCGACCGCAGATTGAAGAGGAACATTGAAGCATGTCCGCTCGAACGCATCAAATGGCTCTACGATAACTGTGATGTAGTTTTGTATGACTGGATCGAATCGGAAATAGACCTGGTCAAGAGGTAGGCCTCATAGCTCAAGACCTTGTCTCAGCCCACCTAACCGATCTAATCAGTGTCTTCTATCGCGATGATATTCAGGAAGGCGAAGACCCATCGCTTGAACCTGCCAAAACACAACTTAACGTTGATTACAGTCGAATTGCTGCATACAACATGAAAATGATTCAACGTTTGTTGAGCGTTAATGAGGATCTCAAGAGGCAAATAGATGAACTACGCTCGATTATCTCTGAGTAAGTATAATCATGAAGATCGAAAGCTTTGAAATATCCCCCATCAAGAACAAAAAATATCGAATTGTTGTACGAACGACTTCTGGTATCATGAAGTTCGATTTCGGTAGTCGAAGATATGAGCATTATCGTGACACAACGCCCCTGAAGGCTTTTAGTCATCTTGATCATAATGACAAGGATAGACGGCGTAGATACTATCTCAGACACAAGATCAATTACCCAGAACCATCTGCAGATTTCTATGCTAAAAAGTTTCTCTGGTAGAGATATAAGCATGGGCTGTATTCCAAGCAAAGAACTCACTCAAATATATCTTCTGATCAACTGGATCAAGTAGTAGGATCTACACTATTACAAGCTGATAAAATTATTGTTCTCGGCGATAGCGTTTCCCCCCAACTCAAACTCCTGAAGGAGAGTCCGCAATCCTAGAAATTTCGATTTCCGACAAAAAAATATCAGTTTATCGCGGTTTTCGCAATAAACTCGTGAGAAGTGGTATTGTTTAAATAGCAAAGGTCTTCACAGTTTAGACTTTTTTTCGGCTGGTAAGCCCAGACGCGACCACCTTCTGTTTGAGTCGATGCACCCACCTTCCTAATAGACTTATCAAGATCCGTTGCCCATACTGCTGCTTGCGTTTGTTGGGGTCGATCATGAATGATAAGATTTTTCATGATTGCTTTTAGCTCGGCTACATTGAGGTCAGCGTTGTCTCCATAGCTACCAGCTGTGCTGGAAATAATTCGGGGGTTGAAAAAAGAACATATCTATATCAAACGGACGACAATATCCTTGAACTCAGAATCCGAAATTAAACGATTAAAGTACATATCCACACTAAAGTACATATCCACACTAAGTGATTTTAGTTGCTTGATGATTGAAGGATTATCATTACCCAACTCAAGCTCACCTTTAAGCTTGTCATACTCCGCTCTTAGAGATTCTAACGGATCCTCAAGCCGATCATGGAAGTTGTATTGTAAATGGGTAATTGCGATAGATGTATGCTGATGGGGTGGCTAAACCTTGGATCTCATGAGGTTGTATGTTCTCGCGCGACGGACAACTCCTTCAAGCGGGGCGACACCAGCACCTCTTAACCCACGACCCTGAAGCTTCCTCTTAACCCCCGACCCCACGCCTCTCGTGCTTACCTGATCAACCATGTTATTCACAGTTTGGCGAACAGTGCGCTCGTCTTGTCTATCACTGAATTGATCAACCTCGGTGTAATTTTAGCATCAGAGTAGCTTTTAGCCTTGATTTGGTAGGCAGCCTTGGTCGCTTTCATGGCAGCAGTTGCCGCCTTCAACGCTGATCTTGCGGATTTTGAGTTATTACCCTTTATTGCTCGCTTCGCCTCATCGTATTTCCTCAGAGCTTCGCCATACTTCAAGAATGCAGCTTCTGAGTCATCGTGGAGTTTTTGCAAAGTGTCATCGCGATATTGAGAACCCTCAGAGGATTTGATTCGAGCTGAGGTATCTGTTGATTTTGTATTATCGAGGATGGCTCTATTCAATAACTGAAGATTAACTTCGAAATTTTTTTCAATGGTGGATCATCATTCTTATAAACGTATCGCTCTAAGTCTTCAAAACCGTTCATTAGACTATTGAAAGTGTCCATCCACCTAATGGTTTTCATAAGGTCGCTCCACACTTTGCCAGAAACCGCTTTGTTCTCGTGAGTTTTTATGAAAAAAGGTTTTACTGCGGTAGGCTCACTAAAGTAGTACTTTTGATTAGCTTTCACACCACTTTTGGTATCTACTATTGGGTTCAGTCTAAAAGGAATTCGAACCCCTTCAGATGCTATTTTTCTGTAGTAGTCCATGAGAATCTTCTTCGCATCGTTATCAGCGTTAGTTAGAGAACTGTCCATATCTTCATCAATCCCAATATTAATTCCACGGCGAGCCTCACCATCGCGTGGTTCAAAGGCCTTTCACTAAATCGATAAATTCTTGAAATGTTGATCTCCAATCATATTTTTTGGTAATCGCGGGTTTGACTCTCCCACTATCAATCCCAAATACACTAATTGATGAACCACCAATCCACACGTATCCAGTTTTATCCGTCTGAGACGTTTTACCCATGCTCTTGAGGATAGGAATGATTTTCTTTTTCAAACCAGTCGACTCAAGCACTGCCTTATTCTTGAAAGTGGACCAAATCAATCGATTCTTACTATCAACTTGATCTAATGAGGTTGAAGTCGATGTATCTAACTCGAAGCTGTCTTCAAGACGTTGCTTTGTACGGTCTGCATAATCAACTTCACTTGGATCGGCAATTTTTCGTTTTCGCGTCAGTGATGCGTGATAAAGAGGGTCTTCAAGTCTCATATAACTGTTCTCATCGATTGATTTACTTTCGCCATCATACCAGATGTCACTAATCTTCTGCTCTGTAGCCACCCAGTCAATCGATTGATAAGTCTTACGCTTCCTACCCGTTCTGGTTGCAATTAATGAGCCCTTTTCACCAAGAAAGTATCTATTGTCATCCTTACCAGTTTTACGCTTAATTGGCTTAATTCGAAGCGCTACCCAATTAGGATTGGCTTTAAACAAATTCTAAACCCATGATCGCGCCTCCACTTGATCTTCGGTATCCAGGTTTTTCATGTTTGTTTCAGCATCTAACATTCTTGGAGTATTGCCGATTCCAACATCAGCTGTTTGCTGTGTGTTATCGCTACCAACATCAGATACTTGAGGTCTCGCTTGAATATTTCTATCAGTTTGGTTAACACGATCAGTATTATTTGACCTATTTACCATCTGCACGCCACTATCTACTCCAACATCGATCATCACAGGTCGAACATTTGGAGTTGAGACCTCAGGGTTTGTTTGGGAGTATCCAGCAATCAGTGTTTTTTTTAAGGACTCAGCACACTCGGATGAGTCTGTCTGTGTTGATTCGGTTGATTTCTTAGAGACTGTAGTAATCCCATTCGTGATATCACTTGTCCACGAAGCGGCTTCGAACATCTCACGCTTGACTTTAGCTTGTCTAATGCGACGCTGAGCTATTTATAGAAGCTCCTGACGTTTTTGCTCTCTCTGAGCAAGCGACGTGAAATTTGGAAACATATTGATCCTATATCAAACGAATCATAAAAAAATGAGTAGCCTTAAATTCTCTTACCAGTAGCTCGGCATAACTGAGTCATGACGAAAAGGAAGATACGAATGACAGATACGATTTCGCTCATTTAGTAGATTTAGATATGGGTCTTTGATACAATGGAACGGAACGCCGAATATTTGCTCAACTCTAAACGATATCGTTTGTTAATAACCGTATTGCGGAAATTCGCGGCTGCATCAAGATTCAGCAACTCATTTTTGATTCGACTCACCTCCTGAATGATCCAAAGCTTACGTCGGATCTTAACAAGCTCACGCTCTTTCTCTGCACTGCTTGGGCACATTATTACGTGATGGATGTCTATGTATTAAGTCAGATATTTCCCAAAAATCTCAGAAAAATATATGAGATTATATACTTGAGTCAAAGCTTACAGAGGATGTCTCTATCAAATTTTATACGAAGCTAACTGATCTCATTTTTTTACTTCCAGTACTCGATTTCAAGAGTTGATCTCTTGTTCTTATTCACTAATCGGAGGTTATCTTTGAGTTCCCATGTTGGATCACCATATCCGACCCATTTGATCAAATCTTTGTACTTATCTGATTTCAGCTTTTTGTAATCTAAAATCCTCTCAGCTTCAAAGACTTGATTATTCTCGAGTTTAGCATCTGTAGGTGTATCACTGACTAATTTGATATCGTTAGGAGACTTGTAGAGTGTATGCCCATTCTTCGACCTGATTTGAACTCGATAGCCATCGATACCAACTATTTCATAGATGGCTTTGCTCCATCGAGCAGATTCCTTTTCAAATTGCTTCTTCTTTAAACGATAGAGAACAGATTCACCAAGTTCAAGTCGATTCTCGAGATTATCCATAGCTTTGTTGTTATGACTCAATTCTGACTCAATAACCTGACCAGATACCTCATTGGGTGTCATTTTGATAGAAGTATGCATAGTATTGTTGTAGTTATCGATAACATCACTGAGTAGCTTAATCGTTAGAGGTTGCTTTATCTTCATCAGCCTCGATTTAAGCGTACGATTAAATCTCTCAATCTTACCCATTGTTCCATGATCACCCGGTTCATTGTTGTAGTGAGCTATTGATTTATGTTGCTTGAGCATGCTTATTCATGAACTCAGAACCATTATCGGTGGTCAATGTATCAACTTTTACTAGTTCGAGAGATTTGATCCCTTTGGAAACACTGCTCCGTCGCTTGTCAGCTAATATATTAGCAAATCCAATTCTCGAATTTATATTAATTGCGGTTAGAATTACCTTTCCTCTCCAAAATGCTAAATCCGCTTGCCAACTATTGCGATTGGCTGAAGTAATCTTAAAATCATCAAATTCAGTCGCTTTTGCACTGTAGCGCTGTATATCAGTCTGATTGGCATACCACTCCTTGACATTCTTCAAACGATTAGATGTGTCAATTATTTAAGCCTTCTGATACAGAGCATTAACACCAGCATATCCAGTTTTTGGGTCATGATAAAGCTTCCAAATTAGCTCATCCATGGTCTATATTACAAACAAACAAAAAAATGCAAATAGATCCCCCTAAATATCGAGTGGAACAGTACTTATTAAATCTTCAAGTACTCGACGCTTATCGAAGTAATATGAAAGGGCTGTTTTGGTTTGAGAATAAGTAATTATAGATATAGTATCCTTACTGTTGCGAAAGCCTTTGTTTGTTCCTTTGAGGGTAATACGATTTCGAATAACCTTTTCAAGTTCTCAGGCGATAGCAAAACACTGTTCTTATTTTTCTGAATTCCCTTTGCAGAAAGTTTGAAATATTCAACACCACCATTAACCCCTCAGTTACCAACGTCGTAAGTTACGACGAATCGGTTTTTCTACGTCGTATGTTACGACGTAATTGACGCTCCAAACAGGGAATGGGTCGAAAAAACGTTCCCATACTTCAATCAAGCTTTATTATGGCCGAACAAAATATAAGCTCGAGAGGTTAAATCAGAACATGCACAAAGAATGCCCTGAACATACACAAAACAGACCTCAACTGGCATAAAAAAGGTATTTGCGCCAACTAGGAGTAGTGATTGGCTGGAATGTTTGCGTTTTGCTGATTTCACTGTGATTTCACTGTGATTTGCTGAACAAAACAACGACTTTACCTAATTCTTGTTCGTTTTGTGTGATTCGCCAATCTTCGTGATCCGACATCTGCCTATTTGGCCTGGATATGTGCTGATGTCTGATCAGCCAAAGTCGTAAGTTTGGTGATAGCTCTCAATCGACTGCTTTCCTTCGTCGTAAGTGACCCCCAAAGGCAGCCAAACCTTATACACGACACCGCCTGTGTCCGCGTGTATCTAGTTATGAAAAGGACATAGCAATACAAATTCTAAGCCAAAATGATCGTCGTAACCTACGACAAAATTATTGTTCAGAGGCCGAATTTCCGGTAACCGAGGGGTTAACGATTCTTTCCTCTTTCTTCACTCTGTATTCTTCATCAGGAATATAGCAAATGTAGTTTTTTCTTGATAAAGCAACAATATCATCTCCTCTCCACTCTTCCTTGAATAGTCCAGGTGTGAATGTATCATAGGTATCCACTTCTTTGTTATAGACGCGAGGAAACCATTCATACTTGTATTGCTTGAAGTGTTCTTGTAGATCAGGCTTGATACAATCGCTGAATGGATTATCACAGCTAAACGCCATGTACGCTGAATCAGTGTCCATCTCTTGATACTGGAAATCCGATCGATCAAAGTAATAGTCAATGCAATCGTAGTAGAATTGAAGCATGCGTAGCTTGGCGAGTTGATAAATTGTGATTGATAGATGAATCGGGTTCTTACTCTTGATTCGTCGCTTCTTCACTGTAATCTCACTCGATCCATTCAGCTCTTCCATTGAGTGAAAGGTAAAATGCTCAACCTTCTTCTCGATAGCTGCCTCATCAGATTCATATTTAACCTGTTTATGCTTGCTCTATCCATTAAGGCCGCGCGCGAGCGCCCGGGTGAGCTCTGAAAATTTTAAAACTAATGCAATCACGAATTCATTCTTGTAGTACGGCTTTGCTTGGGACGAATTATCTCAACTCTCCGTCTTAAGCGGTTCGGTAAGGTAAGGTTTCAGCAAGCGTCCTTACTCGTGTCCACTTTGCATCTCTACGATGCAGCCCTGGATGGTACTTTGAGCGATCTTATTGAGGTATGATTGTTTTGTTTTCTTTTTGTATTTTACAAATTTCGAACTACGTTGTTTCTTAGAACTACACGAGTACGAAGGCGATCGCCACTTTAAGTCTGGCAAGGAATTGAAGAACGCCACGATGTTGAACGTCGTAAGGAATTCTTTCTTCAGGAAACATCGTGTCTTTCCTTTTACTGGTTTTTACCATTTTTCGGGAGGAAGGTTGCCAATTACTTCGAAGTAATTCAACACAGAGCTTTCCAACATCAAATTTGCTCAGACAGCGGACGCCATGACCCAGCAAGGTAATGACAGCACGGCTGTTGAGGAAACCTAGGAAAGTTTTAGTTTTCTACGATAGATTCAGCGTTAATTATAATCCTGTTTCGTTTGAATTTTACGTTTTCGTTTTCGCTAAGACCCTCATATTTCCTGCTCTTCCTGTTCCGTAGCCGCGGTCCGCAATCTCCGATTTGAGCGCTCGTATCTCTTTGCTGGCGCGTACCTTAAGGCTGCGGACGTGGATTAGATCAGTGTGGTGTTTTGGAATACCCCAGATGCTTGAATGAATACATGCTGTTGTCCACGTTCATGTAACCCGTTTCTGATGAAAGAATGCACTCAACATTTCCTGTCTCTAAATCCTTCGTATATACATGAATGAATATTGAGTTTGAAGCAGTCCTCAAGCTCATCGAACTGCAAATGTCAACAATACCGCTTGAAAGTTTCTTTAACAAGAGATTGAATCTTTCGAGGATCGTTACCACGATTGGAGTGAAAAGCGATACAATGGAAAACGCATTTGTTGTTGGTTTTCGGAAAGTTGATTACGTGCTTGTTATTGAGAATTGACTTCGGGATAACAACTTCACCATCTCCAAGAGCATGATTGCGAAAGTAGATGAATAGCTTGAATCCAATGATTCCAAGGAGTTTATATCCCGATGAAGGGTATGGTAGCTTGTTTGCTAACTCCATCGATCTTATAGGAGTAATTACCATCTTACGATATCGCTTTTAGTATTTACAGTGATCGGTGAGTCAAAGACCATTGTGTTAGCAACATTTGGATACCAATAGCGTACATCACTCTCATCTGTAATACTAATAAGTTTATGGGCTTTCTTCTGACTTCCAAGTACTAACTCCCACTTGTCGTAGAACTCCCCAGCAGGGATATGCTCATATAGATGAGTCTCCGTATGCTTTCGATTAAGAATCGATACTTCGGATCCTCCTTATAGTCGGGTGAAAAGTGTTTGTTGAGATCTTCAATCGATTTCTTATACTGCTTGACAATCAGCTTCATATTTTGTGGATGGGATGGATTTCCGATATGTACCATCTTTCCAGTGCGACCTCGCACCTTCACGCGATAGTACTTACCCCATTTGATGTATGGAATGTTCAAATGTCTAAGTCCTTCAACTTCATGCGCCAACATATGAACTATATATCGGTGGCTATATAAGAAAACCTTTCTATATTTAGAAACCTTGTGTTAGGATCACTATATATAAGTACTTGGTAAAGTCAATTTGAAAAAATATATATTTCAAATTAGCTTTCTTCAGTCTGTTCAGACTTCAGCTTCTCTTTAGCTTGCTTTCTACGCTCTCGAATTTGCTCTCTATGCTCAATATCATACTTCTTCTGATTAGCTAAGCGCTGCGCTCGATTCTTGAGGTAACAGTTCTTCTGCGCACGCATGATTGCTTCTTTGTTGCGCTGGTATGCTTCGGGCGAGTAAGTCATGACTATCTATATACTATAGATGACTTTTTATTAGGATAAAAAAATGACAATTTAATTTTACTGACTTGATACCCACTCACGATGCTTTATTGATTTTTCATGCATGCTCTGATGTACTAAGAAATGAAATAGTTGAGCCACATCCACATTCATTTTTTTGCTTTTGCTTTTGCTGCGTTCTTGCTTTTAACAACGCTCTCATTCCTTGCTTATGAATGCCAGTTTTAGTACGCGTTAATATATCTTTTGGTTTATACATACACCCGCAAGCACATTTAACCTCTACGTCAATTTTTTCTGGGTCTTTTTCCCACATTTGGTGTTGCCCAGTTTTGGCATGATTTTTAATATGCCTACGCTGAATATTAACACCACAACCACACGGAACTACCTCTTTCATATACGGGCTATTCATATAGTTGTAAAGGTCATTCAGACCATATCCAGGTTTATAAAATGCCATTATTTAGGGTTGGTTGAATCGGTTGATCGTATATATATATGTTGTTATTATACTTAATATAGTTATCCTTCAGGATCAATCCTCTTTCTATAGTATTCTAGTATATGGACAAAAATTACCAAAATATGCTCCTTTCCATATTTTACTATCGAGAGTATTTGAAACTAAAAATTAGTTCTTTTACATATATGACATCTAGAGGTGTTGCCCAAAAATTAGCGCTTTTAATGAAACCACGTATTAAATGTAATTTTGATACATTCATAATGACTAAAAAATAACGGCCGCCCAAATGTGCTGTATGCGACTACTACTGACTGCATCACCGTCTTCACAGAGCGTTCTTGTTACCCATTCGCTTGCGGCCGATAATTCAAAGTCGCCTTTGACCGAGACTGCATCATCTCGGTGAAAGCTTGAGAAACCTCGCTCATGAACCGAGGGTCTCGGTCGTGGCGGATGAGTGACGGCGCTCCAAAGCGTCTGTAAACACATTCTTCGAAAGCTAGTGTCGGACATGGCTTTCCCCATCACGAAACCAGTGAACGCACACTGGAATAGTAGAAGTGCCGTGTTGCCTCTCCGAGACTTCGGCAACGGTATGACAAAATCCATCGACACAATCTGGAAAGGGGTTTCGGCCAGCACGTTCACTGGCGAGTACCCTCGTAGCAGGGGACGACTCTTGCTCGAGTTACAGTCTGGACAGGACTGCACGTGCTTGTTCACATCCGCATATAGGCCAATCCAATAGTAGTCCGCCCGGACTCGGTTGAAAGTTCGAACTATGCCTTGATGTCCGCCTTCTAGCGAGTCATGGCTGATCTGCAACACTTCTTGAATCATCGTTGTCGGCACCACTAGACGTAACGTGGTCTCCTCTTGCTGGCTGTCACCCCTCCGATGATTTGTCTCCAAGAAGTAAAGCAGACCATCCTCGCTAAGAACAAACTTGTCAGCCTTCTTCCATGCGTCACGTGCGTCTCTGTAGCTCAGCTTCGCTTCCTCTCCTCTCAGGACTGTCTTAAGGTGAGACCATCTTGCCTCCTCGTCCTGAGCTCGTGAAATGCGTTGACGATGTTCCTCTTGGACTGCCGCTGGGTCAATGTCCTCGGCGTTCGAAGTCAGAGGCGTCGGTTCTGTGGGATGTTGCTCGGCCTCTAGGTTGTTCGTGGTGTCTGTCGGCACACCATTCGCTTCGCCCTGGGGAGGGGATTCTCGCTGACCTATTACCGATGCTTCATCCGCGAATCGCACACGTTTCTGGCGCGCTTGCCGTCGAGTCGTCACTGATACATAGTTTGCCTCATCACGTACAAAATCGAAAAAAATCCTGCTCCTGGATCCGACAACCTTTTCCAGTGCTCGGACTGTTGTGACCGAAGGTGTATGTGTCGGTGCCACATCCTCAGCTGACTCTTCGTAGATGACATCAGGAATACGGTTTAACTCTGTCAGCACGCGTTTCCTGTCTTCGTCCGATACCTCGTTCGACTGTTTGTGCTCCAGTGCTCCACTTGCCAGTGAGTCCGCGGTCGCATTATACTCGCGTATGGCATATAGATACCTCACTGACCGAAGCTTGCTGGTGAGCTCTGTGTGGCGGTTTTGCATAGTCATTAACGACCCCTTGCGGCATGACATCACCCCTAGTGATTGCTGTATTGCTAATCGCGAGTCACCGACAATTACAAGATCCTGCACGCCATGTTTGAGCGCTGCAGAGACTCCGTTATTCATACCAGTGTACTCCGCCATGTTCACAGTCGTGACTTCGAGATAAGCACTCGCGCCGATCACTACAGTCCATTCAGGTAATTGCCACAGCACCCGCGCACAGCTGCCGTAACCACCGTGTTTCTCCGTCTTGGTAGAGCCATCGAACGACAAAACGAATCCTCTGTAGTCACGAGGTAGCTGTGCATATAACAAATGTGGGTCGACCCGAGCTGTCGGTGAGCCTCGTGTCGGTGGTGCGAACGCGGCCAACGACTCGTCGAGGTCGACGAAACTCGTGATAGTCGACTGTAGTAACTGGGCGAAGGCGCAGTTGGCCTCGTTGCACCTTCAGGTGCCACGGGGACAGTAATACGGCGAACGGAGCAGTCCGACCGAACAGTGTCTTCGACTTATGCACCCAGTCGAGCGTCTAAAATCGCGTGTAGACATGGATGGCGCGGCCCTCGAGCTGCGTGTAACACACCTTTAGCAGCAAGAGCAAGCCTAACACCTCCTTCTCGGCCGGGTGGTACTTCATCTCGGCGTCCTTCAGAACGCGTCCACAGAACCGCACAGGGTGCAGTTCTTGTCATGCTTCTGCATCAGGGTGGAGCTCAACGCCAACTCATTAGCATACAGCATCACGTGTACATCCCGGGTTTTGTCGAAATGACGAAGTATCGGTGCAGCCGACACTTTGGTCTGAAGTGCAGCGAAGCCTCGTTTGGCCGCTGAGAGGTCACCCCCAGCCTCGAAGTCACTGTCTTTGACCTGATAGAGGCTTGCACCATAGACAGCGAAGTCTTGGATGAAGCGACCGAGATGTTGAGTTGTGGCCGAGCTCGCCGAGCCGACCACAGAGGCAACGGGATCGGACCGAGAGGAGAAAGTTGACGGCGGTTCTGATTGGCCAGCGAAGTTGCCGCCCACATTTACCGCACTGGAGTGACTAGGACTAATTTAGTGACGAAGAGTCCTCGGTCGGACCAAATATACTACCGACCGAGGACTAAAAGTCAGGAATAGGTCAGTTTTGGGTCCCTCTGTGACAACCACACGAGGGCACGCCGTAGGTACGAATTCGTACCTATGTGGGATTAGGGATTTCCCACAGAGATATGTTCACACTTGATATTTGTATAGAGATTTAGGATAGAGTATAGGAAGAGCTAAGAAGGCCTCAGGGCCACAAATAACAGAGCAGAATTTCCCCCAACCTAACAAGGGTCAAGTCCGGCTAAGGTAAGCCTAGCTAGCTGACCGTAGCGACTGGATACACTCGGCTGAGTGGATGCCTGCCGACGAGCTTCAGGTACACTGACCGAGAGCTCGTCCTGGTAAGGCCAAGAAGTGAGAGGGAAGGGAGAGATATTTGGCCGATTGTTACAGCGATTACACGTTGTATATTTGTATTGGAAGTGCGGAAGAGCCTTCATACATTTCTTACGCCGAGGTTTGACCTCGGCAGCCCCGTTTAAGCCTTGACCGGCCCGTACCCTTCATTCTGAGGGACAGCGAGGGTTAGTGCGAAAGCACGAAAGTACATCCTAGCTTCGCTCGTGCTAGTGGTGTATTCTACTGGGGTAGACCTACCACGGACTCTGCAACCCGGTGTAAGGGATCGTTCCTGAGCCTTCAGGTCTGGTTCCAACATATTCGCCGACCTTTCTAGGGAAGCGTGTGTTGTTGGTGGGACTCATCCGACTAGGAAGAGAATTTCATCGTGTTCCTACACGACAACTGGTGCCGTGACCCGGGATTGGTGTGACCTTCGGTGTGTTGTGGTCTGTGTGTAGGTTCTACCTAAACGAGCGTTCAAGAGAAGAAGAAGAAGAGAAAGAAGAAGATGGCGAAAGGATTCAAGTCAACGGTACCAGAAACACCGATGAAGTCTTCGGTGATCCGAACGAGAGTTCAGGATCGACCGACAGATCGTTCGCTACCCCGGCGGCGTCTCGGATGGAGCCGATAAGCGAACGTTCGGTCACCTTTGACCGCTCGGTGGACATTCCTGACGCCAAGTATGATGATGACAATGATTGGGAAGAGAAGGCAGAGCCCTCGTCGGCGATGCCTGATGCCCCTGAAGATGCTGTGTCTCTGTAGGCCGCAGCAGAGGCGTGCGATCCTTATCGCGCAACCTCCTCGACGAATTGGAAGGAGTGGCAGGTCCTGAACCTGCTCAATTCCACCAACATGATGGAACCGAGGATTCGAAACCCTCGGCGATGTCCGTGATGGCGACTTCTAGGTCGAATGGCAATCGGCCGCCTCTCAATGGGATACGCCGGCTGTTAACAAGGTGCTCGGACGTTGCGTGGCGATGATGAACGAGAAAAGCACATGGATACAGATGTTCTCGCCGGTGTTGGAACGCCAAGCTGTCTGGACGGACTTGGGGACCGAGCTCTCAGTCCCTGTCAACTCGATGAGCTCTTACCCAAGTCGCGGAAGACACTATCTTGCTGCTGGAGGCGATGGGATGCAGAGCGAGGACTCGTCCGTCACCGGTGATGCTCCGTGATTGGGCTCCGTCCGACGCTGGCACCGCTCTCGCTAAGTGGAAGAAGAAACTTCGGGCAGCGTTCAGAACGTCGGACATCGGCGGAAGAATTCAACCGATAGCCCGGAAGGCGCCTGAAGCGGTGGATCCGTCGAAAATCCCTTTACCTCAAACTCCGACCAAGAACCGGATGACAGAGTCTTCGGGAAACGTCTTCTCGATTCCCGCTGAGGAGTCAAGTTACTACCCAGACTTGCACATGGTCACTACGGGTTCCACTCCTCGACGGAACGCTTGGCACGTGAGACCAAGGCTTCGAGAGCTTCGGTAGCGACTGCCAGAGGAACCACGCCGAGCCGGCAGAGGATTCACGACGACTCAGATGCTTCGTCAGATGACGACCTTCTCCGAGACAGTGATGATGACGGAGACGACGTTGCCAAACAATGGGCGCGTCAGATTCGGGAGCTCAGCCAAGATGACGGTGGAGCAGAGGCTCGGGAGACCTCACCGAGGCTAGCAATTACGACTCACTTGCCGCTTGGGAACATTAAGCCCTACTACGGGAGACGCAACCGAAGTGAGCAGTCGATCCAATGGCTGCGAACTTTCGTCTACGAGATGAAGGGCACGCACACGCCGCCTAACGAGTGGTGCATGGCGTTTGAGTTGAGCCTCCAAGAGGGAGCCTTGCACTGGTACAGACAGTTGCCTCGCAAGGTACGCCGCAAGTGGACTCTGCTCAGTGATACTTTCATCAAGTATTACTGTTCATCGTTCAGCCAGTCGGCAAAGGCTCGGTACTACTCTGCCAAGAGAGATGACAAGGAACATGTGTGTGACTACTTGAACCGACTGAATGGCTATGGTCGCAACGCAGGTGTGCAATTCGAGGATGGCGGACGTGACGCCAAGGACCACGTCCGACACTTCCTCGATACATGCGGTGACAGAAGCTTGGAAGAACGTCTGCGCCACGTTAGGGTGAAAGACATCCATGACCTCAAAGATCTTATCAATGAGATTCTGCGGAGTGAACAACGCGAGATTTTTCACAAGAGAGCACATATGTATTGTCCAAGTATCGCTGGGTAATACCTGGAAATAGGGCACAATACTGATTGGCTGGATCCTGGTCAACTGCCGTCACTTTGACTTTTGCTCAAGTCTCGCACACGCGCTTTCTCCAGGGATCTCCAACTGGAAAATACCTGGTCGAGTATTATATCCGAACGGGATGGATTACACGTGTCTGATTCCACTCTGTATAAGGATATCTGGGGAAAACGTGGCCGGAACCCTGTGGAATACCTGGAGAATCAGAAATCTGAGTAATTATATAATTTGGGAAACCTGGACGGGAAAGGGTGTCCAAAAATAAGCCACGCTGTTAGTTTTGACTGAACAAGAGATGCGTGTGTCTCCAACACGAACGCAATCTGGTACTCTAGTACTGTATTATGAGTTCTACTTGAAAATTCCGTGCGCGGTTCTTCAAACCAATCGCGCACCGAATCGCCCCACTCTCAAAATCACTTATACTGGGATAGGAAGTACGTTAGTACTGATAGGACAGCCCAACAAGGATTCATTCGACGGGATGGCCGCTCCGGTATACCGGTTCAGATACCGGTGCCAACTGGGCTCCCCAAAAGCCTTACCGACTTCCTCCGCTTGTAGAGGACATGTCATGTTCAGGTACATTGTACCACCCGTCAAAAGTTATGTTCGGATTACGGTACCGTATCGGTATCAATGCCGGTATCAATTTGAAGTCGATGCAAACCAGTCTATTATCAGAATTATCAGAATCTAAAAATAGTCTCATCGCTGTCGATGTCGTCGTCCGAGTCCACCTCGCCTACGGCTGCATCAATAGCACAATGCCGAGCAAGGCTATCAATCAAGTCAGCAGCTGCTAGGACCGCATCGTCGAGTAGAGTTCCAAAAGCCTTGCGATAACCACCTGAAATGGTCTCCTCAGTCAGGCCATCCCACGCCAATCTGAGCCATCTTGCCACCGTTGACCTATCTGGGGCGGAAAGCTCGAACTTCTTTCCGGGGGTGTGAGCAACCCAGCAGTCGCGCAGGCGTGCCTTGAACGGGTAGTTCCAGGCAACGTCCTACTCCAGATGGTCTAGCCTTCTTCTTGCCGCTCCCATTCGTGACCGAGCACTGCGCTGTGCGTTTGTCCTTGTTGCGTGTCCATCTGAGTAGGAGCTTCCGGCGAGACTCATACGCGTTAACGCTAAGGTTGGGGTAGAGCTGCTCAATGACCTTACGCACGTTTTGAGCTCCTTCGAGCGCTTTGACAGCGCCCAGCTTGTCACGGGTCGTGAAGGACTCTCTGCGCCGCGGTGGAATGGCCGACGCCATCACCAAAAGGAGAATGAATGGCGATCGCTTAACGGGGTGGACCAGTACCGGTACAATACCGGTAATAATGATTTGAAATGTTTGCAGCAGTACTTATAAGTGGAAGGGAACAGCTCACCTGTATTCAGCGTTTTGATTGGACGCTCTTATATGGGGTTGTCACCTACAAACGGAGGAAGTCGGTAATTCGACGGATGGCCGCTCCGGTATACCGGTTCAGATACCGGTGCCAACTGGGCTCCCCCAAAAGCCTTAATTCGACGGGATGGCCGCTCCGGTATACCGGTTCAGATACCGGTGCCAACTGGGAAGCCTTAATTCGACGGGATGGCCGCACCGGTTCCAGAACCGGTATTAAGTTGCAGAGTCTCGTTTTTACGAGCTCCATCAAGGTGGAGGAATTCTTTGTGTAATGACAGTTTTTTACTGTGGAACAGTGATATGTATTGGGTAGAAGGTCACCCTGCTTTGAATGTTCCCGGCGCAGATGCTGCGTCTGCTTCGCAGCCGCAGGCGATGCGCTTTGCGGTTCAAAATTAAATATTAACTACGTCTAAGTGCTTTGTATATTTAGACCATATTTCCTACACTTTCTATCCCAGTCTCGCGTAGCCCTAGTATTCACTATGCCACCTCGCTAAGTACGTTAGCGTACTTAATACCATGCGTAGTGGCCTTTTTCATTTGACTGAAAAAGCGATTCGGCCAGAATCGGTAAATTTAGGCGGAATTCACAATACAACTTCGAGATTGAAAACCGAGAAGCACCACGACCAACAAAATAAACTGAAACAGCGCCAACAGGCTAATCACCAGCATTCGACCTTGAAACAAGTGAGCATCAGCCACGTTCCGAGATCCGGGATACATGTAGTACACTCGGTTGGGAAGTTTCTGCAAAACCAACATGTACGCCATGTGATGGGGATGATGCAGCGATGAGTCCTAGATACTCGTTGTTGAAGAGAAGTTGTAGCGTTTGGTTGACGGCGCGAGTGTTTCGTTTACGGGATTCAAACTGCACATCACTTACTGTCAAGTTGCTTGCTTGGAGTTGCGTGGGAAGGTTGAACGAAGCGTCCTCCATGGTCAGGGTGGCTTCGACGTTAAGGACACCGCGCCAATTGGCCGAACCATTTGAAAGCCTCCTTGCTCGTAGTGAGAGATCTGCTGAAGTTGTCTCGTTTGTATTTTTCACGAGTCCACTGGACAACCTTCTTGCTGACACTGAACCATTCTCTTTGATACCTGGAGAGCAACCAATCCCACTCAATTCTGCCGCTTTGCTTGCAACTCCAGCTTGGTTCACCTCAACGCGACCATTATCACGAAGGGTGCGAGATGTAGACGCCATCGGGACCACTTCATTTCGAGAATGAAGAACTGCATCAAACCTGTGCATGGTTGCCGTATCACCGAGGAGACGAGGGCTCTACTGGTGTTTTCGTCGATAGTCATCGACGCGTAGCGAGTCTAGAGCTCCACTATGGATGCAGTTCTTGACGCTGCTCGGTCGATATGGTACGACGCCAATGATGCTAGCGAGTGAAGGATTGCAGCGTTTTCATCGGGGACTTTGTGCCGCACCCCAGAGAGGAGACGGATCCTGGTCGTTTCCCGAGGGTTTAGTTGCGCAGGTGTCCGAAGCAGTTTAAGCGTCTCCACTACCAACCTCCGTAGTGATGTGGCTAGTGGTGCGTCACTCAATTGCTCGGGTACTCGCTGCGTCAACTGATGTCCGGATCCGAACGACTGAACCAAGTGAGAGCGCGAATGCATGGAAAACACGGACACTATCACCTCCGCTGAGTGCAGAAGCACTAACACCCCGACCATGAGGTACGAGCTCACCGTCCGCATGCAAAGTGTCGTGTACAGGGCGTCGAACACGTCGACGACGATTTCTTCCGGCAGTCGATCTTCCAAGTGGGACCCGAACGCCACAATGACGTTCTTGAGCGCGAGACTCGCCCTGGGCAGCAGAAGCAGCAAAACGCGCTGCATGATCGGCGGGGCGACGAGAAAGAGGGCGTGGTAAGCCGGATAGATCAACACGAGCGACGTCTGCGCCGAAAAGAGGTTGACGTACCGCCGGAGGTGGAACGCACCATCCCGGACAGGGCGCAGCTAGTCTCGTCCAACAAAGCAAATCACGGCGAGCGCAACAATCGCTTCAAGCGCCGGAGCGCCCAGCACGACGAGGAACGGGATCGGAAAGACCCAGAGCTCCGCCACCACGATGTCCAGCGGTGTCGCAGCGGCGGCGCAGCCACGACGATGCGTCTCGAGCTCAGTGGGGCGCCTGGGATCCACGCCTTGGCCTGCTTCATGGCACCTAGCAGGATGGTGGTCACCATGGCGGGGTGTCGAATCCAGAACAGGTAGTTGCTCAACGCTCCGTCGGACGCCGGTCGGAGCGGGACGCACTCGGTCAGTACGACCGTCACGATCGCTGGCAATGGGGTGACGCAGCAGACCAGCACCACACGCAGTCTCAACGTCCGTTGGCAGTATTCGTCCAGTGCGAGCATGCGCTCGACCGAGTATCGGCCGCAGTGACTAGTCTGCAGCCATTCTCACACGCGAAACAAGGGTCTCACATACCGCTCCATAAGGGCGTCGGCGGGCGTTCAGTTGGCCATGTTGAAGAGGTCTTGGACGCTTCCGGGGCTACGGGCGCCACTGCGACGCCGCGAAAAGCGGGCATCGAGTTGAGGTTCGATGGTGCGTGTGCTACATCATCGGAGGACAAGGTCTCTAAAAAAGACGGAGGTTTTAAGAGCTCCTGCACAACACATCGAGTGCTGTGCTGGTCGTCATTTGGCTCGCAAGTTGCCTTCAAGTTGCCCGGCTCGATTAAAAAAGTTTTTCGTCCCCGTCTGTCCGCCATTCCGAGACGATCGGTCTCTCTCGAAGGGTGGACGCGCGTGAATCAGGAATACCTTGCAGGCCGAGCACAGCCAGTCGTTGCTTCGGCAGCTTGAGCTCCCATTGACCTGCCAAGAGGAGCTCACCTCGACCCAACCCAAAGCTTTGGGCATTGCCTTCCACTTGCTCTTGCCTCCGCTGTCTCAAAGCGAGCGTCCCACTGCCTACGCGTCCTCGCCGACGACGCGCTTGATGACGCCGAGCGCACAACGCGCGACGTCCGGTCGAGCCAAAAGGCCACCACGCGCATCAGATGCTGCAACTCGAAAAAAGGCGACCGAGGCAGAGGACCGAGCCTAGTGTACTGTACCTTATTGCAAAGCACCATTTCCGCCGTGACGACCTGGAAAATATCCTCCACACGCTGCAGCAAGCAAGCGAGAACGAGTGGGGGGGCAACTGGCGGTGGTACACTTGAGAATACCCGTACGAAACGGCTAGCTAGTCGCCCCGAAATGTTCAGTATTCTGTACGACAGGTGGGTTGGAACCTGCAGTTGCATCCAGCCTTCACTGCGTCATGTACTCTCCATCGCAGGTTTCCATGCCTTGTACAGGTCGTCGTCTCGTCGTATGAATATGTATCCGTCTCGTCTGACGTGACAGATCGCAGCTTGACCTGCTACCGGCGCTATGCTACGCTAGACGTTTGCCATGCTCCTCCTCGAGCTCGGCAAGGAGAATTTTTCGAGCCGTAACGCAGGCAGCAGCACCACCCATCCAAGCAAGCATTGTCTGCTCTGCTCTGCTCTGCTCTGCTCTGCTCAGTGGTCAATTTTTCGTCTCCCGACCCGACTGCTGCAAGACGCTGAAGCACTCTTGAAGCTTCTTCCGCGATAGCAGGTGCAGCTCGCCGCCGTGGTTGTCTGCCAGTCAGAAACGAGGCCTCTCTCCATTGCCGCGTCTGCCTCGGCAGGTGAGAAAATGACCAACCGAGTCCGCTGCCGCTGGCCGCCATTGAGCCCCAATCCATTCACTCTATCACGGCCGAGCGGCGGCCGTGGGATCGTAAGCCTCGTCTTCTCTCTCGAGCCGCGCGCCTCGCAGTGGTCTCTTCACTTGAGAACGGAGCTCCAGGGCGACACGTCTCCCAACCTCGCACCGATATCAGGCGGCTCTGGTTGGCGCAAGTCCAAGTCCATGGCCGCACGGTCTCCGCTACAGCAGCGATCTTCCGAGTCGTCCATCACCGACCGGGACCGCACACGCACGTCGTCCGGCTCGGCGTCCACGAGGGTCCATCTCACCCGACGACTCACGGGTCAAGTCCATGTGGGCTCCATGGAGGTGCCGCCCGACGCCGTGGGCATCGACAAACCCGCGCCAGGAATGCTCACGGTAGCAGTTAAAGTCCGGCCCTTGACGCTCGACTCGGAGCGCAATGGCGGCGGTGGTCTCCGTACGTGGCAGGAATGGCGAGCCGTGCAGAAGCTCCTCTCAACGGTGCATGAACCCACCGACCGCAGCGTGCTCGCTGGCCGCCGCTACATTATCCGCTACTACGCCACGAGCGTCGAGAGCGAGTCCTTCCGACTCATCATGGAGTACTGTCCGTACCGAGACCTTTTCTCCGAGCTCGAGCACAGAGGGGCCTTGGGGCCCGAACCGAGAGAACGGGTCTCGCAACAGGAAGCGCGTCGCTGGGTGCTGCAGCTCGCAAAGGGCCTCCGCTATCTGCATGAGAAGAAAATCGCACACCGCGACTTGTGTCCGCAAAACATTCTCATCGGTCCGAACCGAGAAGCCAAGATTTGCAACTTCGGAGCGAGCACCATCCGAGCAGCGGAGCCCACGCGCGAACGAGTGGTGGGCAATCTGCACTACACGGCACCCGAAGCCGTGAGCGGGACTTGGTACGACCCCAAGCGCGCCGACGTGTGGTCGCTCGGCGCCGTGTTTTTCTTCCTGTTGACGGGCTCACCACTGCTGCAACTGCCGTACCCGGAGTGTCGAGGCTTCGAACTCGTCAAGGCGGTCGGGTGCAAGGGCGTCCTGAAGCTGTGGAACATGGATCGCAACTTCTCAGCCGCGACGATGGATCTGCTCGCCAAAATGCTCACTGTGGATCCGGCCAGACGACTGGGCAGTATGAAGGAGGTGCTGGAACACCCAGCGATGCTGGCCACGGCACGCACGGAAAACAGTCTCATCGCGGTGGCGAGGTGAACGGAAGGGTGGAAATGGTATGAAGATGGAGGAGGTGAAGCATCTAGGAAATTTGAAACGCGGCACGCGGCAATTGATAAAGCGCGCCGCCAAAGTAAGAAGTAAGGAGGACGGGTATGTTATGTGTCAAGCTAATAAAGTTGAATTGAAAGCATTCGCGACGTCTTCGGTGGGGAGGCACTGGCGAATGATGAGGGGATCACTGTGCAGGTAGCGCCTCAAGTTCACTGCTGTAGTCGTTCGACGTGGGGACAACCGCATCCGGCGTGTTTAACACTCGAGTTGAGTTACACCACGGATGGTCTTCAGGCAATGGGCTCCGTATCGCACGATACGCACACGTAGCATGAACCAACGCCGGAAAAAAAGCTGGGTTCGCTAATTGTTGCTTCGAGCAAGATGAGCAAATCCAGTTCACACGGCGGCACCACCGCTGTCTATCCATGTGAGATGCATGCAAGAAGCACTGTTGCGATGAGCTACCGAGGTACAGACTCCAGACCTTGGAGAGCGGCATCGGAGTTCGGCCTCGAGACGTGCTCGTCATGCTTCCGATTCTGAAGCTGAATGAGCGTCACGTGATTGCGTCCGAGGAGCTCCATACTAAACTGATTCGCTGACTCGACGGTCCATGACGAACAGCATGCCCTTGCTGCTCTGCGTCTGTAGAAACCCATCCACTCGAGCGTTAGTTCCACAGAGAGATTGTCGCCGCATCTGATACGGTTTGACAACTCGTGGTCCGTACGTGGCGGCGCCAGTCTCCACAACACGACCAATTCAACACGTCAAGCAGCAACAACTTGTCGTTCGTTGCAGTCCACAGCGTCAAACGAGAATCGACAAAACACGCAAATCCACGCCACCTTCCATAGCATAGTTTTTCACAGCCACAGCAAGCATCCAGCAGGCAAAAATGAATAACTGCATCAATGCCAAGTTACGAGGTGCCGTACAGAATCTCACGCATGGCCTTTACCATCACTTGGCCCCAGTCAGCAATGCCAGCCTCCAATTCCTGCAGCGCAAGCGGCGAAACGGGAAACTCGGGGCTGTGAATTTTCAAGTAACCAACTCGCCGCATGGTCACCACCAACTCCACGTCGTCACTCGATTCACCGCTCGCTAGGTTTCCGCTCGTGGAGATTTTCTTCTTCTGCCTGCTCGCAGTCAAAACAACTGCGCCCGAGACGTCCTTGCGGACATGTTGTGATGTTTGGTACGGATACAGTTCGTCCTCGTCGACACAATCCGTAGCGACAACAGCGCATGGCTCGCCACCAAATCTAGGATCTCCGTCTTCAAAAAGCTGCCCAAACACGATCGCATTCGACTCAGTGGTGATACCGTTGCTGTCGCTCGACATGATGCGCGCGTTGTACGCAGATCCTTCGATCACGTCGTAGTCTTCTCTCACTGTAATATGTCCGAGTCGCTCCGAGATGCTGATCTCCATGCTCGTGAGATAGAACCACAGCGCTTCAAACACTTGTCGGAGCGCCTTAACGCCTGGGAAATGGATCACGGTGCTCCCCAACGAAACGATGTCTCCATTATCCGCCTCCATCAGCTCGCTCGAGTTCTGTCCCTGTCCGTCCGTAGCTTGGCTACCACGAGCCATCACGTAGTCGTACGCGTTACGCAGTTTCTCCCCCGAATCTTGAGCAGCGTAGCTCTGCGCTGGCCCCAGTCGCTCTTGAGAGTGATACGAGTACACAGCGGATTCGAGTGCTGCGTCCTCTGCATCAACCACAACAACAGAACAGAACTTCACTCCTTAGTCCCTCTCTCTTCCGATTTCTAGTACATTAAGAGCCTCTTACCGAGCACTCCATTAAGAGCGACTGGGCTGCAGCAACACCCAGTTGCTGCTGCTTCAAAGCGTCGGTCAGCACTTTCATTTTGGCTTTGGACCGTTGCAGACCCGGGTCTGCAGCGAGCGCTGAGCCCGCGGGCATCCCCTGGGTCTTGAGCACGGCCACTTGGGCCTCCAGCTGCAGGATTTCGTCCTTGAGCGTCGTCTCCTCCTCCTAAACAGTGCAAATGTGTCAATTAGAGACGTCGTGTCTAACGGTTTCTAAGAGGCCACACACCTTGCGCACGAGATACGTGGGTTTGCGTTTCTTCAGTGTAGGAAGAGGAGGCGAGCGACTGCTGTCGGTCGAGTCGTCGGACGTCGTGGGGGTCATCGTGGGGCGGGCAGCGCAAGTCAAGCAATGACACAACCGTCGGAAGAGGAGACCGTGGAAAAATAATGTATGTCAGTACTCATGTCCAGAATCTAACACGTGATCTGGTGGAAATGAATAACCGTTTAAAGCGATGAGATTCGTCTAAGTACGGCATACAAATGACTAGGTAGTAACGTCATAGATTGTATATTCGCTGTCAACTTGATATACGCATGACGTTATACCACTGACGCGGTTGATGCGCTGTAATGCGGGGCGTAGATGACCTCGCGCATGGTCTTGATCATGACTTGGCCCCAGTCAGCGATGCCAGCCTCGAGTTCTTGCAGTTGGAATGGAGATAGCTCGAATTGTGGACAATGGAGACGGATCAACCCTGTTCGACGCATGGTCACCACTACACGGCCGTCAGCTTCAGATCGGCTCACAGAAAGCACGATAGCTCCCGAGACGTCTTTGCGGACGTGAGAGGAGCTCTTGTATGGGTAAAGTTCGTCCTCCTCGACACAGTCGGTGGTCACAATGGCGCAGGGCTGGGAACCGAAGCGAGGGTCTGCCTCTCGGAACATCTGCATGAACGAGATGGTGTTCGACTCGATATTCACGCCATTGTCGTTGCTCGACGTGATCCGCGCGTTGAAAGCCGCTCCTTCGATCACGTCGTAGTCGTCTCGCACAGTGAGATGGCCCAGTCGTTCCGAGATGCTGATCTCCATGTTGGTCAAGTAGAAACACAGCGCCTCGAAGACCTGCTGGAGCGACTGCACGCCGCGAAAGTGCACCAAGGTGGTCCCTGTGAAGCAGATATCGCCGTCGTCGGTCTCGTACTTCTCAATCGACTCGGTATCGGATGCTGCAGTTGTTGGGGGACAGCGGGCCATGACGCACTTGTACGCATTCTGCAGCTCGTCGTCTCGAATGGCCAGCAACGTTGCGCGTCGCTCGCTCCAGTTCCTCTTGAGACGGATGCGCGAGCACAGCGGGTGCGAAAACTGCGTCCTCTAGAGCAACTTCGTGTCAGTCTCCTCAACAGATCAACGTCAAAATGGTCCTCTACGTCATACCGAGCACTCCATCATGAGCGACTGAGCTGCTGCGACGCCCAGTTGCTGGTTCCTTGCTATGTCATGCAGCACTTTCGACGTGGCAACGGATTCTCGCACTGTAGCAGCAGAATCCGCTGGCGTGTGGAGTTCAGCCACTTGAGTCTGCAACTGCTCGATCTCATCCCGTAGCGCCTTCTCCTCTTCCTGCAATGCACGACAAGCGTCAGCCAGTGGACAAATAGGGCGCCAACATGTGGCCACCAACCTTCCGGACGAGGTAAGTGGGCTTGCGCTTCTTCACTGCGTGGCTGTCGGCTTCGGTGTGCACCATGTCGGGTTGAGTGCGAGTCTCGGAATGACTGCGTCTGTGCTCAACCTCGTCGTGTATTTTCTCTGGCATGACTCACGGGATCCGTTAAACCGGCGAGGAACGAGGAGGTCTATTGAGTGTTTGTGTGTTAAGATTGTTGGAGCTGCGTCTCGAAGGCCGCGACCGCCTATTTGATTGATACGGCAGGGTGCTCGGTCGCTGGGGCGTATTCGGCAGGTTACAGGTTGAGGCGCAGCGTCTTGCCCACGCGATTCCGACGAGGCTGCTTGGTCACAGTGATTTGCACGGCGTGGAACGGTTTGGGTTCGGCAGTGGGGCAGATGAAGGAGCTCGAGTGGGGACGCTTGTCAGAAGCAGTAACACTGCCCTTCTGAAGGTGCGGGTGTTGGTGCGCAGCTGTCGACTTGCTGTGGTTGGAGCAGTCCATGCAGCGGCAGTTGGACGTGCAGGCGATGCCGTTCTGGAAACACTCGCAGTACTTCTTCAAACACTTGGACTTCTTGCAGCGGCACCCGCGCATCACGACCGCGCTAGATTTCTACGAACAGAGAAAATATTAGAGTTCCTTCACTCAGCTACAAGCAACCATGAGAGGACGTGACTTACCTGCGGCAGGAGATGAAGGAAGCCCGAGGTGCTTGCGTCTTGGGGCACAGACGCGAAGGAGAAGGCTCGCGGGTCGTTCGCTAAATAGTTCTGGATGGCCTCCACGCGCTCCGTCACATGGCCCCGTCCGTTCTTGCAGTCGCCGCAGCCGCATCCGGCGTGGCAATAGCCTCGGGAGCTGAAGCACATGCAGTACATCTTGAGGCAGCCGGTCTTGCAGCCACAGCTCGTGGAGGAGGACACACTGGAGGCCTGGATCTGCTGCGCGTGTCGTAAGAGCAGTCGCTGTCTCTTCGTCTCCTTGGTCTGTTCCCCTTCAAACCGCGCTGGGATCTGCTGCAGGTTTAAGGAGTTAATTGCAGACGTCTTACTGGTGCAAGTGCCAGAACTTTGGGCACTTGCACGACCCTGCTCTCTGCTGTCTACGCTGCTTCTGGAAGCGACAATCCCCGTCTTGTGCTTCTTTTGCTGTGGCAACTGGAACTGATTCGCAGCCTCCAGGTCTGTCAGACACACGGGCAGCGAGGAAGCACCGCCGTAGCGTTTCTCCAGAAGTGCCAGCATCATGTCCATCCAGGCCAAGTTCTCACTCTCCTGCTGCTCCCACTGCTCCGTAGCGTCCCTCGGCGTCTTGCTCTCGTTGTCTGCAGTCGTAGCCAATCGTTTGTGGCCTGTTAGCTGCGATTCCGAGGCGCGTATTGCTTCCAAAGCGGTATGGCTGGAGTTCCCGAGTTTCTCGGCTTCTACGGGGTCTCCCACGTCGTGCAGGGGCTCATTGGACAGCGGACGCTTGACTGGATTCACTGTAGAGCATGAGACTGGTCGTGGACGGTTGCTGTCGATGCTGTGGAGCGCGCGGCGCAGCGTTCGAGTAGTCTGGTCGCTGGTGTGCACTTTGACGAGCGCTCCTGTGGCCCCCACGAGGCTTTTGGCGCCCACTCCGATATGTGCAGGTTCCTGGTTCTCTTGCGCTTCAGATGGACGTAACGCGGACGTCTCTCGAGCTGTGGTAGAGGAGTGGAGCGCCATCGTCTGCGGGTCACGAGGGAGCTCGGGAACTGATCGCAGCTTTGGCGCGACGACGAATTCAAACTTCCACTTGCCGCGAAAGTCGGTTCTCGAGTTGTGATTGGCTGAAATGGTGTTGCACGTGGGCATACAAACTTCAGTATAAATTCAAATGTCCCGCCTAAACTGCGCGTTCTACCCATTCTACCTCGAGCCTACCTCGCCTGCTCTACAACAGCCAAATGTACTGTATTAACACAGTAAAACCTCATGCCGTGGCCGAGCCTCGCAGCCGCAGTCGCGTCCACGTGTTCTCGCGCACTGCGTTCTGCAGGAGATCGTAGATCTGGTTGCAGCCGTCCGTGGCCACCTCCATGAGGCTCTCGAAGAGCTCGAGCGGCAGTTTGCACTCCATCTGCAGCAAATTGAGCTTCTGCGTGCGCGGGTTCAGCGCGATGACCATCTGCGGGGCGCGCCCCATCTCCTCGGCGTAGTTCAGATCTGCAACAGACAACACAAAGAACCACCTTTAATTAATCACTCTACCTTCTGCACCACTCTACAAATACCCAAACACCCACCACAGAGCATCGTCTGCTGCAAGTACCCGGCCGAAGACGCCACTACAAAGTCGTTGAGCGCAATGCCCGCGTCAATGAGCGCCAATGTGATGGCGTTGATACTGGCGGGCAGCTCTCCACCGTCAGCGTGCAACACCTGCACAAAGATGTCGATCTGGCTGCGAGGGTACAGCTGCGTCTGGATGCAGGCCTCGAAGATCTGCTTGACGGCCAGCGACATCTCCGTCTTCTTGCGGTCTCCGCTGCGTTGCGGTTTGCGTTCCGACGTGGCGAACGCCGCCTGCGTGAACTCGCAGTTCACGGCCGCGCGTGGCTGCGTGTTGCTGGCGGCGTTGCCGGACCCCGTGCCCACTGCTGCGGCGCCGCTATTGGCTGCGGCGCCTCGCAGCTCCCGAGGGCCGTAGACCACCGCCACCACTTTGGTGTTGCCCTGTTCGTAGTACGAGGACCCGTCCACGCGCGAGAAGAGCCCGAAGCGCGTGCGGATGCGACGCACTTCCTCGCTGCGACGCCCGTCCACGCGCAGACCCGCCACGGAGATGAACTCGCCGCTGGACGCGCCGCCCAAGACGCTCGTGTTGCCTGCCTTGGCTGCCATTACTGATACTGAGGATTGCTTGGTGGATGGAGTCGTATGTAAGCGGAGAAGGACGGTAGATGAAAAACGTGACGTGTGAGAATCTGATTCCTGCGACGTGTGAGCACTATCGTACATTGGTGACGACAAGACCCCTTCATCCTGCGTCCAACTCGCTTCGTGCAGCCACAAAGTGGAGAATAGTGAGTTGCAGATGATCTCGTGGGGATTCAAATGCACTTTCAATGAGAATCGCCTCAGATTTAGCAAAATTGGGGAACCGTCGTCGATCCATAGCCAGAGGTCGCTGCACTGGGGACGTCTTCACTAGCGTAGAGCGACTCCTTGATGGTAGGCGCGGAAGTGGCGTCCGCCTCGCTTTCCGGGGATAGATCAGTTCAGAGTAACGGGGCCGAGAGAATTGGCGTTAAGGATCCGGCACAAATTCTCGTAGGTGACCAGCAGATGGAGGCCGGAGACTTCGAAGAGGAGTGGACGGATAACTCATCGGGTTTCGGAATCCCCGAAGGGACATTGGGGCTCGTGGAGGTGACGAGGCAGCAATGGAGATACGAGATGGAACTTCCATTGCCACCACCATCACCAATCGAAGCTCCGATTCTCCATGAGTTTTCAAGACCATGGAGGGCACTGTGTCTACCAATTCCTCCGCATGAGGACAGCAAAGTCGGTAAGGCAGCGCATGCTACTATCTTCCACAAATCACGAGTTCTTACAGTGCATTTGTTCTAGGAGACTCGATCATGAAGAGCTACGAACCACAGTATACACCTGGAGAACCAACTTTTGCATCGGAGGTTCGTCCTTCCTCTTTTTTGGAGCCGCGTGTAGCGGTCCCCGAGGCACAAGCATTCCTCATCACACCGCGCGTCCGCTTTAATCTCGGCACGGTCAGTTCATTCATCGTTTCTCCAAATGGCACGGGGTACTCATTGTCGACATTTGTTTTGGTTGATGCAGGTTGAGCCGCTCGTTTGCAAAATGGTAGTGTACGACATCGTCGCAAGCAATCGAGTGACAGAGGAATTCTGCTTTCGGATCCCAGGTCCATTGCTAGATAAGTCGGACTGCACGATCCCTCCTGTCGCACTCGTGTATCTGCTACCCACCCTGCAATTGCAGAATTTGTACTTGGTTCTCAAAGTGAGCAAGGTACTGGTCGGAGATGGAGATATCGCCACAGCGCCGTACTGCAGTCCCGACAAATTCGCATCCCCTGCCGAGCAACAAAAACTGGTTGAGAAGGCCAAGGATTGTGGGGTACGTCTGGGTCGATTTCACCAGTCTCTCGCCTGGGGAATGATACCTCTCTTGAAAGGAGTGAAGCGGCCAATGACTCTCTTCAGACAGCGAGCCTGTATCCCTGAAGAGCAGCGGTTATCCTTGATTTTGGACGCTATCCGTGGCACATTGAAGTAAGTATTTGGTGTTTGAGTGCAACACCAGCGTCTTTCCTCACGATTGTTCACTTTGCTGGATAGGGAGAAGATCGTCCCTGCACAATGCGAGTTTGACGTTGAAGATATTTCTGCCGAGGAACTTTTTGACGCAAAGTTTAAGACGGCTACATCTCCAAGACTGAAAATTGCGGACCCATTTTCTGAGCAAAAGGTCATTGCCTCGAGTAAACCAGAGAGCGATACAATTGAGCAGAACAAGGAGCAAACTGGGGTCAAGTGCCGAGAAGTTCAGCCATTTTGCCCTCCGTCTTTAGTTCCAACATTCGGCATGACAGGGTCAGGGCCAGTAGCTGTTTCGTATGTAAACGCCCTGTACGTGTACCCGCTTCAAGTCGAAAAGTGCCAGCATCGAAACGTAGCGATCCGAGTCCAGCTACTGCAACGAGAAGTCGACGCAGTTCGCGGCATTGAAGAAACAGACTCTGCTGTCCTTCGAGCTATCTACCGAGCAAATAACCAGGTCGGTAGATCAGCGTACGCACTTGTGGGATACCACCAGAAAAATCCGCAGTTTGAGGATGAGATCAAGATTTGTCTTCCAGAGAACTTGACAGCGGTCCACCACCTTTTGTTCACATTCTACCACGTTCACTGCAAGAAACTGCAGCCAAATCAACCCCAGCAAGACCTCGTCGGATACGCAACTCTGCCTTTGTTGGGCAAAGATGGCACAATCATGCAAGACGGCAAGTACGCAGTAAACGTGACTCCCGCTCCGGCATTTTCAAAACCATCAACAACTGGAGGAGGAATCTCGTTATCACCTGGTTACACCGATTCCGCGCGGGATGCAGTAGTAGACAACACGAAAACTGTGTTCACCTGCCGGGGCCGCGTTGTGTCTTCGGTGCACAGCCAAGATAGTGCTGTAGCCGACTTCTTGAAACCTTTTCACGGCAGGCTGAAAGCATCCGCCACCGACCCTGCTGCTCAGGAGGACGCAATCGTCAACCGCTTAATGGGGTTAAGTCAAAGTGGAGCTCCAAATGTGCGCTACTTCTTCTTCATGATCGCCAAGTTCGTACTCGGCTACCTGCGGTATGGAACATCACTTGTGCGATGGTCCGCCTTCCGCACACTTCTTGCTGTTATGGAGAAGGCAAGCTGGAATCCACGAGGGTCGCTGAAGATCCACGAGATGAACCGAGTTCTCCACGATTTTGTGCACATTGTTTTCGACGAGAGCTCCATCGATGACCCCAACAGACCTCAGTCACCTTCCAAAACGCTGGCACAAAACGAGCGGAAGTCGGTTTTTGGTGCACTCCTCGAGACGTGGCATAATGTTCTGAACAACAAGGCTTCCGTCGAGGAGAATGTCGACACGAAGCGAATGTCGTTGACATATTCGAACGTCCTTCTGCAGCTCATCTTGAAATCCATGGCGATGAAGTTGCTGGATCAGTGTAGCACTCCAAACAACGATGGTACAAACTCGCTGCCGGTGGTGCTACCCAAAAATGATGAAGTGATGCTTGAGCGGGTTTTGGACCAGCTGATTGCATGCGCCGGTGACACATCGAATGGTTTATTACTTCAGAAGGAGGTAAACCGAAGTCTGGCGTACTTCTGCAGTGGAGTGTTTCTCGTGGTGAGGAACGTATTTCCGGCCCGCGTTATCGATCGGTACGTGAAGTGGATCGATGTGCAAGGAGATGCAAACAGCCTTCGCCACATTTGGTTTCCGTTTCTGCATATCTTGGTAGACTTCGAGTTCTTCGCCACAGTAAATGGAGCCTCTCAACCTGGCGAGAAAATCTCTGTAAAAGCGCGAGCGTGGCTTGCAAAATCAATCTTCGAAAAGCTGCTGCTCATTGTGGACACGCAGAAGGAGCAGAAAATTCGAGTCGACGCAGTGAGGTTACTGCGAAGGATGTTTGCGGCGCAGGTGTACAATCAGCGCTTCCAAAGTCCCGAATATCAAGAGAAGATTGCTCTCTTATACTACTCGCTGTTTCCGAGCATTGCTCAGCTCACGACACAAGGAAAACTCTTGTCGAGCAAAGTCGGCAGCAATTCGACAGCGTTTTCAGGAGAAGCAAAATCGGTATTTGATCTCCAGAAAGAGATGCTAGCTTGTGTAGGCCATCTTCTCTGCAGTGTTTCAGATTCGCACTTGTCGTCCTTCTTTCGATCAGTGGAGGGAAATTCATACCAAGTTCATCCAGTGCACTTAGAGCCCACAAAAGCACTCGCTTTTTATCACCGAGTGCTTGGCAAGGTAGGTTTTGTTGTCTCCAGAGCTGAGATCTGTATATCATTGTCGATAACATCCATGATTGCTTCTGATGCAACAGACACCGAACCCACCTTATTTGGCAAGGCTCAAGGCCGACGAACTATCCAACAACAACATCGAACAAGTGTGTGAGTGTTCCGTACCAACCGGGTGCGCTTCAAAGAAGATGTTGTACGAAGAGCCAAGAGTGCACGCCTGTCTTGCACTAATACAACGCATGCTGGAGACTTTCCTTGTTGTGGAATCCCCAACAACCAATGCACAACAACTCTGGCAGCAACTGCTTTCTCCAGATCTGAGCGCGTGCGAGACTGAAACAGGTTTGTCTCTGTTGGAGCATCGCCTTGCACACCGTCGGAGTTTTCATCGTCGCGCTGGAGGTGGATTGGATACGTCAGCTATGGCAAACAACAAAACCAGTTTAGCTGAGAGCGGCAGTGACCTGGTCCAGAACGCGTCCGACGGTAGTACGACACACAGATCGCTTCCGCGGAACTGGAGCAAGCACTATGCTGGTATGCAGCAACGTCGAAGTGCGCCAACTGGTACACCCGAAGAGAAATCAGCATTTACAACTTCTGCTGATACCCCAGACGCATCTGCTAGCAGCGGACACACTGCCGATATCGCTGCGCTACAACACGCCGTAGCATCCACCACTCTTCGGGTGCTAAAAACCGCGGTGGACCAAAATGAGTCTGTTATTCGCTTGGTTGAAGGTCCCCGGATTCCCTGTCTGGGCAAACAGCGTCAACTTGACGGGAAGTCTTCACTGAAAGCTGTAACCATGAGCCAAGCGCTTGTTCTGCTGGGTTCTTTGGTGGATTTGCTGTTCCAACTTCTGCAACGAGCAAGTCAAATTGAATGCTTGGTCATTGACTCGCCAGACGATACCAACACAGAAGAGAGGCTGAGTGAAGATCATGATGACACAGCATCCGGAATCACCCAGCCATGCTTCGTGGTAAGTCTGTTGCAGTACCTGCAAGCATTCGTTTGGCGGTTTTGTACAGCTCTGTTTGCTGCTCGAATTCCGGGACTTCCGTTGATTCACGACCAGCAACGGATCCAGCTACTTGTATCAATTGCTGCCACTGGGAAGGAGAGCAATGTGCGACGACATGCAGTCATGCTACTCAGCCAGCTATTTGCTGTTTGTTACGAACAAACTGGCAGCTTTCTTCTTGTGAAAGCACCAATTCTCAAGGTGCTGACCTCTGCCTTCTTTCCCACGCAACGAGCACCTCATCTATCATTGATGCTTTCCTGCACTGCCTTGCGTGACTTGCTGGACGAGATGCGGTCGTTTCCTACGATGACACGTGACAGCGCTTTATCTCTCCCGTTCTGCTTCCACATCCAGTTCATCGACTTACTAAACGATCTCACAACGAAAGTTCACGCGTTCGAACGCTGGCAGGGAGCGTTTGATTTCCCCGACGGACCCCATGACTTCGAAGAGATCGAAGAAGGCGTTGATCGGGTCGTTGAAGACATTTCGCTGCATTGGCTTCTTGAGGAAAAACTCGCTTGGTTAAATGCTCTGCTGCGTCTGCACATCCGTCGTAAATACTTTGATGAAGCTGTTTGCTGCAAAGTTGCTGCTATCGAATGCGTACAACGCGCTGGTCTTGGAAACAATTCCGACAACTCATATCTTGGTCACGTGCAGCAGTGGGTTGTCGATGAACTCTGTGTAGCTCGCGACTACGCCAAACAGGCAGACTGGATCGAGAAGGAGCTTTCAATCAGCGAACTTCTGCTTGTGTGCCTCAAACAACAGCGGCGATTCAACGAATACCAGGAAACACTGCGGTATATCGACACGATAATCAGTCGGCTTGCAGAGAGGCAGGAAAACGGTCAACGCAGCAATTCGAGTTTTTCGTTTTACCGCGTCCGATATGCTGGCGGTTGCGTACCAGCTTTGATCGCGAAAGACGAGTTCATCTACAAGCGAAGCAAGTTCGTATCGCTTGGCGAATTCGTAGCCGAAATGAAGGCCATGCTCCGCGCTAAATATCCGCAGTGCGAACGCGTCGACGTCGTTCCGGAGCCAAAATCACTGACCGGTACCGACAACAACCCGAACGCCATTTTCTTACGTGTGACCACTGTTGAGGAAGCCCTTCAAGAAGAACTCACGCACCTTAAGACAACGGAATCTCGAAGTCAGAACTGGCGAGTAGCGTTCAAATTTGCGGTGCCGTTCACGCTTGGCAGCTCGTCATCGTACGGCAAGACGTCGGAGCAAATGAAACGCATCACGTTTTTGTCGGTAGCACGCACGTTTCCCTGTCGACTAAATCGACAACGTGTACAGCGGCGTCACGAGGAAACACGATGCCCCATCGAGAACTCCATGGACGACATTCGGAAACGCTGCGAGCTGCTGCGGGCAGAAATTGACAAGGAGAATGCACGCAGAACAGATTTGAAGACTCTGACACTGGTGCTGAAAGGCAGTGTGGACACGCACGTGCACGGAGGCGTACCAGAAGTGCTTGATTCCTTCCTCGCTGCAGACCCCGCCCGATTGGTCGACGCACATGGCAACTCCATGAGCCAGCACGACAGTCTGTGCAAGCGTCACGAGCTCGCCAACCTGCTCGTCGAGTTCACGCAGCTTTGCTGGCAGTGTCTTCTAATCAGTCGCGAGGCGTTCCGCCGGTCGAACCAACCTAACGGCAGTCAGCACCTGCCTGCTCCTTCATCAATGCCACCACCTGCGCCGGTGCAACAGCTAGACCACCAACTTCCCCACTTGGATCTGAGTAAGGTCGATGCAGCAGCATCCAACTTGCTGCCACCTCAGCCCCCTCCCTTCCGCATCAATGATCTGCCAGTAGCAGCAATACGGCCCCTCGAGCCTCTCCATCCTCTCGTGGATGTCTCTCCACTGCAGACCGAGTTCGAGCGCAGTTTTGCGTCGTTAGTGGGTCAGATCGCGTCCAAGATCCCGTTCGAGTACGCCGCCCAGCCACATCTGTCCCTATTGCAGCAACAAACCTCTCGTCTCCTGAAAACTCCAGTACCTGCACCTGCTCCCACTCCAGCACCCGTAGCTCCTCTCCCCACCTAAAAAAAACACACCAGAAAAAGGTTTTAAAAAATCAAAAAGAAAAGCTTCATTCTCCCTCTCGTGAGGCTCTTGATCGTCTACTTGCCGCCGTTCAGCAGCATCTCCTTGGCCTGGTTGATCTTGGTGGCCAGGAACGTGGAGCCGCCCGTGTCCGGATGGTTCAGGATCAGCAGCTTGCGGTGCGCGTTGCGGATGCGCTCCTCGCTGGCGCTCTCCCGCACGCCGAGGATCAGCGCGGCCTCGCGTCGCGTCATCTTCTCTTCGAACGGGCCGTCGTAGAAGTTGCGGTACTTCCACGAACTCACCTTCTCGCTCTTGGGCCTGTTCTTGTACGCTTCCCACACCTGCAGCGCGTACTTGGCGCCCAGCGCGGCCCCCGCGACGCCCAGACCTGCGACTAGGGCCGTGTTTTCGCGCTGTGGGGACGCGTGGAAGGCGCGCAGAGCCAGGGACGGCGACTGCAGGGGCGCCTCGGTGCGGCGCGTCGAGTGAGGCAGCTGCAGGGACTGCGCGGGGGCCGTGGGGAGCCCGCGGGACGCACGCGCGAGTCGGCGGACGAGAGCCATGTTGCCTTCTGGACGTAGTGTTGGTGTGTGGCTGGGAGTTGGTGCGTGCAAATGATGAGGACAAAGTGGTGTGGACAACGTAGTTGTGTAAATACACAACGTACTTCAACGTGGGCTTCGAGAAGCTTCGCTTTGACAACTTGCAGGGAAGCGGAAACGCCTGGATGCGAAGGTTACACATAGAGAATGTGTTAGAACAGTTTTTTATGATGAAAGGAAAGTGCGGAAACGAGTGAGGAAAGGAAGTTCTAAGCCAATGGAGAACAACAGGAAGTCCGGCTGCACTCGGACTCCTATGATAAAGGTTGGGTCATCTATGTGAAATCGTAAACTTGAAATCGTAACTTGAAATCGGAGAGGCGTTTGGAAGGCTAAAGAAATCGTTTGGAAACCGTCTCGGTTACTGTCGGCTGAAAGTTGCTGCTACCATTTCTAGCGGGGCATCGACTCTCAGGGTCCCCCGTTGAGTTGTACTCTATTGGTAAGGGTCGCAAGGGCCGCCAAGGGCAACGAAAAGGCAGCCTGGTCGGAAAAAGCTGCACTCATGGTGCATAGTCTAAGAGTGCAGCCTTCGTTGGCTCCGACCGAGATCTCAGCAGCATCAGAACTCTACTTGCGTCCAACTACTCAAGTCAATACCTAAAGTTCCCAAGCCGACCGTGGTCCTACCTCCGAACAGTGCACCCTACCTCGAGTCCGACCCATATGTCCACCTCAACAAGACCAATGCAAGCTCCCCCGCTCCTCCGCGTTCGTCGACAGCTCAGTCCTGCGCTCTATGGCCAAGTTCTCGAGTGCGAACTACTTGGTCACGATGACCCAGTTGCAGTCAAGTGCATCTCCCTCTCACGAGCAGCCGAAGCCAGACGCCAAGTCCAGTCTGCTAGAGAGATCGACAACCCCGTGCAAGAGCAACGTGTGGCTGCTCTGCTTGTGGCCAACGGAGGTCATCGCAATGTGGTGCAGCCTCATTTCCACTTCGTCCACGACCGGAGACTGTACCTGGTCAACGAGCTCTGCGGAGATGGAGACTTGCACTCGTTTCTAGAGTCACGACTCAGTGCTGCGTCCTTGCTACGTGAGGAGGAGGTGCTGCCTCTCATGCGTCAAGTGCTTGAAGGTGTCCACTATCTCCATACAACGCTGAGTATTGCCCACCGAGACTTGTCACTCGAGAATGTTTTGCTGAGTCGCGGTGTGTGCAAGATCACGGACTTCGGGCTTTCGACAGACGCTCGGACGACCTGTGAAGGTGGCCGAGTGGGCAAGGAGTTCTACATGGCACCGGAAGTCGTCGCGGGTGAACAATACAACCCTGCACTTGCGGACGTTTGGTCGTTGGGGATCATGTGGTTCATCATGGTAACTGGTTCGCCGTTGCTGCCACTTGCTTCGCCCTCCGAGCGTGGATTTGAAGCTGTCAAGACGCATGGAGTTGGTGCTGTTATCGAGGTGTGGGGTCATTCCGGCCGCATCTCCAAGTCCACCATTGCTCTGCTGGATAAGATGCTGCAGATCGACCCAACTCGTCGCATTTCACTGGACCAAGTGCTCGCTCACCCCATGTTTGCCAACACAACCGCAGCGTGAATACAATACACCCTTAAACTGGTAGAGTAGAGAATTCATTTGCGCAGTAGATAGTGTTGGAATTTCGAAGGTTGTAGATAGCAAACTCACATCGGAATGGGTTTGTATGTGCACTCAAGCGCAGTAAAGAATACTTCCAAGTAAATACATTATTGCAACTCGAAAAAAAACAACGAAAGCGTTCAACGCAAATGATACCCGAACAACCTCATATTTTCGGTACAGGTGAGTGATCTAACTCGCAGCAAGCAACAACTGATAACACGGCTGAAAGTGCTTGGACCGTCGGAACTTGGGCAATGTGTCTCGCTCGAGCATTTTGGTGATGGAACGCTGTGCAGGTATGAACAACGTGCGTGTGGGGTTGTCCAGGTTGCTCTCGATCACACGAATCAGAGCGCTCTCCAGATTCACCTGCAGCTTAGCTCGACCGCAAATGTACTTCCGATAGATCTTTTGCGCTCGCAACTTGAGATAGTTGCGATGCGGGATGTCCTTGAACTCGTTGCAGTCCATCCAGAAGTAGATACTCTCGGTGCAGAAGCTGTAAACATCAAAAAGTAAAAGTTAGTTATCACGCATTTGCTCACCGTTGACTTAAGACAAACGTACATTTCCTCCGAAAAGAACAAGAACAGAGCGCGCGTCTCCGGGTTCTCCAATATCATCACCACTGTCACGTCCGCCTCGGTTAATCCACCGTCAGACACTCGGTCTTCCACTTCCCCAGCCATGACGGAATTCGACCGACGACCTGGCTCCGCAGGTGTCTGAACGGAGTTTCGATTCGGGTTCTTCACGACAGCGATCTTCCTATTTGATGCACCGCCCATTGCTGCCAAACGCGCTGCTCTCAGCTGGTGTGGAGTTATACGAATACCACGATAGATCTCACTCTGCTGGAATTTAGGGAACAAGGTGGTGGCGAAGAAGTTGAAAATCTGCTCTTGCGCTTTGTTGAACATGGCCGGACTGGGGCTTGCCAAGCTGCCCTGCAGATCCTTGTGAATTGCAGTAGAAGAGAATGGCACGAACTCGCGGGACTGTGGGTCGCAGAATCGGTTGAATAGTTTTTTTGCTTGGCGAACGAGATAGTCGGAAGTCGGGAACTGCTGGAAAGTTGCGATTTCAAAGTAGAAGTACAGCTCGTTCGCACACTGCTCACGCTCCAAGAATCTTCGGAAGTATTTGCGAAGCAGCTCCAACTCGAGGAACTCGCGTAGTGATAGTTTGGAGATGTCAATAAATGCAGAACTACTCGTATTGCTGGTTGTCTGCTCTTCACCATCATGTGAAATGGCTGGAGGAGGGGCTGAGGGTGACGCAGCAATTTGGTCGAGCATTTCCTGGTACAATGGACTGTTGCGAAACTTTGGCAGGTCTCGAGTTTCCCACTGTCGTAAAACTAGCCGCTGTGCATCGGAGAAAGTGGCTTCGGTGGGGGCTGCCAACTTCCAAAGAATATCACGTCGAGTCTCCACTGGCAGCTCTAACTCCAGTCTTGCACCACGCCGTACATACTTGTCGAAAATCCTGCGCGCACGCATTTGAATGTACTGCCGCTGACTGTGAGGAAGTCTCTGAAATTCACACACCTCCTTGTAGAAGAAAAGCGTGTTCTCCACGCCCTGATCTCGCAGGAAGTCCCGGAAAGTGTGGACACCTACGCCTTCGAGGATCTCTGCAAGTCCAATCGGTCCTTGCTTGCCAGTACTTCCAATTATTCCACCACTATTAGTTGGGACTGCAGTGGCAATGGCTGTAGGTAGTGAAGGGGTATTCCCATCGGTGGCAAGTTCTTGGGGTTCAGGCGTCTTGGCTTCCATTACGCGGTTCTGCTTGCCAAGTTTCTGTAGTCTTTTCATCTTCTGTGCCTCAGCCTGGTGCGCCAAGTATGCCACCGTACGATAGAAAGTATCAAGGTGTGACTGCACCAGCTCGGCACTACAGAGCAGAATGGCGTCGCTGAAAATGTCTGCGCTCAGAGGATACTCTACCAGGCGTTCAAGAAGTCGGTCTTTCACGGAGGTGCCTAGACACACCTCAGCTTTTGAGCCGTAGCGCACGTATTTGTTGAAAATCTTGTGTGCTTGTCGAACGCAGTAGTCTTGGTGTGATTCCATTGATGGGGTTTCGACTTCGTCAACTTCACTTGGAGCCGCCGTAGAGTTTGCTGATGTTGCAGTGGATGGCTCGCGACTTTCGGTTGTCATCGTAAAGGAGGTTGAAAACGCGTGCTTCAAAGTGTTCACCAGATCTTCAAAGCCCAAGGCGTCAATGATGAAGAGGAGATTTTCAACGGAGTTTCGCGCTTCGAGGAACTCGCGGAACATCCGACAGAGTGCTGGGGTGGATAAAATATGGTGCAAATGAGCTCGTCGATCTCCATTAGTGACACCGCCTCCTGCTACTCGCTTGGCAAGTTGTGCCAGTACATTACGCATCGATTCACTCTTAGTTGCGTGTGAGTAGCCAAGCGGGCCAGGTTCTCGTACATATTCGTCGAAATTGGCAGTGACTACGTCCAGTACGTCGAGCAGGATCATCTTAAACATCAGTAGAGCTCGTTCTGCATTCCGATCAGCTAAATATTGAGCCAAAGTCTCTCGTTCCGATGGAGATACCATAGGTAATAGACGCGTTGCTCCCTTTGCAATATACCCATCGTAAAGATCATCCATAAGCCCCATTTGGAAGGAGGACACGCCACCTGCCGCCGTTGAGCTCGGTATCTTGAGCAAGTCGCTGATCTCCAGCCAGAAAAGTGCACAATCTTCACGGTAGTCGACTGTTTTGGCTCCTGCTCGTTTGCTCCGCAGTGATTTTCCTTCCTCATCAGCAAATATTTCAGCTTTCACTTGTGCTTGAGTAGCCGCGTCGTGCTCATCGCCGCCGCTATTCAGTTTTTCCATGTGCGCTGCAGCTCGCAAGTATTTGAAGTAGCCGATTCGAGTGCGTTCGTCTCGTAGCAGAATTTCCAAACCGATAGTCACAGGTTTCTTCTTCCGAGAAGGTCGTCGCTTGCCTTGTCGCCCAACTGCGAGTTGGTTTTCACTCCCAGTTTGCCGCAGTGGGGGGTTGATGGACTGATGTCGAGAACGAACTGGTGGAGGCGCGGGTAAAGCCAAAGCTGAAAGTGTTGACGATGCAGAATTTCGCCTTCCGGTCCCTAGTGATGCAGTTGTATGTGCTCGCTCGAGTCGTCTCGGTGACGAACGTGTCCGTGGTGGTTTGTCGTGCTTGCCTTTACTCGGTTCTTCTCGTTGTGACAATGTCTGACGGAGTTCCGGACTACTACCAGGACTCGGGTGTGGGGCCACTAAGTTCCTTGCTGAAGTTGCGGAGACCGGTACAGCTGAAGACGTTGGAGAACCTTTGGGTACGACATCGCAGACATTGCTGCGTTTTGGCGCGAGGCCCGGCACTTTGCTGAGGTATACGCCCATAGCCCAATTGGGGGTCTCTCGTGCAGTTAGTTGACCGGATGAGGCTTTCGGATCGAAATCGCTTGGAGGTCACCACTTCCCCATTAACTGCCGGTCAGGTAACAACCTCTTGAGCGCCTTGGCCTGGAGGACTGAAGACGACAGGGAAGAGTGAAGGCCAAATGCGTCCCGTGTGGGCGCAGCTCAGAAGGTAAGAAAACTTCTCCAACTCTCGTGGCCGTCCTGGAATAACGAGCTAAGTTTGAAATAGTGCTCCCCATGACAAGACCATTGCTGCTTTTAGCCTCCATCCTACATATACCAGCCATTGTGGTCCTGCCTCAGTCTTGTGAAAACAAAGCGGCAGTAGATTTCATTGGCGTGCTTGTACTGGTTGCTTTGGTTTTTGGTACATGTACTGGTATGAACACGAAAGGATGGCAAAGCTCTGTGCAAATCAGTGCTGCAAATTTGTCCCACTGGTCATTATTTTCTAGACTGCTTGCCAGCCAGTGGCTGGGACTTCTGTTGGCAACTTCGATCGAAACAAACCATTATTTTGTCTTCAACTCAGCGTTTGGGCTGATTTTCGCAAAGGGATAGTACAGTCCCTGAGAAAGAATAGAGCGTCGCGAACGCTCACGGAAACTTGAGAAAGCGAACGAGAAGAAGAGCGTGTTCTTATAAAGTGATCGATTTTTCCTACTTCCTACTACCGTAGTAGGATCGAGGCAACTCACAGTCGCTCCGATGGTTCATTTCATCATTGGCATCCTGAATCTAAGACTGCTGTCTACCTCGCTTTGGTTCAAGCGCCATGAATACACTACCATTTCTTCATGTGTGCCGCCAGCTCAGTCCTGCCCAGTACGGAGGGATCTTCGAGTGTTTGGTGCATGGGTACGACGAACCGGTTGCAGTCAAGTGCATCTCACTCACACGCGTAGCTGACGCTAGAAGTCGCGCGCGTACTCCGAAGGAGATCGATGACCCCGTGCAAGAATATCGTATCGCAGCAAAGCTCTTGGCCAACGGAGGCCATCGCAACGTGGTTCGGCCTTACTTTCAGTTTGTCCACGACCGGAGACTGCACTTGGTCAACGAGCTCTGCGGAGATGGAGACTTGCACTCCCTCGTTGCTGCTCGGGTGAACGCGTCAACGTTGCTAAGCGAAGTCGAGGTGCTGCCGCTGATGCACCAAGTGTTGGGAGGCGTTTACTATCTACACACCGTCGTGGGCATAGCGCATCGGGACTTGTCGCTCGAGAACGTGCTACTGAGCCATGGCGTGTGCAAGATCACGGACTTTGGGCTGTCAGTTGACGCTCGATTCGTTTGCGATGCTGGGCAAGTGGGCAAAGAGTACTACATGGCGCCGGAAGTCGTCGCAGGCGAGCGGTATGACCCCACTCTGGCGGACGTTTGGTCGTTGGGGATCATGTGGTTCATCATGCTCACCGGCTCCCCTCTCTTGCCGCTTGCGTCGCCCTTGGAGCATGGGTATGAAGCTGTCAAGACGCATGGAGTTGGTGCTGTCATGGAGGTGTGGGGTCATTCTGGTCGCATCTCAAAGTCCACCATTGCTCTATTAGAGAAAATGCTGCAGATCGACCCAACTCGGCGTATTTCGCTGCACCAAGTACTGCTTAACCCCTTGTTTACCAGTGCTGCAGGCTACCACTGAATCTCCATAGGAAAAAACACGTTGAACTTCTGCTTGGGATTCGTCTACATGTGCTTTGATTTGACGCAGCCCAAATTGAAGTTGGTACCGCTCGCCAATCACAACTCGTGCAAGCGCGTCCCTACTCGTTTTCTGCTTGGTTGATCGGCATTCACCACCGTCGGGATGTGGGCCACGTGCTGCGTAACGTTCTGAAGTGCTCTCGACTCTGGTCTCGTAGCTCTTCACTTTCCAATTTGCCATCGTCCGTCATCTTCCAACCGCTTTCGACTCTTCCAATGCTCAGTCGCGTGTTGATTCAGACGGAGCGTCAAGTCACCAAGACGGCGCGTATCGGAGCTCGTCGTTGGGGTAGCAGCTTGGCCAGTCCCTCCACCGAAATGCTGCACGCGTCGCCCATGCCGCTCACTGTCTTGACGGAGGACGAGGAAATGTTCAAAGACTCGGTGGCTCGCTTCGCCGCCGACGTGATCCAACCACGCGTCCGCAGCATGGACGAGGCTGGAGAGATGGCGCCTGAAGTGATCCAAGGACTGTTCGACAACGGGTTGTTGTCGGTGGAGATCCCCATGGAGTACGGAGGTGTCGGCGCCTCGTTCATGAGTCTCATCCTCACCATTGAGGAGCTGTCCCGTGTGGACGCCAGTGTCGGTCTGCTCTGTGACCTGCAGAACACCGTCGTGAGCAACGTCTTCCTTCGGTACGCCACCGAGGAGCAACGCCAAGAGTATCTGCCTCGACTGTGCTCGGACACGGTCGGCAGCTTCTGTCTGACCGAGGCCGAGGCCGGCAGCGACGCCTTCTCGCTCAAGACGCGGGCAGATGTGTCGGCCGACGGCAGCTACTACACGCTCAACGGAGAGAAGATGTGGATCTCCAACGTGGCCCACGCCGACGTGTTCCTCGTCATGGCCAACGTGGATCCGCCCTTGGGCTACAAAGGCATCACGTGCTTCATCGTGGAGCGCGGCACGCCCGGGCTTTCGTTCGGACCACCGGAGAAGAAGCTCGGACTCAACGCGTCGTCCACGTGCTCCGTCATCCTGGAAGACGTCAAGATCCCACGCGACAAGGTGCTAGGCGACGTTGGACAGGGCTACGCCATTGCAATCGGCCAGCTGAACGAGGGACGCATTGGCATTGCGGCGCAGCAGCTTGGAATCGCTGAAGGCGCGTACCGCCACGCCATGCCCTACCTCTTCGAGCGACGGCAGTTCGGCCGAGCTATCGGCGACTTCCAGGCCATGCAGCACCAATACGCAGAGCTGGCGGTGGAGTTGGCGAGTGCTAGACTATTGGTGTACAACGCCGCTCGACTGAAAGACGCCGGCCACGACTACGTCAAGGCGTCGTGCATGGCCAAGCTGCACGCGTCCCGTGTGGCTGAACGCACGTCTTCTCGATGCATTGAGATGTTGGGTGGGGTGGGTTTCTCCAAGCAGCTCATGGCCGAGAAATTCTACCGAGACTGCAAGGTCGGCACCATCTACGGTGGCACGAGCAACGTCCAGCTCAGTACGATCGCGCGGTTGATCAAGCAGGAGCTCGTTTAGGTAGGAAGTGAAGGGTACTGGGCTACGAAGAGAAAAAGCCTTGCATGTCTAGCTCTCGAGGTCGTCGGTTTAAGGTACATGGAATGAGAGCTTTAAGTATTTCGTAGTTTAATGTCCACGCTGCTGTTTGCAGCTGTACATTCATTATCAGTTTATTTACTCGGCACACGACAGCGAATTCACTCTTCACATCTAGCAACTCGAAAACGAGCGGCTTCGTAGCTACCTAAGCACGCAACTTTCTAACTTGACTTGGTTACTCTACTGCGGAGAACAGTGGTCGGGCGAGCAGTTGGTCCAGCGAAATGCGCTGTGCGGATCAATCTGCAGCATCTTCTCGAGCAAAGAGATCGTGTTCCTCGAGACGCGGTCCGAGTGGCCCCAAACATCAATGACAGCCCCCACACCGTGTCTCTTTACTGCCCCAAAAGCCTTTTCAGACGGTGAGGCCAATGACAGCAAAGGTGAACCCATGAGCATGATGAACCACATGATCCCCAACGACCAAACGTCCGCAAGTGCAGGGTTGTATTGTTCACCCGCGACAACTTCTGGTGCCATGTAGAACTCCTTGCCCACTCGACCACCTTCACAGGTCGTCCGAGCGTCTGTCGAAAGCCCGAAGTCCGTGATCTTGCACACACCGCGACTCAGCAAAACATTCTCGAGTGACAAGTCTCGGTGGGCAATACTCAGCGTTGTATGGAGATAGTGGACACCTTCAAGCACTTGACGCATGAGAGGCAACACCTCCTCCTCACGTAGCAAGGACGCAGCACTGAGTCGTGACTCTAGAAACGAGTGCAAGTCTCCATCTCCGCAGAGCTCGTTGACCAGGTACAGTCTCCGGTCGTGGACGAAGTGGAAATGAGGCTGCACCACATTGCGATGACCTCCGTTGGCCACAAGCAGAGCTGCCACACGTTGCTCTTGCACGGGGTTGTCGATCTCTCTAGCAGACTGGACTTGGCGTCTGGCTTCGGCTGCTCGTGTGAGGGAGATGCACTTGACTGCAACTGGGTCATCGTGACCAAGTAGTTCGCACTCGAGAACTTGGCCGTACAGCGCAGGACTGAGCTGTCGACGAACGCGTAGGAGCGGGGGAGTGGCCATGGTAATGACAAACGATTGAAGAAGAAGGCGGACGTGTGCGGCTGAGGGCGAATGGAATTGTGAGCGAGTTTTTGAGGGACAGCCGCGTCCGACCGCCAAAGATACTTTTCCGTGATTGGTGGATCAGCGATTGAGACAGTTTCCCGCTTGTTCTGCGAGATACAAGCGAGACAGCGGGATGGACCTCTTTGGATTCACGTACATCTAATATATGTACATGTAGTAGAAAAATCGCTCCTGTACGTGTATATATATATATATAAGAGCGGTTTTTCTACTGCTGACTAATGAGCCCAAGAGGTTTGGACGTGCAGGACCAAACGAGTCTGAGACTTCACCCCATGGCAGTCGGGCGCTCTACAGCAAGCGCAGGTCGTTCGAGACGCTTCGGGGCTGCGTCGCGGTAGGCCGTTCTTCGAACAAAACTTCGCAGTTACGGGCGACTGCGAGTCGGCCCTAGCGAAACGCTCGTCCGAGGAGGGTCGCGTACAGCATCGAGAGCTCTGCTTTTACTTCCAGCATGAGAGCTCTCAACTTGTGTTCCTCATGAGCTACCATCCTTAGCAGGTAATGCCATGCATTGCCTGCTCGTGACGACGAGCTCAACTCTCATTCGTCGACACTCACTCGCTGGAAACAATCCAAAGGAGTGGAAAAAATGGGAAGTGGGTCATGCAACGTTATTTTAACCTAGCCCCAACAAAATAACGTTGCAATAATGCAAACAACGTTGCTCGAATTATATTCTACGTAAAAATTACGATACCCGATATTTACCTCAAGTTGATGGACGAGGTCAATCCTCATTTAAGTCCTCATTTGAGGACCTCACTTAAAATCGTACTTACATGGGGATCGTACTTAGGCAAAGCGAGGGGGGGGGGGCGATTCTCAGCCCTTCATTTAAGAATCCAGCGTCGTGCGTGCAAATGGAGACAGGTAAGCAAGCTTGCGTGCTCACCAAGGGCGCGCATTCGCTAACATACACTTCCCCTTGTGCTAGAAGAACCTTCGTGCTCGAACAGCCCCCAAGTGTATGGGGAGATGGGTCGTGATCATTCACGTGACGAGGATTTCGTCATCGGAGCGAAAGGACCAGCGCGCAAGAAGAGGCGAGTTGATGCAGGAACCACGACAACGAAGGCGACTACGAGAGCGAAGGCGACGAAGAACGAGGAGACAAAGGCGTGCACGAGAAAGTAAGGTAAGCCAAAAACGGAAGGTCGGAAACGTTGCTGATCTAACGTTGCTGGTGTTATGTTGCTTATATACACAATACAGATGCGGCATCGTTAAAGACAAACAACACAGCTGTGGGCTCCGACAGCGAAGGTGAAACCTGACGCGACAAGAACCGCTGCACCGAAATCTGCGAAGGCAAATTCTGGTAAGGCGAAACCTGGGAAGGCAAAAATCAGCTTCAGCGAAACTTGTCGCAGCAAAATCAGAGACAACGAAACCTGTAGCACCAAAACCAGCATCAGCGAAGACGCCACGGAAGTCTGCAGCAGCCACCACTACGCGTAATATTGGGTTGAGGCGCCAGACGCCGGTGCGTAAACGTTGCTTGTCTAACGTTGCTGCTCTTATCACTAACCTACCGTTGCTACTATAGTGTTGGCCGCTTCAATCGTGAACGAGAAGAAGGCGACTAGTGATATGACGACGGAGGCAGCGGCCGATGCTGCGGGGGCTACCATTACGATGATGAGTACATCAGCTTTGACGTAGCCTATTGCAGCGCAGATCGCGGAACCTGCTGTCGCCAAAGCGCCAGACACCAGTGCGTAAACATTGCTTGTATAACGTTGCTGCTCTTTTCACTAACCTGATGTTGCTTCTGTAGTGGTCCCCCTCATGCTCGTACAAAATGATTGCAGTTCCGGTAAACACCAGAGGGATGCATTGGACCACCACTATTGTAGCTGTTAAGAATGAGCATTTAGAGGTGCACAGTTATACGACCCACTCGATTCTACTGCAACATATTTCAAGGAATTGAAACAATGTTGGGACCTGAGGTTCCTGCCGTTTCTGGTCAGGTGGCTTGAGCAAACATCAACTCAGGATGACCACCGTACATTCCCTTCAATTCTACCTCATTATTCCATCTCACGCCCCAAGCAGACGGATGGGTCGAGCTGCGGATTCATGGTGCTGGCAATAGTGCATACCTACTTGCGGGTCCCCAGCAGGGGGTTACGCTCGACAATGCTACTGACGTATCCAGGTGATGCGGCTGCGCTTACTGTGGTTAATCATGTGCCGTTCCCACATTCACGCCGCGGACAAGGACAATGAAGATGTGGCTCATGCCGTCGACTACGAGACCCCACTGTATTCACGGTCACGAAATAAATGAGCCCTACGGATCGTTTGTTAGCTATTCTGAAGTTACTTGTCGATACTTTAGGTACGACGTGGTCAACTTCAATGATATAACGACTGGTATCTTTACTCATCGCTCACTGTTAAGTCGATAACATCACATCCGTCACCACTGTCGACGGTCAGGGCGATGATGGTGCGAGTAGGCATAGGTCTGGTGTGTGGTGATGGTCGTATGCGGTTGGTGCGGCGTCGTTCTCGGTGAGGCTTGTGCAGTCGTGGAACCACCAACTCATGTTCGTCGCTTCTGGCAAGCCGATTTGTGCAATCCATTGTCGGTTCACACAAATGTTAGTTCGCCACGAAGATGAGGACGTATACATCAAATTAACTTGAACACCAGCGGTTTCCGGGTAAGGTGAACAGGTCTCGCTAGAGATGGGGTGTTGAAGTTGCAGGTTGCCCTTAACTCGATCGTCCGTATTAGCAACGTTACTAGTGGACTGCAACGTTGCAATTGAAGCAACGTCTTGCAGCAACTTCATCAGGCAACGTTAATACTAAAGCAACGTTACACCAACTACTGCGATGTAACAACGCAGTATCCTCCTGTGTTGTTACATCGCAGTAGTCAAATCCAGCAACGTTCTCACAAGTGCAACGTTACGGAAGCAACGTTAGTTCTAAAGCGACGTTACACATTGTATCCTCCTGCGCTGTTACATCACATTAGACAATTCCAGCAACGCTACGCCAAGTGCAACGTTACTGGGCAACGTTACGCCGTCACTGGGCAACGTTATTGCTCAAGCTGTCCTGCGTTGTCACAACGCAGAACTAGTGGAAGGCTACCGACTCACTTCGCAGATTGCTTCATTACTAGTTATGCGCTGTCACCGTGGCTTCTGGGTGTTTGGCGCCAAGGAGGGGCCAAGTGTTCAAGGCTTGCGCTGACTACGCAGACATACAAGTCAAGAAACCCGTTCCAGGACAGGGCCCAAAGGTGGAGCGCTGGCTGCGCGATCGCGCAGGGAGGGCGCTTCGACAAACATGGAGCGCGCTACCCCAAGCTACCAGGCTAAAGTACTTGGAAAAAATCCCGATAGCACGTTTCCGCTCAACGATTTTCCTGACGGCATCACGGATGGACGCCGTGACCGGCATCGTTACTCCCGTATGGTTGCGACCGACGTGGTGCAACCACACGAAACTCGCGACCCAGCTCCACCACAAGGGGGCTGTCGTCAGGATATTGAAGCATATGAGAAGCTTCGCGATTGTACGTTCAAGCCAAGTTGGATGCAGATATAACCACTATCGCTCGCGCAATTCAAGCTGGAGACGCCAACCAGATAGTCCAACACACGGCCTCTGTTCTCGACTGCGTTGGGGCTAAACTGGGCACCTTGGTCCCACTCGACTATCGACCAGTAGTGTGCGCTGTGATGCAAGATGCAGCGAGGTGTCTGCGTTGCGTTCAACTCGGACAATGACGGTGATGGATACAGGTTTCGAGACCGAGCAGAGGGTTCGTGATACCGAGAACTGTGTGGGCGCAGCTGAAGTGGAGCTGCGCAGCTACATTGAACACGCTGTAGATAACCCAACATTTCGAGAGGTATACAATGCTCGAACTAAATACGGCTCGGCATCCCTGAAACACTTCGCGTGGCTTGATACTGCCAGCCCACGCACTACGTCCACTTCCTCAGGCAATGGAGCGAATTAAAGCAACGTTACTACTAGCGCAACGTTTCCAGAATAGTGCAACGTTAAACAATAAAGCAACGTTACTTTAGAAAAGTCGTTTAGAGAGACAGCTACCGCTGCTTCAAGACCTTATCTTGGCAGCATACGGCATGGCTGTTGTAAGCACCGTGGGTTTGTACAGGACGTGACGGAAACAATTGAGGAGTCGCGCCAGAGAGGCCTACATGGTCCTCCAGATATACCGCAGCAGACCGAGATGCATAGCATTGACCATCTTTAACTCAATCATGATTAAATATCCTATATATATATTATAGAAGTGCCTCACATAAGCAGCACTCCCTCAACTTCGGCACGTATTTTACCGCTACTGCAGATAAATTGCATGATTGCGTGATTGGATGTGAATCTTACGAGATGGGTAATGCATCCTGATGGATTTGGGAACGTTGCTATAATGTGTAGTGTTGTTGTGATATAACGTTGCAGGACGCCATTCGAAAAAATGCAACTGCGGCGCTGACAACCGCTGGTACAGTGTACCAACGTCGTGACAAGTTCGGTGTGAGGTCATTCTCCTGCGTTGCTGCGCTCATGCGCGACTCAGGGAGAGCAGATAGCCCGCAACAAATTCAAATTGTGGCTTTCACTCTGGTTGAAATACCAAACTTTTGCGTAGCCACTCCTTGCCGAGCTCTTGAGTTCACTTGTAAGGTAATTGTCTATCAGCAGGCAGTCTACGGAGGCCTCGGTGGTCGACGACAAGTGATTTGATGGTGCTTGACTGCGTAAGGACAAGTTTAGCTCGCGTTGACGTTCTGGCGCTTAAAAGACGATAGGTGAGGAGGAAATAAGCAATGGCATCAAGGCCAACAGCAGCAAGAAAAAGTGTTCTCGATTGCATTCATCGGGATGTTTAAATATGTGCCTGCTGGGCACGTGAGCTCGGTCTGCGCGTTCGATCCGCAGCAGACCGGTATAACAGCTCGCCTAATAGTAGGTGTACCCCGCGCGTGAGCCCTCCGGGAATGGGACTCGGTTCATGGGGATCCTCATCGTCGACGCAACGTCGACGCGGCCTCGTTTGAGCATCGGTTCGTCGTCGCTGGCGAAGTTGCTCCTCGTTCGCGTTCTGGAAGCGTTCACAGGGTACTGAGTCGTTTGAGGTATAACTGGAGGCGCTGCATTCCACACCACGCTGTTCTGGTCGCCCATTGCCCACTGGTAGTCACCGAAGTCGTTCATCATCATGCTCTTCGGCGACGCGGCGGCGAATCGATCAAACAGAACCTGATTGTCCTGTCGCGGCGTCGGCTGCTGAGTCAACACGTCGTCGTCTTCCACGAGCAGCCTGAGTAGCTCTTGCATCATGGCGAGCTCCTCGGCGTTAAACCCGGCAAAGAGCTCCATTTCGACAGTTGCTTTCGACCTCGGTTCGAACAGCGGGAAGTTGAAATGACACTCGAGTCACGGGTCGAGAGCGTGAATGAATTCGAGTTGGAGCGTCCTCCCATCCAAAGGAGACTTGCAAAGAGACGATCACGGCCATCCGGTGACACAGAGCGTCAAGACAGGTGGCAACGTCCAAATCGCAGAGGTCGAGCGCTCCGTTTGGCAAGGAAGGCACGGTGAGCCATTTCTAGGCCAGGAGCGTCTCGGAGACCTCACAACGCCGCGGCAGGACCATTGTTCTGATGGAAATCGTCTCGTCGAGCGTGAAGCAATCGAGGCTATGCTCGCTTCGGTCACCGTATTGCATCTACCCATCCTATTCACCGAGCCTATATTTGCGAGAAAGCTTCACCTCCATCTCTGCTTGGTGCTCGCCACATTTAGACCTCATCTGTACGGTTTGACACGAAAGTTTGCTTCTCTCAAGGCTTGAGTCAAGCCACGGCAATCCGATCCCTGATGCTCGCGCGTGTTTGGATTGCTGAATCGTTCGCTCGATATGAACTCCAAGTCGGCAGCCTCTTCTTCCTCGGGGCTGCCGCTGCGTCAATTGCGATGGCCCGCGTTGCCACCTGTGGATCTGCTAAACGAGTGCCACTGGCTCGTCACTTTGGACGCCAATCTCACTCAAAGACCCAAACAAGTAGAAACCAAGCTCCGGCAGACGCTCAACGAGATCTCTACACAGGATTCAACAAACCTCGGCAAGCAGGAATCGCCGTATCGTCAGCCACTGCGCCGCCCGAAGGCACCTGCACCATCGCCGGGATCACCGGCTCAGCGAGCGGCGAAAAGTATCTTGAAGCTAAAGGAGGGTCTGCTGCGACTCGATGGTACGAAGTGGGCGCTCGAGACTCACGAGGAACCAGTGATTGCATGCGTTGCCCCCTTACCTCAGCAACACGATCATCAGGCGTCAAACAGGTCAAACTCGCGTTCATCGACGAGATTAATCGACTTCACCATAAAAAACAAAGGACCGAACGTTGGCTCTTCTCGAGTGAGAAGTCCTACCGGTAGTCCTAGCAGAGCGAAGACACCACTACAAAGTCCGAGCAAGAAGAAGAAAAAGCGACCACCCACTCGCGAAGAGCGTGATCTCGCTCAAAACCAAGCACGTCTTGCAGCGTGGTTGAAAGCGAACCCTGATGCAACTCCACCAAATACGATTGAAAACGGCGGACGAATTTTCAGAGACGATGGAACTCTCGGTGCTACGACTCCACTCTACTCGCTGGAGGTGAGTACTCGCATCGAATCCGCGATGCAGTGTCGTGGTCCACTGGAATCGGGAGTGAGACTCTGGGATGACCCCGTGCGCTCGCTGATCGCAGCCGAGATGACGAGCGAATCGGTCTTTGGAGGTGCAGTGCCCACTCGAGCGTTGGCCTTCCAGCCACCACAACCAGCATCTCCCTCCAAAGCTAGTGCAGACGTGAACGAAGCGCAGTTACAAGCGTCACCGCCGAAGCCCTCACTGGTTGATATCACTCCAGAGGAACTAAACGTTGAGGAAGAAACAATGGCCGACGAGAGTAGAGCAGCTATTGAAGCTGAGCCGGAAATGTCGGACCATGCTCAGAAAGTGTTCAACGCGGCCCACCGCCAGGTCGCGGACGGAGCCGTAGCAGACGCCCTCGCAACTCTCGAAGACGGCATTCGTCAGTCGCTCTCCATCTCGCAGGCTCACTTGGACGCTGTGAACAGATCAAACGGTGTGGGGTTCAACTACTCAGCGCTTGCTCACGGAAGTGCAACAAAATTTCAGCTCTTCTACCGATCTCGTCATCGTCGACGAGTGAACCGGGTAATTTTCTTGCAGCGGCAATGGCGCTGGTGGCACGCTCGGAGCCGAGCGCTCAGCTCTCTGCAGTTCGCCAACAAGCAAGCGATGGCGATTCAACGTCGCTATAGACCTTGGTACAGACATATCACGCAAGTTCGCAGCGCGGTGCGTATCCAGCGTTGCTTTCAAGTATTCGAGAGTCAGAAGTTCATTGTCCGCTTTCGCCGACTTTGCCGACTGCTATTAGCACGGAAGGCTCAGCGCTGGAGGCTCAAGACTCGAATGAGGATGATCGGGAAGTGGGTGCTTCTGTTGCGAAGACGGAGGCGCCGAATTGCTCTCATACAAGGTCTCTGGCGTCGGCGCGGTGCTCGAGCTCAGCTGGAAGCGCTGCTGGCTCAGGTGAGTGCAGCCGAGCGTAAACGGCGTGACCAAGAGGACGCGTTTGTTGCTGCCAGACTGGACAAAGCGAGGTTGTGCTTTCGAGATTTCCTCACCAACACGAAGCGAGGACGCGAACTGGTGGGTTGGCAAGCGAAGAAGCCGTGGCTGCGCTTCCGGCGTCTCCGACACGACTCAAGGCAATGGGACAACCTGCCACTGCCGGATAAAATCGACACTGTTGCTCGAATGCTTCTCGGCCGCAAACTTCAAGGGCTTCACCAGCGTGCACTCTGTCAAATGCTTGTCGGTAAGAGTGAACAGCTTCCTGCGCTCCCGAAGCAGTTAGATGTGACGATAGAGGAACTCGGCTTTCTAACCACTCCACACGCGAGCTCCGTGTCACCAGCATTGGATCAGGTAGTTGGTTGTTGCGCCTGTTGCCCCTGGTGGTCAAGTTTTCGTGGAAAGGTGAAGCGCGCTCGCACCAAACTTTCGCGTCGAGCAGTTCTGTTGTGGTGGTCACTCGTCGCGTACCCAAAGGAGTTCTGCGCTGCATTCGTTTGGCCTCTGCGGCGACGTCGAAGAGAGCAGGCTCGACTGCAGCTTGAAGACGACTGTGCGCGGGTGATCGCTGCGTTCCTGCGCGTATGGTTCCGTCGTAGTGACCTCAAAACGAACTCACCACCGTACGCCTGCGAATGGTGCTCCGAGCCCTTCAGTACATCGCGCGAGTATTTCGCTCATGGCAAGTGCGCTGCATCTCGAGCTCGACAAGAAGCAGAATGGGCAGCTCTGAGCAGCGATCTGCTGTTTGTGCAGCGTAACAAGTGGCGACTCGCGAGACAACCTCCTGTTCGTCCTGATATCCAAGCGTTCGACCTCGATGCAGCATCCGTGCGTCAGTTAAGACGCTCGCGCAGTCGTCGAAAAGCACTCCGGTCTCTGGTGGGGACCCTGGAAGCCTGCACAACGGATGACTCTTTGATTCCTCTGACATTCGCAGGCTTTGTGCTGCAGTACCTCGACGACGACAGAGAATCTCATCCTCTGATGAAGACTACAGAGCACCAACTCGTGCGTTGGAGCTCGACGCTGACGCAAGAGGGCTACGGACTGGAGACCAAGTGCATCCACAAGGACGAGCTGCGCTCTCGACTCCTTGTCGGGAGCGAGTGGAGTGGTGTGGTGGCTCGTTGGCGACGCACTCTCAGTCGACGAGCCCCGAGGTACCGAGCTCCAGCGTCCCGAGTCACGAGTGCAGTCTCGTTGCAGTTTAAGACTCGTGCTGCAACGCCATCTACTCAACAGAAGTGGTCGTGGCAAGCGCTGCAGCTCCAGTTGCAACTGCTGATCCCTCGGAAGCGAGGCTCAGCTACAAGAGCGCAACATCCACCAACGCCTTCGTCGGTGGCTGGAAGTCGCGTGCTGCCCGTTGCAACTTGACCATTTCAACTGGAGTGCTTGCAGTTCGCCGGCCTTCAACGCGTCTGCAGGCTCGCGTGCCGCCCGCTGCGACGTGGCTGCACGCTCCGTCCGATTTGCTCCGTCAAGAGTTCGGCTCGGTGCGGGACCGGCTTTCGGACGGGTGGTGCCGAGACGCTCGCCCCAATCAGCAGAGGATCGCTGGCAATACCGGTACCGGAAAATGCAAGGCACCATCGCTGACGACCATCGACACAGCGCGGCCACCTTCAACAGCGAGAGAGCTCGGGCGCCACGAGCGCGACGTCACCGCGGCCAGCGGCGGGGCTGCACCAGCCCAGCGCGGATTTGCGGGCACGAAGGCGAGCTTTTGGTCCGGCCCCGAAGCGAGCAAGCGTGACGAGCGCCAAGTTGACTAGCAAAGTGCAACCACTTCAACCTGCTCCGTACTGTAACGAAGGGGTGCGACTTTTGGTGCACGTCCATGCTGCGCCGGAATGGCAATCCATCGCGACGCAAGACGAGCGAGTCCATAATAAGTGAGCCGCAACATTGGACTCGTTGTCGGCAGCGAGGGCTTTGATCGGCACGATGCAATAGAGCACCAGGCAGTGGAGACTTTCGCCTCCGTTGACGGGTGGAGCGCTGAACTCTTTTCTCCGACTCGCCGCGAGAAGCTCAGTCGCTTGGGTTGCCGCAGGCTATGTGTTTTCGCAATTCTGTTGACTTGAGAATTGTATCGAGCTTTAAATAAAGAATATAATGTAGAACGGAGTATTCGATGCCACAATGCTGCTGAGCGATCGCCACATTATCCTACATCGCGTGGACCTTCGAGAACTATCTTGCTGCTTGTCCAGCACAATCTCCTGCATTGTTGGATAGTGCTCCGTAGTTTCCTCTCCAGCCTTGGCAGTGGATAGCGGGGCGGATTTTGGCTCTTCAAATGTCGCGACGGTGGCCCAATTTTTATGCGACGGAGCTGATGGGTAACGCGTACCCCCGGCACACTAATAAAACAGAGTCTGACTTGGTCTCACTATGGCGCCTTCGATCGGACGGCGGTCGCCGCTGTTCTCCTTCACCGCTCTCTTCAGTTCCCAATTTGCTCTGGACCGCCGAGTTCGTTGTGTAACTCGCGAGCCATTGCGCTCTACAGGAGGAGACTGCGCCGCCGCCAGCTTCAATCCGCGCTAGTCGCCTCCATCCCCTAACTGCTTTTCGTCATGATCCACTCGCCACTCGCTGTCGTGGCGCCGTCCGCCCCGACGCCCGCGTCCTCCGACGTCTTCGAGGACGTTCTGGCGCGCTACACGCTGTGCAAGAAGCTCTCGTCCACTCTGTACGGCGAGACGGCGCTGTACCGGGACGAAGAGCTCAAGAAGCTCGTGGTGCTCAAGCGCGTGAGCATCCCACTCTTGCAACAAGAAAGCCAGAGTCCCGCCGTCAAGGAGAATCCGTTAAGTGAACGCCTCGTGGTGCAGCTGCTGGAGGACCCTCTGACCGCCCGCGCCCCGGGCCGCGAGTTCGTGGTCGAGTACATGCGCGAGGGCTTCTTCTCGAGCGGAGACAGCGTCTTCATCGCCATGGAGTTCTGCGCCGGCGGAGACCTCTACGACTACGTGACGTCCAAGCCCGGCCGCCGCGTCCCGGAGGCCGAGGCGCTCACGCTCTTCGCGCAGATGGCCAGGGGCCTCAGCTTCCTGCACGCGCACGGGGTGGCGCACCGCGACCTGTCGCTGGAAAACGTCCTTCTGAGAGATGGACAGGTCCAAATCTGTGACTTCGGACTCAGCGCTGACGCGACCAAATTGTCCTCCGATGTGGTGGGCAAATACTATTACAAGGCGCCCGAGATCTCCCAGGGGCAAGTGTACGACCCCAAGCGCGCCGACGTGTGGTCGCTCGGCGTGCTACTCTTCATCCTGCTCACGGGCTCGCCCCTGTTCGCGGACGAAGGCCGCTGCGCGCCGACGCTGCGCGTGCTCAACAAGTACGGCGTGGCCAAGATCCTGGAGCTCTGGGGCTTGAAGAAGCTCCTGTCGAGACCCACCATCAACCTGCTGGCCTGCATGCTGCAAGTGCAGCCGCAGCACCGTCTCAGTGCCGAGCAGGTGGCGCGTCACCCGGCGCTGCGCCGATTCCATGTTGGTCGTAGATCCACCGCTGCCTAAAGTGAATGTTGCAGGCGGACGGTCAAAGTGTCGAAAAGCTGTAGAACTTCCCTCTATCTATGCAAGTTGCAACGCGTTGCCGTGTAATGGTTGCAACATAATATACTAGTAAGGTATTTATCCAAAAGCTCGGGCGTTTCTCGGTGTCAAGGTCAAGGCCACTCGGTGCAGATTTGCTTTAACGTGGGCAAACCACACGCCCGTGATGCCAACGAATGATTGCTCGCTGTAGTGACTGGGACAACTTCAACAACAATTCATTTGGTTGTCGTCTTCTAACTTCTATTGCTACTTCTAGTATCGTGCCTCGGACACGTTGCTGTCGTCTCTGAACGACATCTCGTTCACACTCGGCGCAGTCTCGAGACTTGGCTGCGCTGTTCCGAAAAGTTGGTCGGCGTATCTCGTGGGCGAAGTTTGCACCGTCGAGTTGGAAGCGGCGAGACTCACCAACTGGTTGGTCACACGCTGGATGAAGCGCTGGGAACTGCTGCCGACAGCTCGAGGGCGAACCAAAGGAGAAAACATGGTGGGATTTCGCAACGGCCGCGTGCTCTCCGACGTTTTCAGCCATCGGGCAGTCACCGCTCGCTGGATCGGCTTCGGAGAGGTAGCTGCAGGCTTGAACTTGCTGGCTGAACTGGTTGCAGCGTCTTGCTCGGTGTTCTCGTTCAGGTTGCAATCGGCACTTCTCCCGGCTGTGGAGTCGAGATCGGCGAAATTTGGGGCCGAAGTCGACCGGAAGCTGATGAATTTTGACCGTCGCTGCTGGATGGTCACCGTTTTGGAGCTGGTTCCTCGAGTTATGGACTTTCGACCTGAAGTTTGGTTGTCAGAAGTACCCAAACCGTTCTGGTTGACAACCGAGCCGGTGTTGATACTACTTGGCTGTGAAGGTGGCGGATAGAGCGTGTCGTGAACTCCTCGATGAAGCTCGTGAATCAAGGCTAGAGCTTGAGCTTGAGCGCTTTCGAGCTTTAAAACATGAGAATCCACCTCGAGTTCTTGTTTTAAAGGCGATACATGAGGTGGAGAGTGATGACAAGCACTGCTGGTAGTTGCATCATCACACGCACACTCTTTTTGTTCGTCTTCACTGCGATTTCGTTTGCGGTTGCTGCTCGTTCTGGGGGACGATGGGGAGGTTGTAGCTCCAACAGTCCAGGAACCGGAAGTCGTTGCTGTTTGTCGAGGAGAATCGCTTTCAGTACGTGTCGGAACGCCAAAGTCTTGGTCTCGGACGACTGTGAGTTGTTCTTTCAGCTTCGAGCTCAAAGCAAACTTTATCGAGTCGTCTTCTACGTCCGGATTCACAGCCCACGCTATCAACTTGGCAGCTCGTCGAGGTGTGATGAATTTCTCACCGTTCGCTACGTCGTCAACCTCACCGGCGAAGACGGATCGAACTATTGCTGTGAGCGGACATGGAATACCGAACCGCTCGTTGTTTTCTAGAGACGAAATCAAAATCTGCGAGATGACATGCTTTCGATCAGCAGGGTATCTGGTTAAGACAGCCTGGAAAGCAGTGCGACTGAGTACACACATTTCAACGTACGTCATGGCTCGCACGTTGGCTGTTCGCTGGTAGTTCATGAGCAATGCAATTTCACCGAAAGCCTGGCCACGCGTCAGGGTCTTCACAGTGCCATTGAGTGGGGATACTCCATCTGGACTAACATAGGCGTATCGAGCAGCGGATCGCGCAGCTCGATGGCGACCATGAGAATGACCGAGATCGTCCCGATCAGGATAAATGGTTCCATCTTGAGATGTCGTGTAAAGTGTCGAGGTATCCGCAGGGTGTTCACTGTGCTCACTAAGCTGCGACCGACGTCGAGCTAATGGCTCCGTGGCATGTTCTTGAGTATCATTGCTACCTACCAACTCGCACGTGCCTCGGTTGATCATGTAAAACTCATCGCCCACTTCTCCGCGACGCACAATGAAATCATCCGGAAGGTAGACGCGAGTATCAAGACTCAGCACGAGAGTTTTCTGAAAGTCTGGTGAACAATTCTCCCAGAACGGCACGTGCATGGCCAGCTCCATGTACTTGAACAACACAACTTCTAGTGTGAGATTGTGTGAGAGCTCCTTCGCAAAACGCTCTAACGGAGCACCATCGAGTGCTTCATATTCACGCCACAGATGGGCGTAGTATTGGTGTATTCGCTCCCGTAGCGGTGCAGGCAACTGCATCTTGGTCATTCCAGCGAATACAGACTCCATTTTGCGCTGGTAGGCGGTTGAGTTGGCGTTGAAATTCGCCACAAGCATCGCTACGTGACCAAAAATCACAGCAAGCACGATGGACCCCAGCAAATTTACACAAGAAGCAAAAACATTTTCCCGAGCTGAGTGTGTCGTCAAACTCTGACCCTGCAGCATCTGCATAGCTACGTAGAAACACTCGGCATACACTTCCAGCTCGACATTTGGTTCGACAGGGGCCCCACAAGTTCTTGCTACAATGGAAGCTGGGTCTACTTCGGCAGAATCAATCAGCAGTAACCTCCAACAACATGCCACGCAATGTGCGATGAGCATGACAGCCCCCACGATCCAAACAATTCGTAACAAATGGGAATAACGCGAGTACAGCAACCACCCCAGTACGGATTTGTCAGTGCGAGCGTCACGAACCTGCCCAACCTCTCGAAGCAGCCGTAAAATATGTACAATTCGATGGGATCGTATGACGACGTCTATCAGCGTATGCGAGAAGCTGTGAAAGGCATCATTCCTCGATTCCTCAACCATGAGATTTTCAACGCCGCCGTGGAGCACGAGAGAGCCTGTTGTGATCGGAAGTGCAGCTACAAACTGGAATACACACGCTCCGGTCAGGAAGTTCCAAGCAATGTGTCGTCTTGAAACCACGAGCACTCCTCGCTTATTGACAAAACTTGTGTTGAACGCCAGCAAAAAATCCGCCAAGAAGACCATTTCGGTCAGTGCGTCTAACGTAATGAACCACGCGCGGCCACCCGCGTGAAAAGCTTCTTCGTACGGGAACCCCAGCGTGTGAATACAAAAAGCTACCAACAAGAAAAAACTCCGGACTCGAGCTGTTCTGGAAAAAGGAGAAAGTGGAGTTCGTAGTCGATTGAGGATCGTTCGTACTCTCTTCTTAAAGCGAGGAAGCGGTCGTGGGCGACCTCCTGCTCGTGAGGTGAGTTTGTGGAAATTCGCTTGATCCAGAGCTGGGACTTTGCCAGAGTCTCTTCTGGCTGTAGACTGTTGTGGATCCAGAGTTTGTTCATTTTTCTCGCCTATCTGAGAATTTCGAGCTTGCTCTTGGTCTGTCGAGTGCACGTTCTTCACGACCGATGCAATGGATCGCGTTGATCCTCCTTTTACTGACGCAAGATGGCCAACCGGAGTTACTGTTGCAGTTGCAGGCGGTGCAATACTCGCGTTATTCGAGTGGAAAGATGGCAATCTTGGTCGTCGAGGGCTTTCTTCTGCTCTAGAATCTGACCGTGACTGGGAAGAAATGATCATATCTCCGTCACCTCCACGTCCAATTGCGCTGTCGAGTGCTTCTCCTTCGCTTCGTGGACGCGAGTCATCCATTCGCCGCTGACTCATCTCGGAATCTACTGGCGGCATGTACGCACTGCTGCGTCGATTAAGAGTCCTCTGAGAATCTGCGGGTTCAAGCCGTCGCAGTTGAAATCGAGCCATCATTTGTTCATAGTTCTGGCCTTGCTCCGAGTGCCCATTGCTAGTAGTTGCTGCATTCCCACCGGAAGTCAAGACGGTACTCACAGCCACAGCCTTCGCTACACTCCGAAATGTCGGCGCTGTGGTAGAACTTGGTGTACGTTTGAACGTCGGCGTGGTCGAGACACTTGGCGTTCGTTTGACTCCACCAGCAGCTGCCGCATTCGCTTGTCCGGCAGCTTTGAGACGTTCACGGATACCTGCGAGATGTGTACTAGTAGCTCGTTTGAGTTGACCTCGAGGTGAGGCACTTCCCAGTCGCATGGGTTTGATCACTACTTGTGGTGGTGCCCCACCAGGCTCGGAATCGACAATCGGTGCACTCAACCGATGCGTTTGGGACGTCTGCGCTGCCTCGGTTGTTGCCTTTTCAGCTTCTACTAGAGGTTCCATCCCTCCAGAGTGCCGTCGATCAAGTCTCCTGCGCTTGGGTCGTTCCACGCCAAGTTGAGCGTCAGCTCCCAGAACTTCTGCAAGTGCCGCAGCCACCGCCGACGTCGTCACGAGGCGATTGAACAGTCGAACAGAGCCCGACGCCGTCTTCTCCGCTTCATCACTTGGTCCGATCTCAACTTCTTGTGCTTGACTTTGGCTGCCAATGAACTCGTTGGCCGGCACCTCCTCCGCAGGTGAAGAGGACGCGGCATCGCGAGCAGACATGGATTTCGGTACAAGTCACTGGGCAATTGGGACCATCCCAGTCGAGTCGAGTCGAGTCGAGTCGAGTGAGGGAGTCTGCCAGCGACCAGGAAGAGTGCTCGTGGGTCTGTACTGAAACGACCGACCACCACAAGACGCTCGACGCAAACCGAGTGACGCCTAAATTTACGGCTGCATGCACTTGATCAGAGCAGCTCAGGAGCTCAATTTGGGGTGGTGCCTACCAAGCCTCTAACGGCCTGTGCGTATTTCCGACGGCGTATGAGCTCGTGACGAAAACTCGTCTCGCTAGACGAAGCAAAAGGTTGTTTCAGCACCAAGGCGAATGCAGCTAATTCTGCACAAGTTACTCGGTCTTTCTGCTGTCGAAAACGGCCAAGGCCAACGGATCTGGGCTCTGGTCGCGCTGCTCGATTCTCGTCCCAATTGCACGTATCGAGTTAAATGCTGCACTGGCTGTATACCGGAAACTTGGATCAGTTAAATGGTCTGTGGCTCGGAGGTTCCAAATCAGCTCGGAGGCTTGAAGAGGCTTAAGATTGTTGTTGGAGACGCGTTCAATGTGGACATTGACGATGACTTTCATTTGTTTCTTCTCAAAATCTCGTTTGACATGTATCTCCTCTGCTTGTGCTTCGCTGTATTTCCATTGAATGTACTTGCACCCTGACCACAACGCATTCGTTCATGTCAAGCCAGAAATTTCTCAACACTTGACAACAGATTAGCACCACCACGGCCTATTGTCAGTTAGGTGGTTGAGGGCTTGCCTTGCTCGAGTTCTTCATCCACAGCAGCACCCTCTTTGAGATCGCTGCTCGGTACTTTTTCGTTGCGAATGAGCCCCATGAAGAAATACATGAGAAGCACTGGAGCTGCCATGATGAGCAGCACGACCAAATAGTTGCCATCGAGCCCATTTTGCACCCACGGCGTGAAGGCGTAGTTGAGAAGCCCCATCAGGAAGGAGCACGCGGCCAGGAAGGCCTGGACGGAGCCGTAGACTTCAGCTGGGAACGTGAGGACTACAACACAAAATTAACAAAAACCATAGCGAGGTTAGCGTTTGTCGATAAACGAGAGTGCAGTCGGGGAAACCTACGGATGTACGCGAACTGCAGCGTATAGAAGGCGGATTGCTCGAAGGCGAAGAGGATCAGCATGAACGTTTGCGCCGTGAGGGACGGAACCAGTAGTAAAATAATGACGACATGTGTGGCCAGCAGGGTGACGAACAAGACGATCCGGCAGCCGTACTTGTCGATGATCCAGCCCAACAGCGGTGTGTAGATGAAGGTGCCGTTCGTGATGAGCGGCTGCAAGTAGTTAACGTACAAGTCGCCGAGACTCTCGTCGTTGCCGTCGTTCTTGTAAATAATGTTGGGGATGGCGCCACCGATGAACGCGTTGATGGTCGAGACCCAACCGAAGAAGAGGGCGAAGAACCACAAGTCCTTTCGACCGATCTGCGAGCGCAGCGCCGGCCACATGCTCTTTGGTTTGATGATAACCGACCACTTCATTGTAAATCCTGACAGCGTGTACGTCTCGCTGGTGGAAGAGACCGAATTGAGTGGGAAGACCACAAAGGCTACAGCCAAGCAGATCACCACGAGGACCGCGTAGCCCAAGAAGAATCCTTTGCGCGTCATGCCGTGGATCTCCAGCAGCAAGTACACGTATCCAGAGAAATTGAAGAGCCCTGACAAGATGCTGGTTATCCGTCCTTGCTGCTCCGGTGGGAAGAGCAGCACGAGCTGGAAGGAGCTGATGTACATGCCGTAGCCGCCGACGCCGATGAGCGAGTAGCCTGCGATGATGGACACCCCGTTGTCCACCGTGGACTGTCCGAAGGCCAGCAGGATGTTGCCAATGACGGAGATCACGAGGCCAAAGCAGACAGTGAGTCGAGCGCCGATGACGTCCAGTGAGATACCCGACGCCACGTTGGCGAAACTCAGGCAGAGGAAGGAGGTGGAGTAGATGTACTGCAGCTTGACTTCTTGTTTGGCGCATGTGACGCCCGAGATCTCCTCGTCCGGCGCACAGAGCTCGGACCACTGGCCCTCGTCCACAAGCAGCGAGTACACGGGCCCAAAGCCGAGGATGAGGCCGCCGGAGCACAACACAACGAGCACCGCAGCTACGACGATCACGACGGCGCGGGACACACGCCACTTGGACATGGAGTTCTGGTCCACGCCATGGGCTCTGCGAGCGGCGCGTAGGGCGTCTCCGACACGGGTGACGGCAAAAGCTCAGCCATTTGATCGCAGGAGGGGAAATATGACGAATGGAGACGCAATTGGGACACGGAAGTCTCACTTACGTGATGGGCAGTGACCGGCTTTGGGGGACGGGTTGTCCCGCACTTTTAATCCATGAGCCGGGCGCACCGTGACGCACACCGAACTGCCACTACCGAGAGACGCTCATTTGCTAAGCCAGCGCCTTCCACGCTGTGTTGCAAGCTGCAACGTTCTTCTAGAGGATCAGACCAAGCTCTTGCTATTAATAACGATTAGCGCTAACCAGGCCCGATCTTGCTTGGCCGCCGCTTACGAAACAAAAACGAAGACACTGCGCGGTCTACTGTCACATCACGTGCGACGTCTGTGCAATCGACTCCCTCCTGCCGACATCGGGGTCAGTGTACATGTATGCTTCACCAGCCGACTGACCGACCATTCAGCGCGGATGCATTCGCACGGAGCAACTTCTGCGAGTGTGAATTGAACATGGGACTGAAACGAAGGCTGCTTTTTCATCGCCGCAACTGTATAGGTGTATTCTTCTCCGAGTTCTAACGGCGGATCAAGTGATAGCGAGTGAACGTTCAATCAATCTCTGCTCCCAGCCAGCCCACAACAATATATGCAAACGTGAAGGCGTCATCCTTAACCTTGTGGGTACCATCATATCGGTACATGGATACACCACTCCTCAATTTTTAGCGACGTGGTATAAATCGTCGACGAGATGGCGGAGCTGTCGACGCTCAGTGCGGCGCTGCTGGGCTCCGTGCCGGCGGACGCGTCGGAGCAGGAGCTACAGGACGTGGACTGGGCCGCGGTCTCTTCAGCGCTCGGGGCGCTGCGTCTGCGCACGCAGGAGGAGCTCACGGAGCTGGCGACGGCGCTAGAGTCCCCGAGTCGCGAGCCTACAGTTGAAGAGCATTCCGACGTTTTAGCGGTTCATACGGAACTCAAGTCACTTCAACCTCAGCTCACAGTTGCCGAGCAGCACTTCTTACAGTTAGAGAGCATCGTGCGTCCGGGGCTCTCGAGGCTGCAGCAGCTGCAGACGCGAGCCAAGTACCTGGAAGCAGCTGTGCAAGTGGAGAAGCTAAGCCAAGACGCCAGGAAGAGAGCGGCGCAGGCCACGCCCGACGCGGTGGAGGCGTTCAAGTGTTTTGCAGCTTTTGCAGCTGCTGTTCCAGAGGAGTTTAGAGTCATTCGAGTGCGTTTTAGCTGCTCTTTTAGGTCATTTTTACTGTTCTAGAGCTCACCCAGTGGATCTTAATTGGTGTCATAATTGTGACAGAGAGAAGCGGGGCGTCGAGTGGAGGAATTGTCGGTGGATTTACGTCATTTTGCAGTGGAGAAGCTGCAATTGGCTCTGGAGAAGATCAATTGGCCAGAACCATTGGCCACACAACAGAAACTGGCTGACAAGGTGCAGATACAGAGACTTGAAGGTGAAGAGGATGGAGGTGTAACAGGTTGGTGGTGTTTTTTCTCTCTAGGAAACGGAGCTCCAGGAAGTGTCGAAGGCGTTCGCGTACTTGTTGACGTTGCAGCTCAGCCGGCAGTCGCAGTCTACATCTTCGACGACGGACCTATGGGCGATGGATTGCGTGCTGGAGCCGTTGTTGCTGCGCTTTCGCTACCATTTCGAGCGGGCTGAGAGCGCGACGAACAGATTGGCCAAGCCGGAATGGTATCTGAGCCACGTTCAGGAGCAAACCAGTGCACACACGCGGTTTTTGGCACATGCACTTACCCCTGAGCTACATCGCCATCGTGAAGAAGTTCACTGCTGGGACGCGCAGATTCTGCTGCTGCGTGGATTCGTCAAGGCGGTCTGTCGTAAGCTCTCGCAGGACTTGCCTACTCTGCTGACGGTAAGCTGGACGCCATTTGGGGGCTAAGCAGCGTTTTGAGGCTAACGAGTTACTTTGCTTTGTTGATCAGCACCCTTCACTCCTTTGCCACACACTGGATGAAGTGCTGTTGTTTGAGCAAGCTATCGATGACGATGTTGGCTACGGCTCTTGGGCGAGTGCAGACCGACGTTCATATCCTCGCTGTATTGACGTGTTCACATCGAGTAACGACGTACTATTTGCCTGGACTAGTGCCGACGTCGAGTATGCGCACCGCGTATTGACTTCAACCCTTGAGATCGAGTCTTCTGGCGACGACGGTTTTGAATGGGAACACAGAAAACAAAACTCGGTCTGGCACCTAGATGTTGATACTTGCAGACACAATGACGGGTCTAGCCAAGAAAGCGACCAAGCGCTTGTCCCTCCGGCCGCGCAACGATTCGTGGCTCTGTTGGACTTCCTTTCCCAGCGGTTCACGCTGATGGAGACGGAAGAGCACCGATACCTGTACGTGATGCAAGTACATTTGCCTTTGCTGCGCCAATTTGAGCAGCTGTGCGACGCTCGTGGGCGGCAATGGATCAGCGCAGTGACAGAGAAGAGCAATGCTGCGAGGATCCAGAACCCGTGGAGGGAGATTTTTGTGGTTGTGAACGCGCTTCAGCACCTAGCGCAGACGTTGGCAGGGTGGGAGCAGAGCAGTGTCTTCCTCGAGTTGTCGAAGAAAGTCGCGCGGTCCGAGACGACAAGGGCACAGGTGCTCCGGATGCACGTGGCCTATTCGAAGCAAGTGCTCGCGCGCGCCTCGGCTGCTGTGCTTGCTACGGAGGAAGCAACGGCAGTTCGACAAGCATTGGCTGGACCCGGCGCTATGATCGGGCCTACAGCTGCTCTTTCCGCTGCGTATTCGGTCGGATCCAAGACGATGAAGAGCCTTTTCCGCCGTGCAGAGACTGACGGTAAGACTGAGGAGCAAGCTGGCCAGGCCCCATCACTGGATATCGACTCTCCGGCTGCTGCAACGAACAGCAACAGCAAAGCACCGAGCAACAACAACCCAGAGGAAGAGCAAGACGATCCTGAGACACTACTTTTCTCGCACACGATATTCGAGCGTCAGATTTCCGAGCTTAGGTCGCTGGCCACAACGCTGCTTGAGGGAGTCAAGAACGCACTTGTGCGTGTGGCCGAGCGTGATGTGGAAACCTATCGGCTGAGGTAAGTTCCATCCTCTGCTGGATCGCAACTGCTGGGCTTGCTTCAACGTATGCGTAGAACCTGACTCATGTGTTTTGATGTGCCTGCTGTGCCCGCACTTGCTATGCCTACAGCTTATTCTGGACGAAGTCGCATGTTGACGATGCTCAAAACAATCAACTGCCCATCGACGTTGCTTCCGAGTTGGCCAGCACCTATTCGCTCGTCAACAATGTGCTCGCGTGTGCTCGCAAGGTGCTGTTGAGTGAATGCTGGCCTGCGCTCTGGAAGTCTCTTGCATCGGCTCTTGATAGCGCTCTATTTGATGCCTTCTACAACCCTCCGTCGAATGAGGAGCCCACTCACCTGAGCCGTACGGGAGAGCGCCAATTCATCGCGGACATCAAGTCTCTTGTAGCCATCTTTGCCGCAGGATCGGCGAAGACATTGCCGCGGTCGTACTTTCGTCTTACCCGTGAGATGTGTCATCTGTTGGAGATGCCGGCTCCGAGGCTGCGCGAAGTTTGCAAGGCGCTTGACGACGAGTCGGTCGCCTCCGGTGAAGCTGCAAGCCCCGAGCAACTCACGACTATTTTGGAGGCGTGCGGCATCTTCTCGCTGACTCCAGTTCAAGTCGTGCGGATATGCACCACAAGACTGGATCTGGACGGCCGAGACTCGACAGCTACGGTGGTGAATGAAGCACAGTAATACAGCGACAGCAGGTCGCTTGCTGTAAAAGCATGTAAAACTGCACAGAGAGGCGATAGAAGCAGGTGTTGTCGTGTTTGTGAGCTGATCAAGAGAAGCACGTATACGTATCTGTAGAATGCTCCATGTCAATTTACCTTTAGCATCTGCTGCACTCTTCATGATCATCTTGATCGAGGCGCTGTCTCATCGACGTAGCTTTGCGGGGTCATGACTGCACCTTCCAATACGCGCGAGGCGTCCTTGAGATTGCCTAGAAGCTGTTGCAGCGGTGTGACCATGTCGATGTCGGTCTCTAGTCGAACAACGAGGCTGGTCACTTCGTCCCACACGAAGAGCACTGAGCACGGGTAGTCCAACTTGTGACCTAGCAGTCTCACTGCAAGGGATAAATCCTCTACATTTTCGGACCCCATGAGGTGGGGGAAGACGTACTCCAGCGTCGTCTTCGTGACGGTGACACTCAGTGTCGCTGTAGCTGTGACGATGCTCTCCGACACCTTCTCCATGTGCGTCAGTTGAAACTCTAGAGCGTCGTGATACTCGGACATCCGCCGCCAATGTTCCATCAGCACCTCCACGCCACTAACGTTGCTAAACTCGACGTCGGGTGCCATTGTGGAACGCAAAAACATCAATTGCTGCTGAGCCTCCGACGTACGAAGGACGTCACTTGAATGGGTAGAGCCTTCAATAGTCTCCCCAACTCCATGACGGAAGAGCTCAAAGTACTCGGCCACAACGTCCCAAACACGTTGCTGCGAGTCGTACCGAAGACGCCGACGCTGTACCTCAAGCATGGGGATTTCGTCTCGAAGCTGAGCGACGGTGGACTCGGAGTCCGGATACGTACTCGCGCTGCTTCTGTCGATACCGAGCTTGGTTCGTTCGGCACTGCTCACGACATGCTTCCGACTTGAGGGTGACTTTGCGCTTCCTCTTCTGCTTGTGTGTCTCGTCCTCTGCTTGGCCGATTGATAGAGTGGCAACCGCAGCGGATACTTCTCTGGCTGGGGAATCTGTTGGCTGGGACGACTGCAGGTATGGAGGAGATGCTTGACTAGGAGGATATCCTGGACCTGAAACAAAAGTCCCCGTGGGGGGTGTCTGGAATGGACCACCTTGAAGTCTTGGCGGCATGGGCTTCAACTCGAACCTCTCGGCTGCAGTAGTTGGCAGCGGTGACAACCTCCTCAAAGGTGGTAGCAATACAGTCGACGGGGGCGTGTACTGAAGCGGCCTCTGCTGTAAGGTGGTGTCTGGGTTATTGTAGCTGCTTGGTGGTTGAACGACATGATGATACCCTGGGGCGGCGGAGCGAGTCACGACACTTCCTATCACGGCGTCGCTGAAGGGTGCGGGGGTCCGGTCGAAGCTCCTGCGCTGGCTGGACATCATTTCTCTGAGCTATCGACTGAGACCGAGAGTTTGCTTATGTGGGGTGCAAACGGCTCTACGTTATCAAAACTGGGTCGGAAAGCCTTGCAGCGCAGCAGGGTGAAGCTGTCCCAGATGGCAACTGCGGCTTTCGCTTGCCCTGCATGATTGGACGCTTTGGGGGGCTCAATCGCGTCAGGCGTAAACCCGCAGCAGCCTCGGCGATTTGAGCTCGAGCTCGACGAGAGCCACAAAGTGCTTGCACGCTGCTCGATGCACTTCAAATCGTGTGAGTCAGGCTGCAGAGTCATGCTGGAGTTGTTTGTTTGAACCCAAGCGGCCCTGGGAGCTGAGGCTTTGCGTCTGCACTTTGATGTGCCGGCTGGTGTGACCAATGTCCCAGATGCTGCCCATGATCGTGTGGCAGCAATAATGTCGAGCGTCCTGTGCTTGACTCGAGAGCTGGAGCGCTCAAATCTGCGGATCACCGAGGGTGTATTCTTTTTTCCATGACCTGCCGACGAGAGACCAGCAGACTCGGACCGCACCTTTCGAGTCGCAACGCGCGAAACACTGCAACCGGACAGCACGCTCGCTCGCTATCAAAAGCTTACAAACTGTTGCTCACTGTCCCGCGAAATCAAACAGCACCGAGACTCGGTAAAGGAGCGCAAAGTGCAAGTGGGTCACGCACACATCTTTAATCAGCTTCCTGCTGATGCGAAGTTGAACGCATGAACCTATTGGGCGTGCCACGTATGGAGGCGTCCGGGTCTATTGCATGAATTCGCGCACATCGCAACGATTTCCGATGCCACGATCGCGCTCGGACATCGGTTGACTGCTTACCTTTGGTGCAGTCCGATGGCTATGCAAAAGTACGGACCGCAAACCGACATGTAGACCACCTGCTAGGTAAACTTGCTGCACCGCATGGTCTCAATCTACAGTAACTCCAATCCGGTTGGATAGGATTATTTTCTGGACAAAGGTGTCCTTGTAGCTAGATTCGGATACATGTGTACATACACATGTACATGTACCTGTAAACACAGTTCAGAACTTTGCCTATCCATCCGGTTCACTCGATAATACAACATGAGAAGGTGCTTAGCATTGCACGGCATAATAGGTTCATTGCATTGCGGGCACGGAGGCTTTTCTTGGGCTACACATGCCCTGGGACACCACCGCGCAGTTTGCACCGCCGTCGGTTGTCAACCCCGCCTTTTACCTTTGCAGAAACACAGCGTTGTCGATCGCTTCTCGCCTCAATTCATTTTCATCTTGATACTCGTGCTTTATAGGCGAAAGACCGAGAAACCTGAACGAGAAGCTTGAGATCATAGGTCTACCACAATGGCTGCCATGGTGATGCCGCCTGCTTTTACCGTAATGCGTAAGACTGACAAAGAAAGAGTGTGTTTACCAGGAATGGAGACGCGTTTCGCTGCAGTTTTGTGCGGGAGGAGTGTGGGGCAGACACCGCTTCTGGGATGATGTGTTCAATCCCTTTCTGTTTGTTCTCGTTTTCCTAATGATCATTTCTTCTTCTGGCCTGCAGGGACAAATTGTGGGCTGGACGACCTCAGTGGAGCGATTCTGTCTGGGACTACAGCATTGACCAATTGTGCATTAATCGTCGAAGACTGACAGCAGAAAGGTTTGCAAAAAAATAACGTGTGGTGACTGGGGTATGATAGCACAATAGTTATCGTACGTGACCTACCTGTAGGAACAGAGGCGTTGAATGTTCGTGGCCTTCATGACAAAAACTGGTTGCTCTCTCTGAGAGCGACGTGATCTTCATTAGATCATCCTGCGTGGCATTGAAACTTCGCTGCACTGATCAACGAGGTGCGTTGCCCCAATCTATCTCCATTGTGAGGGAGCGAGAGGAATGAAGTTTGTATGCATGGCATTACCACTTTCAACCAACCTACTCACCGCGATTTCGTGCTATCCCTTGCTAGGCGTCTCGGACACCAACAGCGCCGTCGCGCGTGATTCGAGCCTGCTCCATCACGAATGCCACGCTGGACAAATCTCCTAACGCTTTCAGCAGTGGCGTCACGAAGTTTGCCGTCGTCTCCAGCCGCACAACTCGACCCGTTAATTCGTCCCATTCAAAGCAAAGAGTGCATGGGAGCTCAAGACGCTGCCCCAGCAGTCTTGATCGCAAATATGGAGCTCTCACATGCGGAAACACGTTCTCAAGCGTAGCCTCCGACACGACCACAGTCATTTTCGCCGACACATTCACGAACTGCTCGTTCGTGCGCTCAATGCGCTTCAACTCGAAGAATAAACTCCGGAAACTCTGCGAGTATCGTTGCCACTGCTGCATGAGCGCATCCACACCACGACGCTCCCCCAGTATGACGTCTCCTGCCATCGAGGAGCGCAAGAATGCGAGCTGATGCTTTGCCTCTGCACTGTTCACACACTTGGGTAGGCTGGTGGCGGCGTGTACCCCGTCGTCGTCCGGCAGATCCATGGGAACGCCGAAGCGGAAGTTCTTGAAGTACTCCACCACCACGTTCCAAACGTCTTGCTGGCCGCCATACAGCAACCGGTTGCGCAGCAGTTCCAGTACGGGGATGGCGGCACGCAGCTTCTGGATAGTCTGTTCGACCACATTGATGCGATCAAGTTGTTTTAACCGGTAGATGGTTGACGCGGCATTGCTCTCGTCGTCGCTCGGTTTTGCGTCGGATGCGCTTGGGCTTACGTTCAAATTGCTCCGATTCCGTGTCGAAGAACTGCTCTTGATCGACAGGCATTCGTGGCGAGCGTGACGTTGTGAGTGAGTGCACACGTTTGATTCCCCGCTCTGGCAACTTTGGGGGCTCGGTGTCTCTGTTTTCGATGAAGATGGAGTCGTTGCTCCTTACGCCTCGCTGAAAGACTGGGCGGACGATGTCGGAACTGAGAGTCGGTCTGCAGTACTTCGGTCGCTGTCGTCCGAAGGCGGTGGCAAAATGCGCTGAGCTGGTCTGCATGGCTGTCTGCTTATGGGGGCGAGATGAAGAATGAACAGACACGTGGACTGAGGCATCTTGATCACTTGCGAAGGAATAACCAGCGGTGCTTTCTGGTTAGGGGTCTGCCGAGACCTCGGTGTTTACACACAAAAAAAGTTATGAGGGCATAAGCTGAATCATAAATTGTTGACTCCCGAATGGTTGTATTTCTGTAGCAACTCGTCTTGCTCCTGCTGAACCGGAACTGGATGCGAGACGCTTACAGCATGAGGAAAGGAACGCAAGCGCGGCGATAGGAATTATTCTTCGTTGGCGGCCGCCAAGCCGATGGCGATCGTTTTTACAATTGAGTCTCCTCACGTCGCGCGTTGATTTCCCTTGTCAAGACTCCTTTGGAGCACCGTAAGCAAATCCACTATCCCGCACTTCAAGTTGGAGTTATGTACAGATGCGTTGACGAGAGTACATCTGCACAAGGCAACCGTTCGAAGTTGTTTCCGTACGCCCAGGACACCACCCCGAAGACCTCATGGGATAGTATCCCAGGGATACTGCACTACCGCAGTAAGGGGGTGGAGCGGAGAATTGGATGCGGCTTGCCGTTTTCCCAAGTGAAGCCCGTATTAAAAAAGCCGCTCAGGGACTTCGCTTTACTATCTGTCAATTCACACGCAAGCCCCACAGCTGCGCTTACTTAGTAAGCTTGCTACACTGTGACCAGCACTGTATGAGCTTCGGTCAGTGTAGTCACCTAACATGCATATACCTCGAGTATAGTGAATCATACAAGAAACTCAAATACCAGACTTTGCTGACGGTCTTGTGTCCCATCAACACGTTTACATCGATCAAGTAGTAATCGATTGGCACTCTCGCACACGTAATACACGTCATTGGGCGGTTGCTTGGCTCCAGATCATCCCGAGTGCGAGTTGTCACTCAACAATTTACACGGTCGACCTTACGCCAGCACTCGCAATGGATCCGCCTAACAAATGGACGCTAAGCGACCGAGTCATCGGTGAAGTGATGCAGCGCGCTGGGCCTCTTCGCGAACAAATGGACTGCGATTTCGCTCGAAGGATGGCTGCTACTTGCTCGTTGCCCACACAAGTGAGGACAACTGGGGACACTTTCTCATCATCGAAGAGAGTCTGGACAGACTCGATGGTTTCGGCCGCCGCTCGTTCCCAGACCAAGAAGCTGCAGGCCGATTTGTTTCAGGGACACCTTGAAAAGACTGAGGCCCGTCGAGAGCGCTGCCGAACAAACCAGGCTCGGTACCGAAAGAAACAGCAACAGTATTCAGACAATTTGGGGACTGCCGTCGAGAGGCTTCGGGCGGAGATCCAGGAACTCGAGAAACAGCGTCAGATCACTGCCTTTGGCATCCCCACCGAACAAACAATTTGGAACATCGCGGCTGAGTACTTTCGGATCTTTCGGCACGGCTACATCGCCCCCGCGACTTCTACTGAGTCATCGACAAGTGCAGGAGTGCTATCTACTGGTCAGTGTCACCTCCAACGCGAGTTTTTGCGAGCAACGATGACGATGGACGTGACGGACGGCACAGTCTTCGGCGCAGATGCACTTCTGGAGAATTGGCGACGTTTTTCGCTCTACCATGACGAGATTGACCTCCGTCTCGAGCGATTGGAGACAGGCGTGGAAGGGTCTGTTGTTGCTTCCGTCAAACTGGGCTTTACCATCACGGAGAACACGCTGAACTACGTCTACCCGCACCTTGTTGCGGTTGATAACCCGCGGCCCCCACTTGCTCGTCGTCTAACCAACCAGCGACTTGTCATGAACGGCTCGATTCGATTTGGCTGGGACTCCGCTACTGGCCGTGTTTCAAGTCTGGAGAGCATTGGAGACTTGTTGACACCCATGTTCACTCTGCTGGGCCAGTCTGGAGGACGTTGCTATCGTCTTCGACAAGGCTTTAATCACGCCCGAGGGCACGTTCGCTGAGACGTAGGAGTAGCTGTTAAAATTCATGTTGCATTCACTCTTTTAAGAAATCCCAATCAAATACGATGGCGACACTAGAGCTTTCTCGAGCACGCAGCTAACGTCGACGAGATTGCCCAGCACCCGCAGCAGCGGCGTCAGTAAATCCATCGAACACTCGAGTCGAGTTACACGTCCAACAGAATCGTCCCAAAGGAAGTGTATCTGTGCACCTAAGTCGAGTCGCTGACCGAGCAGTCGAGAACCCAATGGCAAATAGCTGATGCGTTCACCTTCGTTGCTTTCGTTGCTATCCAGTAGATGCGGGAACACGTATCGCAATGAATTCTCTGTGACGGTAATGCTCAGCGTGGCGGAAGTGGTCATTCTTCCATTCGGTTGCTGCTCCATCCGATGCAACTGAAGGCACAGCCTTCCAAAGTACGAGGAATAGTGCTGCCACTGCTCGATGAGTGCGTCCACCCCAGATACCTCCCCCAACGCCACATCGGACGCCATCACCGCCCTCAGAAAGCGCTCCTGTTCAAGTTGATCGTCCGCCGGCGGAGCCTGGGCTCCGTTGGGTTCCGCATCGAGCATTGACGCGAGGAAGCCGAAGCGAAGAATGCGAGAGTATTCAACGACGACGTTCCAGGCGTTGGTCTTGGTCTGGACGCCATAGCACAAAGCGCGTCTTTCGTTCGTCAGCTTTTGGATCTCTTGACGAAGTTCGTTGACGCTGCTTTCTAGCTGTTGCTCGATCCCTCGCTGTCTGTTACGATAACGAGCCTGATTGTTCCTGCACTGCTCCCTTCGTCGCTCGGTCTTGGGGCGAATGCGTTTACGTTTAGGCTTCAGCTCACCGGAATTGAGGTATTTGGTACTTCAGGGACTTCGGGGGACGATTTGGACGCTGCGAAGAGCTGCGTCAGGGGCACGAGCGCCGACATGAGCTCGGATTGAGTGCCCATTTGCACTAATCTATTGCGCTTTCGCGTGAAAACAGAAGCATATCGTCGAGGCGAGTTGGCGTCAATTTGCTGTTGGTTTGTGGTGGCAGAAGGGGCGGAAGTTCGTGGCGGACCACTAGCCTTCACGTTGAAATCGCGACTGTTTTCGAAATGGATCATGTAAGACGTGAAATGCTTGATGCTTTGGTTGCTGGGCTTCGTCAGTCGGAGTCAGGCGGGGCGTAGTAGAAAACGAAAAGTGAGGGTCAACAGCACTACAGGTGATCCAGTCTCCGAACCCTTAAAACTGTTTGTTATCGACTAAGAGAGGGTCGCATCAACATCGTCTGCATAGAGAGTACATCGATTACTATCCCAAATGTACTGCTTTTCAAAGTTCTCATAGTCCGACTGGAGCTTTGGGATCAGCTGCAGCCCCAAAATACCGAAGGTCACGCTACCGTGGTCACAAGAAGCGTCATAGCTTGGTACTGTACGTGCTGCCATCGTTATGCCTTGGTTAGATGAATATTGGAGGATTGCGCGGCCCGAAGTGGTTGACGCAAGCCAGCACTGTCACTACGCCGAAAGCCAAATCATCCCTGAGCACCGGGCCCCGGCATTGAAAGGTGCGTGCAATTGGGCACCGGGACCTCCCCTTACGTGTCGGCAGCAGTGTGTATGTAGTTTGCTGTTTGCAACGTGTTGGAACATTTCTCGTCACCGTTTGGAAGGAACAAAAGTTTATTAACAAGTTAGTGGACTACTCGCTTTGCTTATCTATCTAAACTTCTCGTCACCGTTTGATGCTGCTTGCCGCAGGAGATTGATAGCCCAGAACAACACTATTATAACAACGCGTGCTCAGAGTAGTACTCTATCTTCGTAAAGATTCGGTTGTAACGTTTGCCATGACATTGCAGGCAACATCCAAGTCGGTCTCCGACGTTCGTCGAGATCGCTGTTCCACCGATGTCAGCATGACGTTCATCGCTCGCCCACAACTAAAACCAGTCGAGGGTGCAAATGAGTACACTTTTCAGTTATGTGGTCCACACTGAACCCATGACACTATCGAATTGCATATCCTCCTCCTATTGGACACAATGCAGGCCCCAATAGAGGACCGTCCAACTCCACGGCCAAAGCTCCATGGCTCGCAGCCCGTCGCGCTCTCGCTCTCGCTCGCGGCCCCGCCGCAGTCGCCGCCGCGCACGCAGCGTCTCCTCTTCTTCCTCTTCCTCTTCGTCCTCTCGCTCTCGCTCCCGCAGTCCACGCGCGTCGCCGCCGCCCCGGAAGAAGTCGCGCCGCCGCCAAGATGACGCAAACAGTACGCCGCCTCGCCGCGCGGACCAATCAGACGCCGCCACTCCGCCGCGCCGTCGGCGTGATGACGTCACCACGCCTCCACGCAAGTTGAAGACGTCGGAGGACACTCCGCCCCGAAAGGACGTCCGCCCCGAAAGGACGCTATTGGTGGACACGCACAACTCTGGACGCACTGGAGGCGTCTACATCCCTCCGTTCAAGCTGGCGCAGCTGCGGAAACAACAGGAGAAGGACCTCTCAGCGTCCTCCGAAGAGATGCAGCGACGCACGTGGGACGCACTACGCAAGAGCCTCAACGGACTCATCAACAAGGCCAACGTGGCCAATCTCAGCAACATTCTGCCCGAACTCTTCCAGGAAAACCTCGTGCGGGCCCGTGGCCTGCTGGCCAGAGCCATCATGAAGGCGCAGCTGGCGTCTCCAGGCTTCACGCACATCTACGCGGCCCTCGTGGCCGTGATCAACACCAAGATGCCTGAAAATGGCGAGCTGCTGGTCAAGCGCGTGGTCTTCCGCTTCCGTAGAGCCTTTAAACGAGGAGACAAAGTGGTGGCCATCGCCCTTGTGCGGTTTATTGCCCATCTTGTGAACCAGCAGGTGGTGCACGAGCTCTTGGCGCTGGAAGTGCTGACGCTGCTGCTGGCCAACCCGACGGACGACTCGGTAGAAGTGGCGGTCAACTTTACGAAGGAGTGTGGACAAATCTTGGCTGAACTATGTCCGGAAGGTCTGCGCGCCATCTTTGAGCGCTTCCGAGGCATCCTGCACGAAGGAGAGATCGACAAGCGCGTGCAGTATACTGTTGAAGGCCTGTTTGCAATTCCGTAAGGGCGGGTTCGCGGACTACCCCGCTGTGCACGAACAGCTCGATCTCGTGGAGTCGGGAGACCAGATCACACACGAGACGACGCTTGAGGAGAAGATTGACTGTGAAGACAAGTTGGATGTCTTCCGCTTCGACCCGGACTATGAGAAGAACGAGCAGATGTGGGCTGCCATCAAGAAAGAGATCCTGGGCGAGTCTGACTCGGACTCGGATTCCTCCAGCGGCAGCGATGACGACGGTGGTGACGATGAAGAAGAAGAGTCAGAGCAACCTGTGGCGGCTGACAAGAACATGGCGATTCAGGACTATACAGAGCAGGACCTCGTGAATCTGCGCCGTACGATCTATCTGACAATCATGTCCAGTATCACACACGAGGAGTGCGCGCACAAGTTGATGAAACTCAACATTCGCCCCGGACAGGAGAAGGAGATTTGCTCCATGCTTATCGAGTGTTGCAGTCAGGAGCGGACGTACCTGCGCTACTACGGTCTACTTAGCGAGCGGTTCTGTCTGATCAAGCGCGAGTACCAAGACGCGTTTGACGAGTGCTTCGCAGAGCAGTACTCGCTGATCCATCGGCTTGAGACCAACAAGCTTCGCAACGTAGCGAAGCTCTTCGCACACTTGCTTTTTACAGACGCGCTGCCGTGGACAGTATTCGAGTACATTCATCTGAACGAGGAGGAGACGACATCGTCTAGCCGTATTTTCATCAAAATATTGTGTCAGGAGCTCTCGGAGCACCTCGGCATGAAGACGTTGAAGGAGCGGTTCCTGGACGAGATCATGCAGCAAACTTTCGCGGGTCTATTCCCCAAGGACAACCCACGCAACACCCGCTTCGCTATTAATTTCTTCACATCTATTGGTCTTGGTGGCCTAACAACGGATTTGCGCGAGTACCTGAAGAATGCACCGAAGATGATCATGGAGCAGGCAAAGGCTGCAGCTGACAGTAGCGACAGCAGCAGCGATTCGGACTCGGATTCAAGTGACAGTAGCAGCAGCAGTGGTAGTTCCTCCGACTCGGACTCCGATTCCGATTCAGACTCAAGTGACAGCAGCAGTGACTCGTCCGACAGCGACTAAACCACAGGTAACAACGCTGGCACAGGTGAGCATTGCAGCGCACGCATGTAGTTGACGGCGAGTGAATGCACCTAACTTGCCTCTTGAAACGAGTTCTTTTTGCAGCCTTATCCGTCCGCCTGGAGCCTCCTATAAATACTGCTGGTCTTGTTGCTGGAGCACTTGGGACTAATGTGTTCACGCTTTTCTGTAGTCAGTATATTTTCACTGCTGCTATGAAGCTGCTGAATCCTACTCGAGAGACAGGAAGACTGGCTGCCCCTCCAGTATCAATTGTCTGTCTTGCTTGCCACGGCCAGTTCTTTGCGGCGTCGCTGCCGATTCACCAAAAATGGTGCTTCCAACGCAACGCATTCGTGTTGGTTCCTTGCGAGAAGTGTAAAGCCTGTGTTCGGTACGTCCCAAACTAGATGCGGCATCAGCTACAAGGAACTATGTGTACTTGGTGCTGAACCTGTTACGTTCCCTTACAGAGCATGCGACTTCCACACTCATACAACTTCCTGTCCTGGAAAACCTCCTTCACCGGATAGTAATGTATCGATGACCAGTCATTGCGCCGCCAAGCTACAAAGCAACGCGATTACACGCCCACCGATGGAGTTAAACCTCCCCGAAGATGATGGCCGCGTGCGCTGTATAATTTGCGAGCGAGCATTCTCGCAGGTCAGAGACTTTGGCATCGCCTTCTGTTCCTGGTGTTGTTTAACTAACTGGTTGCCGCCTTGTGCTGTCCAGGACCGGATCTCAAAGCACCAATCTGTCTGCCACGGCACACCCCTCTTTATGAAGAAAAAATCCGAGCTTAAACAAAGATATGTCATCCCAGTTGGCCTCGACCACGTGAACTCGACTGTGAAGCAACCTGCGCGCCGAAAGATTGTTCACATCCAGTGCCCGTTTGATCTCAATCGAGAGCGAAACAATCGAGGTGAGTGGAGCAATGGCGGCTTCAGAGTGACCTCGGGTAGTCGCTTTGTCCACGTCGTGCCCGATTCCTCACGGCGGCGGTCTAGCAACTACCCAGGCGCACAAATGATGCAAGCAGGAGGTTGCGACACCTCGAATGCTAGCTCGGCTAGCAATCCGCTTGTAACGAACCCGCTGATGTGTATGCGGAGGTAAGGAACTGTCCTACAAAAGCCGTACTTCACACTGGGAAGCTCGGGATTTCGATGTGCATTGATATTGTGGCAGCTGAGCAAATGCTTATACCGTATGATTGTTTCGTACTGGAGTTGTTGTTGTGGACTTCAAACAACGGTTGTTTGGTTAAGATGGACACGTACAATATCTAACCAGAATGCCTCCAGCTTTTAACAACTTCACTAATGTTGAGCACGTTGATAAAACCCTCCGGTAGTCCGAAACTATTCGCGGGACACGAGTATTGTGCGTGATTCCAGCTCTCATATCGTTAAGACTAGACAACGAACTCGTCCACTTAGATAGAAGTACATTCCACGAGAACGTCAATTTTACTTTCTCTTCTGGCTGAAGTTGACGCCCAAATCGGTTCGTACATGTTGTATGCACTGGGTTTTTCTACTCCAATCACCCAAGCTCAAAAACATTCATTCCTGTCGTGGCCAGCATACATTCTCATGGCTACTAGATTTATCAGGGTATCATTTGCTACAAATAATATGACTTGATCTAAGTAAGAAGCATTCAAAAATATCTATGCAATTGAAGGGTATCAAGGTTCACTTCTAATCTAGACACAAGTGACAGCAGCAACACCAGGTAACAACAGTGCTGAGCTGAAATGTAGTTGACTGATAGTGAAATGCCTCTAAACTTTGTGTTTTGCAGCATTTATCCGTTGTGAAAATGGCTGCTCCTTCAGTATCAATTGGTTGCCTCGCCTGCCACGGCCAGTTCTTTGCGGCGGCGCTGCCTTTCCACCAGAAAACGTGTTTCCAACGCAATCCACTAGTACTGGTCCCTTGCAAGAAGTGCAAAACTTGTGTTCGGTGTGTCCCCAACGAACAAAAACTACAAGTAATTGTTGATACCAGGTACTAAACTTGTTGCTGTTTTTACAGAGCAGGCGACTTCCACGATCATGCAACTTCCTGCGATGGAGAAGTGTGGCCACTTGAACTAGAGCTCAGTTATTGCGATAATGAGCAGCCAGCTGTCGTGGATACAAACTCATCAATGGAGTTGAACCTCCCTGAGGACGATGGCCGAGTGCGATGCAAAAGTTGCGAACGAGCTTTCGCTCAGGTGAGTGACTTTTGCGTTAATTGATTGTTGATTTTCTTAACGAACTGTTTGCCTTTGTAGGACCGGATCTTGAAGCACCAATCTGTCTGCCGTGAAGAACCAATTTCTATGAAGAAAACGTATCAAAGTGACAACGTGGACTCAATTGCAGAGCAACCTGCACGCCGACAGCCCACTCCCACCCGGCGCTCGCTCGCTTCTCGAATTCAGGAAATGAATCGAAAGCGAAACAATGGAAGTGAGTGGAGCAATGGCACGCTTCAAGGCACTCTCGGGTAGTCCCTCCGTCCAAGTCGTGCAGGTTTATCAGTCACATGACATGTATTACCACAGAACCACAACACGCTTTGCTTTTTTCAGCTATGAAAGCTCTAAACAACCTCCATCAGCATTGCTACGCCTCCAAGAACCCACTTGGCAGGCGGCACTTTGGTCCGGAGAGGCGACATGAAAATCAACGTTGGCCCGCGCTGTTGCGTACGGTACACAGGGCACTCGAACACATTACCACTGCCTGCTGCCCCAGCTTTGCCTCCCCCGCCACTACTTGAGCCGCTAGACGTATCCTTGCTACTCGAGTTCACGATTGCTCGGCATGTGAGGACAGGCATCGACACGTACATTTCTCTTGGTAGACTTGTCTCTAGAACTCCATTGCCAAAGTCCCAACGTGCACCTTCGAGGTACAACCCATGAATGAACTGTCCATCTCGAGCTGGAGCATCAACAGTGTCAATGGTTCGCTTCGTCACATCCGCTGTGATACGAAGCGAATCAAGCTCCACATTGTGTTTGCGTGCTGCTGTCTGGAGTATTGCAGTGAGAAAAGCTTGGGGATTGAAGAGGCCAGGCATCCACAGCACTAATGGCAGATCCGGCGCCGACCCGATCCACTCCTGGAGCTGTGAGATCCGCTGCTGCAAGTTGGCCAGCCATGGAGCAAGCGATCGACGCGAAGGACAAGCAGCAGCCAACCAGTGATCTGGCACACGCTCGTAGTACAAGAAGGTTTGGAGCTTCTCCATCGACTCTGTGAGCGGTACGTCACCTCGGAACGCCAACTCCAACTCCGACAATGAATCCGTCATGGTCTCAAGCAGGTAGTTCATGCGTTGACACTCTTGGAGCAGCACTGTCTGGAATGGATCCACGTCATCCGCATCAGGAGTGGACACTGAGAGAAGTCTTCCTCCTTTACTCCGTCGTGATCCTCCATCACGCTGACCTGAATCCGAGGACCCTTTGAAAAACAGTTCTTGAATATCAAAACGGAAGTCGCGATAGTTCTCTAGAACGTCTTGCAGCACTCCTTCAGCTGCTAATTGAACTGCATCAGCAGTCTCTTTTGAGTTTGAGCCACCACCAAGACCCGAACCCCCTTCTTCATCGTCATCGCTATCCCCTTCGTGTGCATCCTCCTCCTGGGTCGTAAGAAGCAGCATCGACTGCAACAGCACTTGTCCATTTTCAGTCCGGAAAGCAACCTCAGCATTCGGGTGTAAGCCAAACGCAGTCGGAGTCTCGTTCAGTAGTGAAGCGTGCACATGCTCCAAGATCCGATCAAAACCTGCAGACAGCTTGGGAGCTAGAAATTCACGGCGTTGTTGTCCTCCTCCGCTTGGTCCATCTCCTCCATCGCCACCTCCACCTCCACTGCTTCCAGCATCCGGCCCGCTGTTTCCACTACCACCGCTTCCTCCACTTGCATCGTCACCAAACGGAAGCATCGATAGCTCCTCCAGTAAATCGTCACGTAGGAAATATTGCAGATACGTCGCAGCTACGAGCCGATCAAGCTCGTTCACAATATGGCCGCCGTACATGATTTCGCCAAAGAGATACCTCAGATCTGGCCAAGGTACACGCACGGGAGCGTTGTCCATGTAGTTTCGCAGTACCGTGCTACTAGCGAGCAAGTCACTTGCAGCGAAGGGGTACAACATATTGAATCCCTGTGGCCCGAACTTCTTGCGCTCCAGCATGAGAGAGTGGAAGTAACATAGCGCGAATAGGATGCAACGCGTCCTCGGCTCGAGCTCATCAACGACATTCTTCGGGAAGCAGCAAAAGGCACGCTTCACATTAGCACGCAAACCTGTTGGTGGTTCATTCGTGAGCTTGATAGACCTCTCAAGGACGCCAATGGGGATATTCGTCGACGGATCGCTGGTGATAAACAAACGGAAGTTCGGGTGTAGCGTGCCGACGCTATCACTAGCTGCGTTTGTTGCTCCCCCAGGTGGTAGCATTGACAGCGAACGACTTGTTCCCATCCGGATAATATCCTTGCTACTGCTTAAGTTGCTGCGGAGCGTAGCATAGGAAGCCGTCTTGCTTGCCTTGGCTAACTGCTCCAGCCACTTATCCAGCTCCAACATCCACTTTGGCATCAAATGCACATTGTTCAGAATGACCCAGTGCCCATTTTCCACCGACATCTGCAGCGTCCGCATCGCGACTTGCTCTTGGCCTTGTCCAAGAGCGATGTTGTGGTAGTCGACGCCCTTAATTCGTTCTTGATCCTGTACTGCCAGTTTATCCACGTCAGCCACGACATCTGAGCCTGGTGAAAGGATGAAGTACATCGGAGTCCACGGAGAGCTCTCCTTGAACGCGCTCTTTAAAATGGCAAAGCTGTTGAGTTGGCTGTCACAGTTAAGGAAGTGACTACCGTTGGGAAGGACTTGAACAATGAAGTTGCTCACTGCTTGAGTAAGTCGGTCTGGACGTAGACACTTCACCGCCAGCAGCTTTAGGAAGGGTGCGGACTTATCAAGCTCGCGCCAATCCAGCGGTAATTTCTCCAGCTCGGGGCTTGTCGAGTTGTACCATTCTCTGAAGCGCGGTTCGGATTCCTCAAGATCCGACACAAACCTTTCAAAGGGAGCCAAAGTGATCAACGCCTGTAGTGACTGCCACTGAGACTCACTCAACCACGAGATTGTGTTCTCTGGTCCCACAACTTTGGATCCTTGCAGTAGAAAGCGCGCAAATTGCGGTTCATATCCGCTGTTGGCACCGATAACACCACGACGGAGTAAGAGGAATACCAGTTGGGTAAGGAAGAGCAGCTTGTGCTCTTCAAAAAGTCCCCTTGTAACCATGGAGAAAATTGTCCATCGTAGTGCCTCCTTGAGTATTCCCACTCGATCAATAGCTGCACTACCATGAGTACCGTCGGCGTTGCTTGTCGCCCCTGAAGAAGCTACGCCATCTAAGGCCACGAAAAAGAAAGTCATGTACGACTCCAGCGAGTAGCGGTACATATGATTGACCTTGCAGAGCTGGCTCATCAGGAAGTACATCATACTCGCTTCGTTCGCAACAGGTCGGTACACTTCACGAGCGATATTGATCTCGCGCTCAGTGTCTTTACCTTTGCGCAAGGCAATACCAACGTCAATTGCTGTCAACTTCGTCTTCTCCAAGCCTTCAATTAGCGGAACGTCGGACAAAATATCATCCGGGGCATTCGAGAGCCGCTCCAGTAAATCATTTTCAAGCTGCAGCAACTGAATTTGGTAGCCGTTGAACTCTTGCTGCAGCTGCCGCTTTTGCGTCTCCAAGTCAGGCTGCTCCAGATTGACAACATTCGCAAGTAGCTGGTCTTCAAGCCCCTTTTCCGTCACGCTGAAGTCAATGAGCGTGCAGTAAGCCAATATTTCAGGTCGGTAGTGTGGGTTTGGAAGCTTCGTGTGCAGGTACAGACGGAAGCGAGGGTCCACCTCAATTTCCTCGGCTGCGAACTGCAAAACCAATTGCGACCCTTCTTATACACCTGCCGCATGATAACAGGCTCCAAGGACGCATCAATCGTCTCGCCGAGGTTTTCAATGATGACACTTTTTCCGCTGGTAATTGCAGTTTTCAACGTGGTCGTCCAGTTCTTTTGTGCCGGTTGTAGAATTACTAGAGACTGGGCCACAGACTCTTGATCTTCGGAGCCTTTTGCTTTCTTGTGTCGGAAGTCACGAGCACGCAGCCAAATGATGCCTTGCAACTGGGGGTCTACAAGAAGTGGCCAACGCTGACAAGACGTGATGATACACCCGTTCTCGATGGAGATTCGATCTGCAGGCAAACCTTCGTTCATCCATTGAGCCACATCGCTGCTATCGCTCAGCACATCAAGAGGATCAACGCCCACGTTCTCATTGGAAGGCGACGGTGCAGAAGAAGTTGTTTCTTGTGCTCCTTCCGTATCGACAGCCATTTCGCCGTTCTCATCTGTATCAACGCCACTCCCACTACTACTGACGAGATCTGCTTGACTCCCAAGGGTGATTGGGATCTCTCGTGTCACGATATCTGGTAGCCACGTGTTCTTCCACAGCTGAGCTCGGAAACTCGCGTTGAATGCACCAATGTAGCTGACAAATCCAGCCGCTAGCAGCGAGTTGCCGATTAGTGAACTCTCACCAGCTCGCAAGACATCGATCTCATGACTCCACCGCTCATTCTCCGAAGCCAACCCATTCACCAATCGTTCAGCTAGTGATAGTCGCTCCTGACAAGCTTGTGCCTCCGCTTCGACTTTAGCCTTCTCATTAGTAGCATTTCGGAACGAAGCTTGGAGTGCATTCAACTGGCCTTCTACCTCAGCCACCAACTTTTGCACTGCAGCCAGCTCACTATCCGCCTCCGCCTTGGTCTGACGTGCCTTTTCCAGAGTGTCCATCAATGGCTTGACACGCACGAATACCTGGTGGAACGAAATGATGTTGACGACCCACACGCACAAGTTCGCAGCAGCCACAGACTTGCTCTTCATCTTCTCGTAGTTAAAGTTCGGGTCTTCCTGGATCAGCGGCTCCACTCGTGCTACGACGTCGGGAGGAATGTTTTCCTTGTCATATTGCTCCAATGATTGCTTGAAGACATCGACCTTCGCCATCATCTTCTTGGCGTTGTCCCAGCTGAAGTTCTTGGTCTCTTTCTTAACCATCATTAGAACGGCGGCCGTCACCTTCTCCACTCCAGCAGGAGGCTTGCCCATCGACTTCAGCTCCGTAAGAGACGCCTTGTTAAGACAATTCACAGCTTGCTGAGCCGCGTCCAAGGCTGGCTTAGCAATCGCTAGCTCTACAGAGGCCTGCGCCTCAATTTGCGATGCAATTTCTGCGGCCTGAGCAGCCTTGGCACGTTCTTCGTCTGCACGACGCTGCTTCACCTCGGCATCTCCACGTTGCTTGCCCATCTGTTCCAGCAAAATCTCTGTCGCTTTCTTGCGCTCCTCCACTTTCTTCATCGTCAGCTTCAGCTCATCTTGAAGACCTGCAACATCAAGTGAGGTCTTCTTGAGTGTTGCTAAGCCAACTTCCAATCGTTTGATTTTCAGAGTCTGAGACGAGCGCTTTGCTTCTAACAGAGACTTGTAGAACCGAATAAGCTCCAAAAATGACGTCGGCGTCACGTAGTTGTGGCGACCGTAGCTCTTCGCGTACATTGTACAAGCAATAGTGACTGAAATGTGCATTTCAGCCATGTGATGACACACATTTTCCTGAATTGCTCGTGTAGAAAGCTCTACATCCTGAAGGAAATTCAACGACACGTCCACGAGCGCTTCTTTCGGCCACGGATGGAACCAATTCATAGTGCAGCAGCTGATCAGTGAAGGGAAGTTCCTGCATCGAATTCGTAGGTCACCACCCACTGGCGAAAAGGCCAAGATGAGATGAAGATTGGTGCGTACACGCTCATAAAAGAACTCTTGAAGCTGCTCTTTTGTGTCCGGGATTCCACGCGCTTTCGCTTCCATCCGTAAAGACCCAGCCATTGACTCCATTTCTTCGCTGGAAAACAAATCGGAAATGCATCCAGACGTTAATGCGTCGGTCAGTGGAACCAGGAAGCGGTTGTCAGTGATCTGAGAATCCGTCAGTAGCAGCACAATTGGCTTCGCTGGCCGGATACCAGCTTTACGGTAGATGTCTTTCAGGTCTTCCTTGAGCTCGCTCATTCCATAGGATGGGGATGCACTTGTAGTTAACGACACCAAATTGTAGCCGGAGATAAACGCTGCTAAGCGTGAGAGTGACTGCTTTCCAGAGCCGCCAACCCCAATGAGCAACGCGTTCCCGCGTGGGTTCGCTAGAATACGAACGATTCGCGTGACGTGCTCCAACGCTTGGTCAAATAACACAAGACTCATGACTGGGTGCGTCTCATTGTACTCCGCGAGCTTCCGCTCCAGACAGTTCGTGAGTTGCGCTTTCTCAACGACAGGGACGTAGCTGAGAGGACTACCCCCATACTCGTTATCCATGGACATTGAACTGGAGGATGCAGCACCCAAGAAGTTCACACAAATCAGAGGCGCAGCGAAGATCTCTCCTTGGTCCTCTTCAAGGTTTTTCTTTGTCTGCTCCACGGCCATCTCAGCGAACCTCTGGATCTCGCTTGGGGAACTCATGCGATCACTGAATACACGGAAGCATTCGTGGATCCAAAGACGACAAAACTGGAGCGAGTTGTTGAGGTAGGCTTCAGGTCGTGCCATAAAGATACCTTGGAACAACGAGCTCAGCTCGCGCATACTGAACACGTAATGGAACTTGGTCGCTGTCGGCAGGAAATTCGCTCGCACCTCAGTGTACAAGTCGATGGTTGCGGTAATAATTGAGGGTGCGAGCTTCTTGATTTTGTCTGCAAAGTTAGCGAGGTGCTGATCCAGCAGGGCCGAGTAGATAGTCGTAAGATCTTGCTTTGACGGCATACTGATGCACAGCGTGGAGAAATGTCGGTGAAGACGAGGGTTGATCGTAAAAGACCCTGCCTTGTTGTTCATGCAGGCGAGGAACTGAACATCCTGAATGATCTTCTTGGACGATAGGTCGTGGCGGTCGTACCACGAGTTGTAGTCCATGTATTGCCGTAGCAGCGCAAGTGCAGTTTGGGTACCAAACTCCTCGACAAAGGGCATGTTGAGGTCATCGAGGAAGTAGATGAGCTTGCGGTTGTAAAGGGGTCCGTACACTCGTCCCGATCTTTTCTCGAGAAACTGTTCAAGACGGACTTGCAACTCTCGTGCATCCATGTAGTGATGCATGCTCACATACGCGAAGGTAATGTCGTCTTCAAGTCCTTTCAAGTGCTCGTGAACCAACGACGACTTGCCTGAGCCGCTAGGACCTACAAGAATCGTCGGGTTTCTCTTCCGCAAGAGCAGCTCAATGATGGAGTGGACGCGAATCGACTCCATCGTGGGAACAGCAAGTGCGTGGAATGGGACGTCTCCTACAGGAGTGTGCGCTGGTATTTTGTCGCCCCAATGAACCAGTTCGTTCCGTGAGATATCGTAGTAGAAGTCAAACAGGTTCGCATTGCCACTCATCGCGGCACTATTCGCATCAGCCCCTCCTGAAGCTGAAGGATATGAGGTCGCTTCACCACCAGTTGCTGTAGCAGCAAATTTGTACTTCGCGACAGCCTTGAAGTGCGTTGAGAACGTCATACGATCATCTGTGCCTTTATCGCTTGCAAGCGCACCCCCAAACGCCCACATTGCGCAGTAGATAAACGCATTCTCAAGCACTTCAGGAGTTTTCTCGTGCTCACCGACTGAGCTCAGTAAACCGTCTAACAAACGACACAGCGTCTCGACGATCGCAATCGGGACTACTGGTACAATTGTCTCGGCCTTCGTCTCATCAAGTGCCATGAACATCGAGTCCATATACTTCTGAAAGAGCCCGGGGAGGATACCCGCCTCCGTCCCGCTTTCACGCTGCTGCAACCAGGACTCAATAGCAGGATACCAGCCGATATGGCCTTCATCTACGTAAATAATGCCTGCTCGAGATACGGTGGCTGGCGTGGCGTTCACCAGTGATGAGATCTCAAACACTAGCCGCATCGACTTCGTCAAAGGAATTCGCTCGTTCGATACAAGCGTAAGAACTTTGTTGTCGTCCATCACTGTGTTCATGCTTTCGATCCAGACGGCATCGATATCACCGTCCAAGACCACCCACTTGTACGTTTGCGACTCACTGAAAGGCGCGACGTTCTTTGACATGTTTCGCATGATAGCCGATAGAACGCCGTCTTTCCAGTCGTTGTCAAGAGTCATGTAGCCGTAGAGTTCATCTGCTGTGATGGCCTTTGGGTTCACACTCTCGAATACGGTCAAGTGTTTTGCCAGCGCATTTCCATCATCATCTGCGTTATGGCACGCAGCTAGCGTGTTCCAGATCGTGCTTTTTCCACACCCAGCTGGCCCGATGAGCATGACACTGTGCCGAACCCTGATGACCTCTTCGAACTCCATCATCTTCTTCAAAAAACCGTCTTCAGGCTGAAGCTTCTTCTGCGCACAAACGCGAGCGCATTTAGTCTGTAGACTATCGTTCTGTAGATGAGGAAGCTCTTGATTCGGGAAAAGGTCTCGAAGTAAGCCCATGAACACGGGATAATCTGGAGGTAGGATCCGCGGCGTGTTGAAGTCTCGAAGCACTTGCATTAGCACCGTTTCCTCTGATAACGTAGAGTGTGCACGGCGCAGACTCCCCGCGACAAGAAGCACCGACTTCACTGATCGTAGCCCCCAGTCATAATGTTTCTGCTTTGAAAGCAGCTCGCTACTGAGATCATAAAGCGTCACGAACTTTACTGACAGCGTGCGAGCCTTGAGGAACCCCTCCGCCATCAACATGTTTTCACAAATCGGCTGCAAGTCTGGCTTGATCATAGCGCATGAACGGAACAGTGCCTTGAGGTTTTCAGGCAACTCGGCACGACCAGCGTAGCCTGGATTCATCGTGATAAAGAAACCAACTGTCGGCACAAGTGCAATCGTCTTGCCGAAGAACTCACAATTCCCCATTCGTGGCATTGCCACAGGCTGTTGAGTGCTGCTATCTCCTGTAGAGGAACCAACCTCGCCAGCATTAGCTGACGGGCCTCGGTTCGAAGAAGCTACCAGTAGAGTCGTCGCATCAAGCACAGTCTTCACTTGTGTTGCTACTACGGACAGTACTTCGACTGAAATGCGATTGAATTCGTCAAAGCAACCCCACGCTCCAGTTTGAGCTAGTCCTCGGAAGATGTTTGCCATTGTCAAGTAGTTCATCTGGTCACTGCAGTTGAAAACGTAGCACTGGAGTCCCATTCCTCGAGCAAGATCCTTCGTCGTCTCGGTCTTCCCAGTGCCTGCAGGTCCTGCAGGAGCTCCGCCCAGACACAGTCGAAGAGCAGTCGTAAGGGTGACGTAGCAGCGGTCAGTGAGCGGAGTGATCACCAAACGCCCACAGTTACCAGTGTACTCGTAGCTGTAGAACGAGCGGAAGTCACAAATCTTAATGTGCACCTCCTTCTTTTGGCCTGTGCTCGTCAGCACAGGCGTCGTGTAGTAGCGAAGCTGTGACTGCCACTGGAAGTCCAGGGAACTCGACACCTTCTTCGTGATGAGGGATTGTACCACATCACGCGCATGAACGTCCACAGTAATGAGTGTTATGATCTTTTGACGGTCGAGGGCTCCAAGTTGTCCCTGGACGAGCTTTATCAACTCTTCCAGTCGCACAGTCGATACGTCGTTGTATTTCTTGATGGCGTCTTCCGTTCCGTTCTCAAACTCTTCAAGCGCGCTCTCAACCTCTTCCGTCCAAACAATTTGACTGCCAAGCAATGCCACTTGCGCCGGATAATCAAACACCCACGTGTGACGAGCGCAGTCGACGCCCCACAAAGCGCTACTCTCAACGGCGTCAAATATTTTCTGACGCAAAGTATCCTGCATGACAATCACGAGGTCGTTGAACCAGTTTTCGACTGTCCCGTGAATTACATGCGAGTCCAAGAACTGCACCACCTCGCCCTCCTTTGAAACCATTCCCATAGTAAGAAACTGTTCCTCCAACTGGGCTGTAGACGGTGAAGACAGCTTTCTCCCAGACAGCGACCCTCCTGTTGAGACGGTAGCAGCCTGAACACTTGTAAACTCAAACGACTGGATGCCATCGAAGCAATTGCCAAAGTGTGGTTGGATGCGTGGAGGGTAGTTCCCATTTGACAAAATCTCGAGCAGAGACGCATTGGAAACGAAGTAGAAGCGCGGGAAGATGTCCTTCTTGCCATCCAAGTACTGGTTCAACGCTTTTTGGCAGATCTCCAACTCCACCTGCAAATCTCGAAGCACGACTTCACGACCCTCGCGTTGACAGCAAGCAACCAGAACCGACGGCGATATCCTCGCATCTGCAAACAGTTCTTTCATTTCTTGGTCAACATGCTCAAAGCGCTGGTATTCCGATGGTAGTTGTCGCTGGATATCACCTGCGGAGCAGAGAAAAATGGACTCCAAACTACACCATTGGCGTTGTAACGTGATCCACAGCTTAAGGATAGTATCAACGTTGCCCAACCGCAGCTGCCACTCAAACACCTTGTCCTTGAAGTAGGCAACAAACTTCCCAGTAGCTGCCATCGTTTGCAACTGAAGCTGGTGCTCTTCAAGACACTCAATGATGACGTTCGGCATTTTCAAGATGAGAATATCCCCTTCCATTACGTCACTTGATGCTCCTGTTAAGGCACTGGCACTTGACGATGCATGTGAAGCATCTTCAGTCCCATCAATGGAGTGGCGGCGATCACGCGAGTGGCCACTGCCCGCTGACGCTTTACTTCCTGCCGTTTGGTACGGGACAAACTCGAGCTGGAATCCATTCCACGTGGTTTCAATAGATTGTAGCTGCTGCTCGATTTTGAACTCTCTGGTCGCCATTTCCACGAGTTCGTTCACCTCATTAACGAAGCGGAACAACTCTAGCTTGAGAACTTCCTCGAAGCGCAGCGAATTTTTGCCACTACTGCTGGAATCACTACCAGAACTTCCACTGACTGTGCCCATCTCAGTGTAACTAGAAGCATTCAGCCCACCTGCTCCAGACAAGTCAAAATGTTTCCTGGCGAGCACCATCAAATTCTTCCAGTGTCGGTCCCGCATGGCTGGGGAGTGAAGGTGCTTGACAAGTGGCAGGATTACTGTCATTTGGTGCAGCTTCTGCTCGAGGTAGTCGTAGATAGGCCATTCCTTCGCAGCGCGAGCGGAAGAAAACAACGAGTGCCGGTGACGCTCGATCTCATCAACTTCTTCCATCAACTCGTCAACGTCCAACTCACTCCACAACAACGGCTGCCACTTGTTGACGTAAATGGAGCCCAGAAGAGCAACGAAGTCCCAGATGTGTTTGAGCGTAGTAAAGTTGCTGCGTAGAGTTGTCAGTACGTCGTACTTGCTGGAAGCCAACTCGAAAATGTCTTCGAGCTCCATGAGTCTTGCCGCTTCTTGCTCAACCTGATGCAACTTAGCGTTGTAGGCATCCAGTTGCTCATACACGTCTGCTATGAAGCGACTATCAGTAGGAGAATGGAGAGGAGCCGCAGCTTTAAATTCTTCTTTCATCAAGGCGAGACGCCTGTTAAAATCTGCCACCTCTTGTCGAATGGATTCCATCATTTGATTCTGAAGTGGCTGGATCGCCTCTTTCTTCTTAAACGTCTTGTTCACCATATTTTCCCACCGGATCGGAGCCTGTTCCAAGAAACTGAGGACATTCTCCTTGCCAACGTACGACATATCGAGAGAAATTCCATTCATCTTTAGCAGCGCCACGAAATCCTTAAGAGGAGCAAAATCCACCAGCAAATCTTCGCGCATCAGACGCCTGACATCCCGAATATGCAACATACACTGCATCAACGATGGTTTCTCCTTCTCTGCGCTCGCACCGTCAATCTCGATGTCCAGGCCGGCATTTACTCGCTGCATAAAGTTGTCTACCCACACGAGTTGGTTGACAACTCGGTCATGTAGATACTGAGTGAACAAGTACACCCACTTCGTCACCCACGTGGACAAGGCCTGCTTGATCGGGAGCGAGTTGACGCGCACGAAGCCAACGTCTTTGACATGCTTCGATTCAGAGATTTCATTCTGGAGACCGAGGAAGAAGCTGATTTTTTCTTGAAAGCGCTCCAGATTGAGAAGCTGCGCAGGCAGCGGGGGAGGCGTGGACATCGCGGAGCCGGCAGCAATGGCCGACTTGGGGTCGCCTCGATCTGTTGCTGGGGCAGATTTCAGTGTCGTGGATGCTGTTGAAGGCAAAGTGTCCGCATATACAATTCTGCCTCGTGTTCCCTGTTCCTCTGTGTAGGGATACGGAGACCACGCGGTCGCAAGAAACTCTTGAAACATCTGCGGCAGATCTGTCGTCCAAAGGTACTCGTATTTGGTGAGAGCGTGGCGGAATGCAGTGCACGCTTTTTGGTTCTGATCAAGGAATGACCAAATGTCTGCAATGAGAAGCTGGATTTGCACGTTTTCACGCATTTCTTTCAGATAGGAGCCCTCCGAGCTGTCCAAGCGTTTGAAGACAGTAGAGCAATGGAGAATAGCTTCCATTCGCCGCATGATAAGGTCCTGCAACCCGTTGTTAGCTGCCGTGCTCTGAATGGGTGGGAAATACACGATGTCTTTGCCGTACAAATCCAGCTCAACTTCCAGCAAGGCGGGGATGTCCTCACTCTCGATACGTTTCGGGTCTAGCTGCTCTCTCAGCTGCCCAAGCGATTGGATAACCACTCGGGCTAGTCCATCTTCTACGATGTCACTGACATAGTCGACGTACGCTCTCCAGTCGGGGCTTCCTTGCGCTACACGCAGGTGCTTCAAAGTGTCCTTGAGCAACCTATGGATCTCGTTGCCTCCTTCTTTGATCACGTGGTACTTTTGTTGGCACAAAATCTTCTGGAGCTCCTCGAATTCCTCGACTGATAAGGCTTTGCTCTTCCGCTCAAACAGCAGTGGCGGTGCATTCCATATATCCAGCAGCTCAGCTACACGGTTTTGATGAGTCTTCAGTTGACTAAGGAGCGTATTGGCCTCGTTTACCACCGTCATCGACTCTTTCAAGAACACATCGATGCCATGCGACTTCCAGTTTAATGCCTTGATGCCTTTGTTCAGCACTTGATCCATACGCTCGAGATAACCTTTAACAAGAGGTCTCTCGACAGGAAGCAAGGTCGAATGAATAGTATTGTACATATCTACAATAAGCTCAAGGTTTCCAGTCTGCCGTCGAAACACTTCTGCCCGTTTGTAGATCTCCAGCGCATCTTCTGGTATATCCAAACCGAGCAACAGGAAGTATTTTACTTCACGTAGCAGCTGCACCAGCGCAGCATCGAAATTTACAAACAAAAGGCCTGAACTGGGCTGAGATGCCCCAATCGGTTGTTGTCCCCTAGCGGTCGCTGCTCCAGACGTATCGACGCTGGCAGATCCAGCAACGACCTCGCGTCTGATCAACGGCAGTTTGAGTTTAGCTTTCGAGGATGTTTCGATTGAGATTCCCCATTGCTTGACATTTTGAACTTCGTATTCTTGCAGCATGGCCATGACGTTGGTGTACAGCTTCATGGCCTCTTTTGAATCCTCTCTCTCCAACACGATTCTGGGCGAGATCTGTTTCAACTTTTCCATCGGGAATCGAATTCGTTCAGCGAGTCCACGACACCAAGAAACAGCTCCAGCAAATGGCGGGAGGTTTGGGAAAATTGGCGGATGCTCTCGATTCTCGATGAAAATCTGCTGCACGACATGGAGGTCACTTGCATACGACGCAATCAACGACGCATGCTTCCGTTCTAACTCGTTTTTAATGATCTGGCGGTCGAGTAGATCCTCGAAACAATCCAAACATTTGAATCGACCCACAATTGTCTTGGCATCGTCGAATGCTTGATTGATCACAGAGGCCAAGCGACGCTCTAGCTCCTTGTTCTTGGAGCGGAACGCGTAAAAGTCGTCTTCGAAGTGCTTCGCATCTAGATCCATTAGGTCATACTGCACGTTCTTCATCTGTGCCAGTGTTTCTTGGAAATCTGCATAAATCTGGTGAACACTTGTGGTAAGCGTCTTGCCTTTCGTCCCTCCGATCTCCATCTGCGCAAGCTTCTGGAACTGATAAATCGTCTGCGTCAGCTCCAACACATCGTGGCACCTCTCAAGAAAAGCATCTAGCCGGATGAACAGTGCGTTGTTCTGGATTCGCCATGGGTTTCCCGGGACTTCTGTCACCGATTTGGCCTTGTAGTCGAAGTAGACGCTCTTGAAATGCGCGCACACCTGCAGCGACACCTGCAGCATACTGTTTGCTTGCTCCAGCTCGCCTTGGTCGATCAATTCGAACAGCTTCTCGCCATTCAAATGCAGCATGGCTTTCCTGATGATCTCGTTGCAGATCTGTCGGATCAACACGACAAGTCGAGCGGGTGTATTGTAGAACCGACTGGACTTCCAGATGAGTAGAATGGAGTGGCAAATGGGCCGGAAGAGATCCCGGATCTCCGGCAGGGTCTGCGCGCTTCCCAACTGCTCGAACCACTTGGCGAGCGGCCAGAGATAGTGTTTGTTATCGTTCGCCTCCGCTCTCGCAAGGAAGACTTCCTTGCACAGCTTTGCAAACGGGACGTTGTAAGTGCTCTTGGACGCGTCCAGATACTGCAGCACCTTGCGAATGCTGTCGGACTGCAGCTGCGCGAAGATCGAGTTGAGGTTCTTGGCCTTGGCCGCCCAAAAGTGCAGCTCTTCCATGGGTCCTTGGTGCACGTTGTCGCGTTGGTTTAAGAGCGCTTCGGGGTCTTGCTTGAGGATGTTCTTGATCTGCTTGGTCCACGTGATCAGAGACCCTTCTAAGCTGTGCACTTGGTCCTTTCCCAGTCCACTGACCGAGTGGAAGTCCGTCTGTCCTTTGGCCGAAGTGTTCGAGGCCTCTCCACTGGATGACGACTTGGCCGCGCTGTCCATGACCACTTGGTCCCAAGGCAGCGGCAGACAAGTGGCTCCTTTGGTCTGGCCGAGAGTGATCTGAAGACTAGAGAAGAAGCCGTGCACGTTGTTGATGATGGACGTGGTGACCATCTCGGGCCACAGCTGCTGGTTGCGAGGGTTCCCAATGAGCGGCACGAACACGTCGTGCAGCATCAAGGCCAGCGACTCGAGCGCGTCTTTCTCCAGCGTCCCAGACATGATTTCTTCATGGAATTTGGTGGCACTTACGGGGGCCTTGACGGTCTTGATCAGGTACAGGACAGTGACGAGTGGCCGCTTCTTGGCCTTGGTGGCCGCGGCCCCAAAGAGTTTGGCCGGCGGCGTCGCGTACACGTCCACGACGCCACTGGCCTCGTCTCCGTGGTCCGTAAACAGCAGCAGCCGAGCGTCGGGCAGGTGCAGGAAGTCGAAGAGTCTCGAGGCCACGGCGTCCGTGGCGAACTTGCGGTTCAGCGCGTCCAGTTTCACGCTCGTGAACGTGCGCGTCACGTGGCGCCGGATGAACTCGACGCGGCCGTCGTCCTGCGGGGCCATGGCCATGGCCGGCTCCCGCTCGGACGCCAGCGTGGTGGCCGTGTTGGTCCGCGTCCAGGACCGGTCGGCCTCCATGACGAAAGATCGCTAGTGACGCTTGGCCAGCGACGATAAATCCATCAGAACAGGCACTTGGAAATAGACGACTGGCCGCATTGAAGATGCCGCTGGCCTGGAGCTCTCGAGGGGTTTGAGAGTGTGATTGATGCTGTGTCTGATGGCCATTTGGACGGTTGTGCATGGCCCCAAGGCGGCCTGTTATACAGCGTTAGTATGGCTACGTGGCCGGGATGAGGACGCATGGGCCGAGTCTGGAAAGCTTCAAGAGCTGCATGAGGTCGATGCCATCATGGCTACAGCTCCTTATTTACGGTATAATTCACATTTAATACACATTTATAGTATAGTATAACAAATCATCCAGCTGCTCCCACGCATACAAACATTAAGCTGCGAGGGATCCGCCCGCCAACTACTGGCGCAGAGCTTTTGGCCCATTCGATCTTCAGGAACACTCGGGACAATGGCCAAGGCGGTGTGCACTCTTTACGGCGATGACGCCACGGTCTACGGCACGCTGGTGATCACGCAGGTGCGCGGCCTAATGGCCATCTCTTTGCTCTGTCCGGCCCCGTGGCGGCTGTCTCCGCTCTCCTCTTGGATGAAAAGTTATTAACCTTTTTCCATGACTACTCATATTTCCAGGCGCACGAGGACGCCAAGAGCGTCATCACGGGCGAACTCAAGGGCCTGACGGCCGGCAAGCACGCGCTGCACGTGAACGTGTTTGGCGACGTCTCGCAGCCCGCGGGCGGCGCCCTGGGCGGCGTGTTCAACCCGTTCGGCAAGAACCACGGCGGCCCGGAGGACGAGGAGCGTCGCGTGGGCTCCCTGGGCAACGTGGAGGTGGCCGAGGACGGCAGCGTCAAGGTGCACGTGGAGGACAAGCTGGTGAAGCTCATTGGCCCGCACTCGATCATCGGCCGCAGCATTGTGGTGCACGAGGGCGAGGACGACCAGGGCAAGGGCGGCCACGAGCTGTCGCTGCAGAACGGCAACGCTGGAGCCATCAAGGCGTACGGCGTCGTGGGCATCTCCAGTTAGACACACAGGGAGCACGTGGCCATGAGCCTCCAAGGGCTCTCTAGACAGGGCCCGGGTAGGTGTGGGTGTGGCTGCTTCAGGTTATTAAATGGGCAACACGTGGTGCGAGCCTGGACTTTGACTGGGAGAGTTGCAAGTTGCTGCTGTTGTAGACAGGAAGACAAGGACATGGACTCAAAAAGGCTGGCTGGTTCTTATCGAGACGTACTCAAGTGGCTAAGCTCTGGCCGGCTGGACGACGTTCTAGGCCGTGATGCTCTTGCGCTTCCCTTCGTAGGCCTTGGACTTGTGCTCGGGCACTGGAGAGGGTGGCGCGCTCTCGGACGCGTTGGACTGGTTGTCGCCCTTGCGGCTGCTGCTCTTGCTCTTCTTCTTGTGCTTGCGCTGCAGCGTCTCGACGACGATCTCGAGCTTGCGCAGGTCGTGCGCCTTCTGGTTGGCCTCGAGTTTGGTGCGGGCCAGTTCCTCCTCCATGTCCTGGAAGCGTCGGCCACGCTCGCTCTCCTGGTAGTTGTGCACGTCCGTGAGTCGCTGCTCCAGCCGCTGCTTCTCGCGCGTGAGCTCCTGCATCTGCGCGCGCAGGCGAGCGGCCTCGGTCGCCGCCTCATGCAGCTGGTCCTCGTTCTCCTCCTTGAGTCTGGCCACCTCGTCCAGCGGCACGAAGTCCTTGAGCTCCATCACGACCGGCGCGAGCCTCGCCGCGGCCTCCGCTTTGGCCTGCGCTTCCTCTTGTGCTTGACGCCGAACTTGTAGTAGCTCCTGCTCCATCCTCGGCACCTCGCCCAGCAGCAGCGCCTGGAAGCGCTCGGCGTACGACAGCTTGGCGGCCATGGCCGGCTCGTCGACAACTTCAACATGACTGTCTTCCAGGGCCAAGATGCCCTGCTGGTGCTGCTGGTTGTCGCCTCTGGGCTGCTGCTCGGCCAGCAGCAAGACACTCACGACGGCGTCAATGACGCGCTTGCCCATGGCGTCGTCCACCTGCTGCACGAACGGGTGGCCGAGTCTCATGTACTGGTTGAAGAGGAGCCTCACGAGGGCGGCCAGGCCCGAGCGAGAGGCCAAAGTCTCCGTCATCTCGGCCAGGTAGCGCGTCACGCGGGACGCGTGCTTGACGCTCAAGTACGACTGCACGAGCTGCTGGCCGGCGTAGGCCGCGAAGGTCTGCAGCAAGTGGAGCTCCAGGTCGGACTGGCTGGCGCTGGCCACGGCCAGGGAAGTCTCTTTGGGCTCGGCCATCACCACCAAGGCCGTGGACGCGCCTTGCGTGGACGGCGGCGGCGGCACCTCGTCGGTCGGCAGGGTCATCATGATGCGGCCGAGGGCTTTCTCTACTAACTGCAGTCGTCTTGGGACGCGGCGGAGATGAAGGGGTGGGTCCCAAGATCGGATGTTGCTTGAGGAGACTTCATGACGATGCAGTGCACGCCCCTTTTTCCAGCTGCTCGGTGGTGTTGAAGGCATTTGAGAGTTGTCGGTGGCCGTAGCGATAGCACGTCGTGGGCCAAGGAGAAGAACGCGCGTCGGACAGCAAAAATACTAGCGAAACGGAGGCACGGTCTCAAGTGTTCCTCGAATACGCTGCTCCATTGAAGAGCACCATCGCATGTAGTTGTAGCAACTTCGCATGCTTCATCGATATAGGGCAAGGCTTCAAGTGCCTCCGTGCAAGGCTCACCAAGACTTCATTCCTCAACTCACCAACTCGGCTCAAGCCCCGCCACCACTCGCCACCTTTTCAAGAACGATGTTCAAGTCCTTCCTACTCGCGATTCTCCTCACGACGGCCACTTCTTCCACCACGGCCATCACGTGCAGTGAGGGCGAGAACCAGATGAGCGTCGAAGGCGTCGAAGGCGTTTTCTGTGTGATTGGCGACCCGTGCATCGCCACCTTCAGTGGTGGTGCTTGTCCTGCTACTCAGGAAGGTCTACCGTACGGATCCTACTGTGGAGTAGTGGCGTCTGGAGTTTATGGCTGCAAGACATACACAGAGCCCCAGACCGAGGCCCCAACAACGGAAGTGCCCACCCCCGAGCCGACAACGGAGGTTCCTGACACTGAAGCACCGACGACCGCGACACCGACAACCGAACCACCGACAACCGAACCACCGACAACCGAACCGCCGACGGTGATTCCCGTCCCGCTTACGCCCTTCACCAATTGCTCGACGGAGTCCACCCACGTGAGCGTGCAGGGTCTCAAGAACTCTTACTGCGTCGATGAGCCCGTATGTGTGCAACAGGTTTCGGACGGCAACTGCCCCGCGCCACAGGACGGACTGCAGTTCGGCTCGTTCTGTGACTTGCTTAAGACGGGCGTCTACGGTTGCAAGCCCTACACTGCGGACAACGTGCCGACCAACGTCACGTACGACGCACCTTTGAACTGCACTGGCAACCCCGCGGGCGAGACCCCAGTGAGCATCGTGAGCGCCGACCAGGACTTCTGTGCTCCCGAGCCTGTGTGCTCGGGCACCATTTTCGGCAACTGCCCGCAGATCCAGGAAGGCCTGCTACAGGACTCGGCGTGCATGATCGTCGACACGGGCGTCTACGGGTGCGTCTTCATGGCGAGCACTTAATCATGAAGGGTTAGCCTTACGACCAAGGACCTAGTGACCGAACTAGGTAGAACAACAACTATGATCTGAAGCAACAACTTTCATTGCTCTCTCGTTCCTGATTCACTGCAGCCTTTCAACTACTAGCACCTACGCCCGTCACCTCACCAGTCCGTGCACTTACTTGTCGGCTGAGGGCAAGTTACTTGTCGTCGCACACCGGACATTTACAACCCGAGCAGGGGCAGTTCCCAGCAGGGCAACCACACGCTGGGCAATTGCCAGCGGTGGCACGCGCGGCAGCTTCACTGCCACCACAACACGCAGTCGAGTCCGAAGCGTTTTGGTGGGGTCCGCAAATCGGACACCCGCACTTGGTGCAAGCACCAGCAGGACACTCGCACGCTGGACACCCTCCTGCCGCTGCACGTTGAGCAGCGGAGATGCACCCGCCGCCACACACAACGGCCGAAGACGTGGCCGACTTGATCGGGGGCTCGATGACTTTCGTGTCCTCACTTGCAGTTTTGCTGCTGCACACTTGGCACTCGCAGTCCTTGCACGAACATTTGTCAGCTAGTGACCCGCAGTTTTTGCACGACTCGTGGCTTTGGTCGTGTCCAGACTTGTGCTTGTTGTGTTCACCACTGCCAACAATGCTAGACGCCTCCTTATCGTCAGCGCTTTCGTGTTGCCCGTGACTTTCGTCGGGGTGACCACGAGCCACACCTTCAGCCAGGTCTTCCTTCGGGTTGTGCTTGACACTGGTCGTCGTTCCCACTGCCATCGTTTTCCGAGAATGAATTCAATCGCAGGGTTTTGTTGTCGACCTCTTTTCAACGTTTTCTCCTTACGCCGTTCCCATATGCGACTGTTGCAGTTGAAAGTGCTTCGTACGACACTGGTAAACCCAACAAACATCAGCAAATTCCTGTCACTATTAACGATAAAGCCGCAAAAAAGTAAAGTAAACGTTTGATTTTTGACAACATCGCTTCTTGTTCCGGCTAACATTCATCTTGACGATTTCTTCGACGCGACGTTGCCCAACACGAGTCTTCAACCATTCTCCTCAGCGATGACTCATCCGATATGCATTACTACGTGGTGATCACCATCTCGCTTCACTTCATACACCACTGCCCGCAAACTCATTCTCCGACACACGACACAGCTTAGTGCAGCAGGCCGCACATGCACTTCCCTCCTGGGCTGCCGCAGCGACCACATTCGCTCGATTCACCGTGCTTCACACCACTGCTGAACGAACTCGACTCCTGCTTGCCGACAGTCTCGTGCTCGCTCGATCCACCATGCTTCACACCACTGCTGGACGAGCTCGGCTCGTGCTTACGGGCAATCTCATGCTCACTCGATTCTCCGTGCTTCACACCACTGCTGGACGAGCTCGGCTCGTGCTTGCTCGCACTCTCGCGCTCGGTTGATGGAATCGGCATCTTCATACCAATGGTCTCCTTCTTGCTGCAGGACGCGCAGTTGCACCCTTGACACGAACACTTGTTCGGAGGGCAGCCGCAGCCACGGCAAACATCGCGCTTGCTGCAGCACGAGCGGCACTTGCAGTCCACGCACGAACAATTGTATCCTGACAGCTTGCAGCTCGTACACTCTCCGCGGTTATCGCAGCACACTTTGCACTTGCAGTCTTTGCACGAGCACTTCTCCGCCGCCGACTGGCACGTTGTGCACGTCCCGTGTGACTTGAGCTTTTGGGCTTCGTGCTTCTCTGACTCGTGCTTGCTGGGCTTCTTCTTGCCACCTTCACCACGGCTCTCACAACGGACACAGCGACAATGCTCTCCCTTCTTCGAAGACGCGCAGCGCTTCAGATGCGCCATCTCCAAAGCCGACTGGGCCCACGACACACCGTGGTTACACTGCTGGTCTTCCCCACCAGCGCTGCACGATTGCTTCTCGGCGCAAACGCAGGCCTGCGACTCGCTATCGCAGCACAGCACGCCGAAGATCACTGGCGTATCCGACGTCACGTTCAGCTTCATGATTCCGTTCGCAACCGCTTGGCTCATCGTCTCGCACATGTGCGTGGCATCATTCACGATGCAGCCGATACAAATCACCGCATCTGGACGGTGGCTCGAGTCCTTGCTGTGGACCAAGCGTGCAGCCGCAAATGGGATCTCGAACGCACCGGCCACTTCTACAAGGTGCAGATCCTCGTCCGCTACGCCCTTGGCCAGCAGTTCCTCCGAGCATTCATCCACGAGCGAGTGAACCACCTTCTTGTACCAACGGGACGCGATGATAGCAATGCGCAGTCCTGTACCGTCGAGCTTGCTGGACTCGGCAGTACCAGGCTGGTCAATCAGAACGGGGCCATGCGGGGATTCCGCCTTGCCTTCTTCATGACCGTGACGAGCACCTTCCGCTTGATCGCCCTGCACCATGTGCTTCATCTTCTTCGTCAAACCAGGAGCCATCTTTTTCAATAATGAGTTGGTCTCTGCACTCAAGATACTTGCTTTCACTTCAACGGGACGTGGCATGGTCGACTTCGACAGGGGCAACGGTTGGATACCTGTCGCTTTCTACGAGAACACACAGCATTAGGCCAATCCATTGAAAATTCATCTCACGGTTGGGAGGAAGCCGCGTTAAGTTGTGACATCCTTCTTCGCACTCGGAACAAATTGCATGTGCTACTCGCACCTACACTCATGGGGGCGTCGCGTTAGCCTCACGGTTATGCGAGTCATCGAGGTCGCAGTCATCGCCTACACCAAAGCTGCCACCTCTTGCGGTTAGTCCAGCATGCTCACGAGCTCGAGCTGGGGTCTTGGCCTCCACGTTGGTCGTCACGATTGCCTTTGCAACCACATCCTCAAAATTTTCGCTTTAAAAGTGGTGCTGTGTCTACCATGTACAGCACCACAACCACAACATATAAAGGCGCTGGGGCCAATTTAACACGCCTGGATGCTGCTCTTCTCTTCCGTAGCCACTCTTAAGCATTGGAACAAGTTGCTTCCTGCTCACGTACTGGTCCCAACCTCGAGAAGAACCGTTGGCGATCAAAACTTTTCCCACGAGGCAGTCGACATGAAAACTGATCCTCGTCGCTTCACATTATCATTACACGACAGCCATCGTACCTCTTCTCCGTTGCTGCAAGCAACCTCTTCTCTATCGAAAAAAACACATCAACCTGCCAAAGCTTAGTCCGTGGCAAGGAATTTGACGCCATCTTCCTCACACGTCTCGCCAGCAATCACCGCAGCCTGCACAAACGACAGTAAATCAGTCAACAGCCACAGCACTGAAAACTCCACCCATAGCGCACCTTTCCTTCTCCTTCCAGCACCTTGAGCGCCTCACGCAGCAGCCAAGGCTCCATCCCATGAATATCTAGCATCAGCACAACACCCATTGAGTCCACGGCTCCAAATCCCCCACTCACTCCTCCACGTACTCGTTCCCAGCGTCTCCTCTCCTGCATACAGCTCGTAGACGGTGAACACATTGCCCAGCATGCCGTGTTCCTTGGCCTGAAATGATAGCACCACATCCACCATAAATAAATAAGCACATACTGCAGTCATTTCAGTACAACAAAGAAAAAATCCGCCGTAGTTCTGCCCCTACAAAGTCGTAGATCTCGGCGGCCCACTCCACTGGCTTCTTCCACATGATGCGGCAGCGCGTCTTGGTGTCGTCCTCCCAGCGTCCGTGACCGCAGCGTATCAGGTGCTCCACCACGGCCAGACGTCCGTCCTGAGGCATATTTCGACTGATTTTCACGTTCTCGAAGAGCGACGAGGCGAACGGGCTGGAAAATGGGCAACTCATGCGCGCGATGGTACTCGAGGATGAGCTGCTGCCACAGAACGAGCTGCTTCTCGCGGGTGGCACGCACGGGCTGCAGCCTAGAAGGCGCATTTCTAAAGGTTAGTTGAGTGCATTTCTATTTCTTAACGCTGCGGAAGACCTACGTGAAGAAAGGAGGGAAGTCGTAGTACTCGGGGTACGAAAACTTGTCCATCGTGGCGGAAGTTGAATTGGAATTGGGATAGCGCATGCTGGCGATAGAAAAAGCAGTATGATAGGTTTACACTTGAATAGTGGGCGGACCACTATTCAGGGCGTACATGTTTTCGACAGCACAGATACTTTGGTGGTTCATAATTTGTTGATAATGTTATCCGGTTTCTAACTCCTACATGTAGCGACGTCGCCAACGACTCCGTCTTGTGCCACGAGTGCATGCTGCAAGACAAAAGTGACGTCGCCACGTCTCCCGAGCACCTGGAAAAGCGAAGACGCAAAGTCGACGGATGATTCCATTCGCACCACGCGTTTGCTTCGTTCGTCCCACTCAAAATCGAGGCGGTACGGGAGATGCAGACGCTGACCCAGCAGCTTTGATCTCAAGATGGCGGCCTTGTCTTCTTGCTCTGTGTTCCATCGATCTTTGTGGTCTGCCAGCAAGTGTGGGAACACGTTCTGCAACGTTGTTTCCGAGACTGTCACGTTGAGGAAGGCGGTTGCTGTGATCAATTCGTCTGAGACTTTGGTCATGTGGTCCAGTTGGAATTGCAGGTCGTCGAAGGAGCTCGTGTACCGTTTCCACTGTTCCACGAGTGCGTCCACGCCTTGGCGCTCTCCCAGCAAAATATCCTCTGACATGGACGCCTGAAGGAAGACGAGCTGTTGCTGTGCCTCGGACTTTTGAAGCCATCCCTCCGGACCCGAAGGCACCTGGTCACAAAGGCGACTTCCGTTGCGAAAGAGGTGAAAGTACTCGACCACGACGTTCCAAGCGCCCGATTTGACGTTGGAAAGGAGTCGGTTGTGCTGCAGCTCCAAGATCGGGATCTCGTGTTGGAGCTGCTCCACACTTGTCTCGAGGCTGCTCGAGTACTCGGATTGTTTCTTCCTGTAGCGAGCCTGGTTCATGCGGCATTGTTCTCGCCGTCGTGCTGTCTTCTTACGGATGCGTTTGCGCTTGGGCTTGACGACTCTCGATTCGTCACTCTGGATTGTTTTGACAGAAGGCACCGTCCTGGATGTGGCTGTCGGCTGTGGCAACGGCTGCGTCGGCGCTGAAGAAGCGAATTGTCTTGAAGGGCTCGCTTGGTGCACTGGCGAGTGCATGGTGGTGGCAGCGAGTGGGTCGATGGTCTTGGCCGTCACGCCGCTCATCCGTTGAGCGAGCGAGACCTCCATTAGACAGTCGATAGGGGTTTGTGGCGGTCGTGCTTCCGGCGAGATGAACGAAGTGCTGGGGATCGACATCAGACGCGGGTGCACCTCGGTGAACACGGCGCCACCACCGATCGCCGCTCGTGGCAGGACGTGTCCGATCACGTCGGACGTGAGTGTGCGGCCTGGCTCGAAGCGCGCGAAGATGCTCGATACGCGGTCCATCGGTGGAGTGTCGTCGAAAGCAGGAATGGGGAACGGCACCACACCGCTACAGGTGATACCCGCAGTGAGCGACAAGAGGTTGTGGTGATCACCACCTCGCTGAGAGGACTCGCGGAGACTATGGCATAGCGAGCGCCAGTGTCTGCAGACTAGTCGTGGCCACGGAGAGTAAACAAGCGTGGGCCCCGATTTCTCGCTGGACGGCGAAGTCCAACGCCACGTGAGCAGCTGGATCGCGCAACTCGATACCCTGCTGGTCTCGCTGCCGTCGTCTTTCGCATGGCATACTGTCAGCAAGTGCTTGAGGCTGCACGAATTGGTACGTCTGGAGCGGCATCTGGTGCCGCGTGTCGCGCTGGTTTCCATCGAGCAACGCCGAAGCGATGAACAGCGTCCGATTCTGTTCGCCATATCATGGGCAATGCACGCGCACGACACTTGCTGCCGATTTGCCACGACCTGTGCTGTGCTTCGGCCGGCCGAAGAGCTTGCCTTCCGACAAGTATTTGAACGTCATGTTCGCGTTTGACTTTGGCAACGTCAGTAGACCAGCTACACTACACGTACAGCTATAGCAGCCCAAGTCTCGGTGGGTGTGGGGAAGGTGGATTGCCAGATAACAGGCGGTCACTGACAGGTGATCACAGGTGAAGTTTTGGCGCTATTTCCCTCTATTAGTATTGCACCTGCGGACGAAACGTGTGGCTTCTACCTGCAACTTTGCCCAGCCAAAAAGAGCTCTCGCTTGCAGCCTGATGCATGTAAAGCCGGCATTGGTCGACGAAGGCGAAGCTGTAAGACCTAGAGCTATCCCAGGTTTACTGCATTACTTTCGTTATGAAACACTCTAGTATAGCATACTTTTCAAATCAACCAATCCCAGCCGTGCGTTTGATCTGTTTTAACGTTTCTATCAAAGCGTTAAAACATACACGATGCCTTTCTGCGATTGGTAGATATCCGTCAATCGATAATGTCGTCCCGCGGCCAGCGCGCCGTGCTGTCGCTCACGACGCGCTTCTGCCTGCCGCACGAGGGCATGGCGTCGCTGGACTACCTCAGCAGGTACACCCTCGTCTTCCCCTCTGTCTTGCGCATCCAACGCAGCTCTTCCCACGCTCTAACTCCTGCTCTAACCCCATTAAAACCTTTGTTGAAAAAATTATCTCCAGCGGCTCCGCCGTCATGTTGCAGGCGACTTCCGGCGCTTCCAAGAGCCGCTCGCTGTCCGTCGTCACGTGTCAACACGTGGCGTGTCCCTGGCTGTTCCCGCGCTACTTTGAAGCCACGTGGAGCTGGCTGCAGTTCGTGAACGAGGACTTTGTGCGCCACTCGCTGCAATTATTGGCGCTGGACGGCCGAAACGCCGCTGATTCCAAGCCAGAGGTGCTTCTGGAGCTGCCATTGGCTCAGCAGGTGCAGACACACGGGGCGCGCGACCTGGCGCTGCTCACGCTCGCGGATTCCGACACTTACGAGCGCTGGGAAGCCGCAGAAAAGGAGTTTAATGTGCAGAGCGTGGAGCTGCAGACGACGCCATGTGAGCGCGGCCAGGACGTGATTTTCATAGGCCACCGACAGGTGAATCGGAGCGACCAGGAAGAGGGGTTTCAGCTGCCCAAGATGGTGAGCGGACACTTTGTGGGACGCAGTTCCAGTGGACAGGAGTTCGCGTGGAGTCGAGAGCTGCTGGAGGAAGGAATGTGTGGAGGAGCTGTACTGGACGCGGCATCGCACGAGTGTGTGGGGATTGTGGAGGGAATTGTCCCTGTGCCAGTGGAGGAGGATGTGGAACCAGCGATGCAGGACCGAGAGGCTCATGCGGCCTGGCAGATGCGCCAGGCGCTCGCGGGACACGTCGCCTTCATCCCGTCGAGTGGCGTGAAGACGTTCATAGAGGAACCGGGCGACCTGCTGCTCACGGGTATGGAGCTGCCACCTCATATGTGAGCTCTGGAGAGCAGCAGGTGAGCCATGCTTTAGATTAGATAACGCCTGAACTAGCATCAAGAGCTAAAGAAAGCAAGAGCAATGTTGAGGGAGGTTGGTGCCTAACGGTTGATGTCTATGTGACAGCTCGCTTGTTCGCGAAGGCAGAGCAGGCGACAGCAAGCGCCTGGATGGGGGCGAGGGGCGCCGCGTAGTCCAGCGTGAAGCGGGTCTTGGACACCTTGCCTAAGCGGAGCGCCGTGATTTCTTCCTCATCCCCGTTTTCGTTGGTATCGTTCCCAACCAGTAAGAAGTTCTTCTTGGAGGCAACCTTTACTCGGCCCTGGAAGTTCAGTGTCCAAGCACCCAGCTCCTCATTCCACGAAGGTTGTTTGGTCTCGAAAACGAGCAAGTCTTTCGCGTACTCCTCCTGCTCCACGGCCCCGTACGGAATTTGTCCCATCGAGGCGGTGCGTTCGCCTCTCAGCCGAGCCTGCTTGACCCGCATGGAACGTGCGTGGCCTTCAACATCGTCATCGTCCAGCCAGCTTAGAGCTCCGTCCGTTACCAGCTCGAGACGCTGATCAAGGTCATCAAGCGTAAAATTTCTTAGTCGGTCTGCGATTGACATACTGCGAGACTGCTGCTGGCGGTTGAATCGATCGGATAGACTTGCGCTACGACCCAGTCGAGTACGGTGAGTGTTGAAAATGGCGCCGTCGGTACCCATCCCTGAAGCCTGCTGACGGAGACTCGAAAGCTTGCCGGACTTTTTGGGGGCCTCTAGATCGTCTTCGTCCTCTTCGTCTTCGGCAGGCTTCGATATGATACATTTCAGTGAGTTGGGGACACGGCCAAGAACGTTGGCGGTATACACCAAGAATGCGAGTTCGTTGTCGTGCTGCTGAGAGGAGCCTGCGTGGTGATCGAATAGAGTGAACTCGGTGCCCAGAAAACTTGCTTCTAAGCGGCCAAGATACACAGCGGAATCCTCGCTTTGGGGAAGTTCACGCATTGTGCGCAAGTGAGAATCTCGCAGAGTGTGGAAGATAAACGGCCCAGAGCCGTCACTGGCGCAGGATGCAGCGAGCAAGAACTCCCCCGTCTCCTCTCGATGGAAGTTCAAGGCCGTGACAAACTCACCTCGCAGTCGCTCGACGCACCCCAGAACTAACTCATGTGGATTTCCTCCTTCAGCTACTACAGGGGGTCTGTAGAACCGTTGCTTGTGCTGATGGATAAAGGCACGAGCTCTCACGACGTCTTTGTCGCTCGCGTAAATGCTCAAGTCGCCAGCAGCTTCAAGCGACTTGAAGTGAAGCGTGTGACGTGATTTACCTGCAAGACGAAGCGCTTCGAGAGTTTCCTGGAAGTTCATCTCGAGACACGATTCTCCATTGATGGCGGTGAGGACGTCACCAACACGAATGAGGCCACAGCGCTTGGCTGGGCCTTCATCGCCTGCCGAGTTGATCGCGCGAAACCCTTTCACCACCGCTTGGCATCCGTACCAATCTGTCTCGAGGTCCAACCCAACTGGGCCATGGTCGAAAGTGACGTCGTATGAATCGTAGTTTCGCCTTGGCGCTGGATTCGGATTGAAAGTTGGCGCGTTGCTGAGGGATGACGAGCTGCCAAGTGAAAGTAGGCGGTCTAGTAGCATCGCAGCAAAGCCTTTGCTCTCCCCACTTCTCGTACTTGGAAATGGCTGGCGTGTTACTGGCATTTGTGTAGCGTGGGTGGGCGTGTTGTTCCTCATCATCGTAGATGATGAACTCGTACCCCACGTTGTTACGGAATGATTTCGGTCGACACCAACATGGTCGTTCATCTGCTCGGAGTTGTTACTATCGGAGTCATCGTCGCTGTCTGAGCCGCTCGCTTGATCAGGAAGTCGCAATGTTGGAGGAGGTGTACGTTTGGTTGGCGAGTTACTTCTTCCATTAATCTGTGGCCTCGTTTCCTCTTGTGGGGGCAACGTGACGAAGTCGCCCCAATCGACATCAGGGTGATCTACGGCGACTACCTTGAGTGACGTTGCGGCTATAGCGGAGGCTGTTGCTCCTTCAGCACTATCAAGATAGTTGCAAGCCGTCGGAGTTAAGAGCGAGTTCCCGAGCCACGGGTCTGCTGCACGAGCCAGATTCAGTGCTGAAAAGGGGTCCAATTCGCTGACGGCTTGTGCAGATAAGGACCTCGTGGTTGCAGGGCGGCTGGGCGAAGACGGTCGTTTTTCCTCCTGCTTGTCACTGGATTTGGTGCGAGATGGCGATTCGGGATTCGACTCGAGTTTGGATGTCATCGCTGCTCCGACCTGCTGATGGTACTGCTGGAACGAGTCGAGCGTGAAGAACGACATGCCTGAAGAAAGGTTAGGAAGCTGAACCAAGGGCGGTCTGATGATACTTGGGTGAGCGCACAAGAACTTGGAACGAGAAATGACCAAAGTTAGCAGTTTTCTTGGCGAGGCCAAACTTGTCCTATTTGCGGGGAAGAAACTTCCGCTTCATAATGGAAATTCCATGCAGAATGTCTAGTAATAGGCTTCTTGGTTCTCAAAGTTGAAAAAAACGAGATCGCTTGCGCTTAGACCGGGAGGGATGCCAGGAGTCGACTTCGGTTTTTCGTAGTGTCTGATGGCTTGCCGTCGGCAAGCCATCAGACACTACGAAAACCACCTTGCCGTGCTAACTTGCTGAAGCCCGTTTGCGTGTGTGGGTGAAAGTACTCGGAAGATGAAGGTTGTGAGAAGGTTTTGGTAATGTTACCTGTAACTCAGAAGACATTTTTGGCCGAATTAAAAGTTTGTGATGCCCTACTGGATACTTCGTATCCCTCCCGGTAAAAAACATTAACGCGCCAGTTGGAGTTTCTTGCTAGCAAAACACGTTGTTCATAACCATTAATTAATTTTTCCTCCTCCAGTTGGAGTTTCTACATGTAGAAGTGTTTCTCAGATTAATATCTGACGAGAAGAGCATCTTGCTCGGCTAAATATCGTTTTGCGGGCTCAAAAATCACCGAGCATTTTCCAGCTCGTCGTCGTTTGGAGACTGTGCGAGCAGGTTCACCTTATTTCACCGCGTCAGTGTCAGTGCCAGATGCTTTCGCATCAGTTAGCTTGGCAGTTGTGGTGTTTTCTTCTCCGAGCATGCACCACACCCTTTTCATTCATTGCTTGTGTCTCGTTCCACCCTTTGAAAACAAGCCATCCTCCTCCAATTTGAGAGTAACCGTGTAAAATTTCATTAGCCGCCCCGAGATCTCTTCCTGAAAAAGAGGGGCTGAATTGAGACTGCTGCGCTGATCTCTTTCGTCGGTATATTGTGACCCTGGCCATGTTGCCAATATCCAGGCTGCTACTACCATTTTTGTTGAATGGATTTCATTCCATCTCCACCTTTGCCCGATTTGAATTAGCACAGACTGGGGCTTGTACGGAAGTCCTGGGGGAAGTAGTTTGTCGGAGAATCCCTCTGTGTCTTATGCTCTCGTCCTTAGAATAGAGGGCACGAGGCTTGCTAGTGAGGAGAGACTTTATCACTTGTGAAAGCTCCTTCTCCCCACCAAGCACCGTGCCCAAGATCCCGGAGGCTTTGCCCCGCCATCCCGCGTTCCAGTCCTTCCTCTGTGGCTACCAAGATGCCCACTGTTCGACAGGTTATGAGCCCAAAGAGGGCGAAGCCAATTCTCCGGGAATCAGACAAGGAAGTTGCCGAATCGTCTCATTCAGAAGGTTCACGATCCGATGATGAGAGCAGAGATGACTCATCGTCATCTTCTGAGTCATCCGCATCGTCATCAGTTGCAATGCAAGGTCAAGTAGCAGTTGTGAGGAGTCTGACGATGGTGAATCAGACAACACCAATGCGTCTGGCAGCTCCAGAGCGAAGAAAGGGAGCTCGAAGAAACGTAGGAGCCCCAAGAGCAAGCACACCAAGAAACGAAAGTCGTCCAAGAAGCATAAGAGGGCGCGATCTGACTTACGGGACACTCCAAGCTTGGAAATCCCGAAATTAACAGGTGCAGATGACTATGAGTTATGGCGCACTATGGTGGAGCTGAAGCTCGAAGTGTTGAAATTGTGGTCTCTGGTGACCAAGGAGGAGGTACTCCATGACTCCTGGCGCTCGTCGAAGAAGTGACGCTGGCAGGGGAGCTGGCTCAAAGCACAGGCAGTCATCGCTGGATCACTTGGACCTCGGTTAGCAGGACGCTACCGACGGCTGCTAGTTAACTGTGACCCCGTGGTGCTGTTCCAGGAGATTGAAAAGGAGTACAACGCTGGAAGTGCTGCTAAGAACGACATCCTCATAAAGGCAGCCATGTTTGTGCAGAAACTGGCCAAGCAGGAACGTGTTGACACTTATATCGACTCGATCATGAAGCTGCAAGAAGATCTTGTGACTCTTGGCCACCCAATTGACGAACCAGAGCTTGCTCGCCTTCTCCTCACAAACGCCCTGGAAGTGTTTCCTGATCTCAGTACTGAGCTGGTGGCTGCAAGAATGAAAGGCGACACTCTGGTTGTTGGTAAAGTACGAGGCCGGCTCTTGGCACGTGAACAAGAGGAAACTATGCGAGGTTTCCGGCACGATTCGACTCAACAAGTGTCTGGAAGCACTAATTCTACGGAGCCACATCGTGACTCGACGCCAGTTTTCCAGCTAGCAAGTGCGCAGAATTATAGTCGTGGAGGTTCTCGTCGGCATCACGGTGGACACCAGTCTAATCGTAATCGCAGCAATCACTGTCGTAGAACCTCAATCCAGGAAGCAATGCAGAGGCGACCTTGCTCAAATTGTGGTAAGCTGGGGCATTGGCATAGAGACTGTAGGCAGAGTCAAGCGCAGGGCGACCGAGGTCGTTCACGGTACGAACGTTTCGGTGATGCACAAGCTGCATCAGCAAAGAAAGATTATCGACGTCAAGTTGACCGCCGACATTCTACGCCAGGCCAACGGCGTTGATGGCATCACTAGTTGGCTCACATGAAAAGCCTACTGATGATGTCGTGGAGTGGTGTCTCGATAATGCAGCAACGATCAACATTTGCAATGACCTATCCTGTTTCAAGGAGATCTCAACCATAAGCAATGGTCCTGAAATGACGTGTGCCAGTGGAACACTAGTGAGCCTCAACCAAGTTGGATCGGTAGAGCTTTGCATCGAGAATAGGAAGACAAGTCGTCAAGAGAAGCGTGTACTCTCCGATGTGTACTACCTCCCTGACGCTCCAGCAAATTTGATTTCGCAAGATTACATGCAGACTCGCCTGAATTACTTCGTGAAGATGCCTGGTGATCAGTCCACTTGCATTCTGGACAAACCAGGAACACGGATTGAATTTGTGAAGGTGCGTGTATTATACCGCTTGTGGTCTCCGCGTGAGCAGCAAATTCAAAAGCCTGTGTACAGTGAAATTGCGAGAAGCAAGAAGTCTGTTTCGCTGTCTGTGTGGCACAAGCGATTCGCACATGCAGCTGAAGCAACGATCGTGGACATGTCCAAGAGCAAATGTGTGCGTGGTCTAACGGTGAATCGTAATGAAGTAGCCGGAGCTTCGCTGTGTCTCCCGTGTATCCATGGTAAGAAGGTGAGAATGACGTACAACGAGCGCTTACGGCATGCCAAGAAGCCTCTTCAACGACTCCAGGTTGATGTTTGCACAGTCAACGAGTCAAGCATGGACGGAAGTATTGCTTTTCTACTGGTGGTGGACGAGTTCTCTCGGTACAAGTGGATTTTCCTTTTGAGACAGAAGAGTGAAGCTGAGCAGCACCTTACTGCTCTGATCAACTGGTTGCACACGAAGTTTCGTGATCGAAAATTACGGGTAGAAGAGATTCACTCCGACCAAGGCGGCGAATTTGACAACAATTGCATTAGACAATTTGCTGACACCGAAGGAATCGATCTCACAACGACCAACGGCTATAGCCCCCAGGAAAATGGCATAGTCGAGCGTGCAAACGGAATTGTTTTGCCCAAGGTGAGAGCACTTCTTCATATGACCAATCTGCCTGACTTACTGTGGGGTGAAGCGGCGATGCATGTCGTTTACACCCTAAATGTTACGGCAACAAGAGTCCTTCATGGTCTTACGCCACACGAAATGCTGTCTGGTGATAAGCCCGATGTATCGTGTCTGAGGACGTGGGGCTGTTTGTGTTACTACCACATTGCAAGTGGGTCGCGTTCGAAGAAGAAGAAGTTGTCGTCACGAATGGGAACCTCTATTCTCGTTGGTTATTCTCCTGCAAGGCATGGGTACAAAGTTTTGGACTTGGTGAAAGGAGCAGTATCAACACATCGAGGAGGCAATTTGGTGTTTGTTGAAGACTATACTGTGAATCGATCATATATGGAGATGTTGCTGGCGAATGCTTATCAGCACGGCGATCATACTCTTCCTCCTCGAGCACAGCTAGTCCCGATGTTAATGGTGATCGCTGATGTGGTGAAATTGGATGCAGTGCACGAGAGTGTTCTAGTGTCACAAGATGAATCCAATCCAATGTTGCAGACAAACGACCAATCCAAGTCACCCGACACTGCAAGCATCGAAGCCACTTCAGGAATTAATATGGTTCCTCCCCAGTCAGTACAAAAACCAACAGCAGACGAGAATGTGGTTGCTGAGAGTGATACTATTAACCGACATCCGGTTTCTCGTTTTGGCCGAAAAAGGAAACGGAACTCGAGATTCGATGATTTCGAAGTGCATTTTGCTTCACATAAGCTGGTGAAGGCATTTCTGACAGTGCTGAAAGATCCTTGTAGCCAGCAACTCCATGCACGTGATGTGCCAATCCCTACGACGCACAAGCAAGCAATCCGCTCGCAGTTGGCAGCAAGTGGCCATGGAAGAAGAACTCGACTCTCTGCGTCGACACGGTGTTTGGCAAGTGGTGAATAGGAAAAAGGCTGGCAAGGAAACCGTCATCACTAACAAGTGGGTATTTGCAGTGAAGAAAGATGAACATGGGTTTGTGAAGCGATTCAAAGCCCGTCTCGTCATTCATGGGTTCAAACAGAAATTTGGGGTCAACTACAACGAAACTTTTTGCTCCAGTCATTCGTTTTGATACGATCCGGTTATCAATTTATTTTGCAGTCCAACGCCGGTGGTCCATTCTGCAATACGACGTCAAAACGGCGTTCCTGCATGGAAAATTGTCAGAAGTGGTGTACATGGAGATGCCCCAAGGCTGCGGTTCACCAGGAAATCAGCAGATCTGCCGATTGATAAAGTCTCTGTATGGATTGAAGCAAGCTCCACACGTCTGGAATAAGACGCTGCACAGTCACCTAGTCGCTCTTGGATTTACACGTTTGGAGAGTGATCATGGTCTTTACGCTCTCCACGATAAGGGGGAGATTGCTATGCTCCTAACCGTATATGTAGACGACTTGCTGCTGATGGGCGAGAACGATCGCTGTGAAGAAGTGGTTCAAAAGTTAGCATCGAGTTTTGAGCTGGTGGCTCTCAGTCCTGTCAAGTATCTACTTGGAGTAGAAGTCAGCATTGATCGTGAGAAGTCTCAAGTATTTTTCAACCAAAGCAGCTATATTGATGAGGTTCTTCGGCGATTTCACATGCATGAGTGCCACGGAATTGCCACACCGGAACCAACATCAACTGAGATTGACACTGAAAGTGACAGTAAGGGTGATGCTACCTGTTTACCGTACCGCGAAGTCGTAGGAGCACTTCAATATCTCGTGTCGGGGTCAAGACCAGACATCGCTCACGTTGTTCGTCGACTTGGGCAGTTCATGTCCAATTACACCAAAACTCACTTTGCACGGGCGAAGCGCGTGCTCCGTTATTTGCAGGCTACGAAGGAGTTTGGATTAAATATGCAGGTGACTGAATTAAGTAAGCTGGAGTTGCAGTGGCTTGAAGCATACAGTGATGCGGACTACGCCAATGACAAACTTGACCGTCAGTCAGTAAGCGGATATGTCACCATGATTAACGGCAGCACAATTTCTTATGGGTCGCGTAAGCAAGGTCTCAACGCTCAAAGCACCATGGAAGCCGAATACATCGCGATGAATGAGGGTGCACGAGATGTCATGTGGCTTCGAGGTCTCTGTGATGAACTCCAGTGGGCTTACAATAAGCCAACACTTTGGTGCGACAACATGGCCGCAATTGCGTTATCAAAGAAGCAAGGCAAGCACAACGGCAGCAAACATATTGAGAATCGCTTTCACTACGTGAGAAACCTTGAAGATCGTGAGCGACTAGAAGTGAAGCATTGTGGTACCAACGAGCAGATTGCCGATATTTTGACGAAGCCGCTGGCGCGAGTGAAGTTTCAGTTCTTTCGATCGCTTACTTGGTGTTGGACGCCGTGGTGAACAAGGGGAGATAATCTGCAGACTTTACAAGATAACGATGCCTCTGTACTGATGCTGATCACTACGAAGTCGCAAGAGTAAGAATCTCAAAAGTTGAAGGGGTAATCGACTTGTTCAGATGTTTACTCGCTGGATTTACTGCGAAGTTCGCGTGTGTGCGAGTTGTCACGACGTTCGTGCTAGTTGAGCCTCCGTGATGTTCATGTTGTGCTCCTGAGTAACGATGTTCGTGCTGTGCAATGGAGTACCCGTGAAGTTCATGCTGATCTCCTGAATCCACGACGTTCGTGTTGTGTCACGAAGTTCGTGTTCGAATGGTGAAGTTGATCAGTCACGCGATGGTCGCGAATCCCACCAAGCACCGTGCCCAAGATCCCGGAGGCATTTGCCCCGCCATCCCGCGTTCCAGTCCTTCCTCTGTGGCTACCAAGATGCCCACTGTTCGACATAGTTTGCTTTTGATATTACGTTATGTGTGGGTCCTAACAAAATAATGGATTCGAAACTCGAAAAAGTTTTTCAACTTGTTCTTGATACTATTTATTCAATGAAACTAAAAATGACTTTTTTCACTGCTGAACTAAACCTGCAACCAACCAACTTACCCCTCACCATTAACGCGTACGTACATCATGAAATGGATACGGAACATCGGCAACCGGTTGTGGAGTGTTTGGATGTCTCTCCAAGTCGAATTTCAAGGAAGTTACTCGGTCGAGCGCTTGCATCGCCTTGACAACTACTCAAAGAATGCGAGCTATAGTCGACTCATCCTCGTGTGTTTGCTGACGCCGACGCCTTGTCTTTTGGTGAGTTTACTGAACGAATTGCCCCCGCTGGCACCACCCGAAGCCGGCGTTTACGCGAACTGGGTTTTCTGGATCCGATCGTGGGTGGAGTCTAGTTGTATTAATGGGGCGCTGATTCTGCAGATTGGTCAGTACACTCCACAACTGAAGATGGAGACTTGGCAAATTACGTTTCTTGGGCTAATGGCAGGGACAATTTCAGTTGCGGTCATGTTCGCCGCCGCCGTGTTAACAATGTTTCCTCTTCCATTTGCTATGATATTGACAGCAATTCCCAGCGATGTTGTGGTGATGATTGGCTCGGCTTACTTTTGGGGGAACCAGTGGCGCTCAGATGCGTAACTGCGCGCGGAAATCAAGCGAATAATGATTGTAGCGCTATGCCAAACATGCCTCACGTGGATCTACCCGCTATATATCTTCGGCTTCGTGTCATTTCGTGGAACCAACCAAGTGCTGTTCATTCTTGTACTGCCATGCATCCGACTCATTGGCAAAAACTGGATCAGTCGAACTCTAGGAGACCAAAACGATATGAAACCCGAGGCTGTGATTTTCAACGTGGAGGTATTCAATGCTCTCTATCTCTCCAATGCTTTACAAAACACATCGTCAGTATCAGCTACCGTCACAATAATGGTTGTCGATCTATTACATTTCTGGCTATCGATGGTTGACGTCATGGAACTTCTTCACGAGATAAAGCTCATGATGGCCAAAATTCCGCGAACACACGCCGCCGCTAGCGAATCGTTCGCCCAAGTTGCGTTGCGTCTTCTAACGATCGCTTCCCAACAAACAACCAAGAAACAGCAATCAGGGGTCTACTCGTTAGAAGCAGAAGTTGGTCCAGTACGAAAGTATCTGCTGCTGAGCGACAACCTTCTCGGGTGAAATTATTTGAAGAACCATCATCGCAAAACTCAATTCGCGTCTCATCCAGAAGAGCGCAAGTGTTTCCTATCCGCCCACCCAGCCGCAAACTCCCAGTGGTGTTGAAAGCCCAGGAGAAATCTACATCAAGTGAAAAGGCACTTCCACTCGCAGTCATTTTCTCGCGTAAAGAGCGCCTGCAATTTGTTGAGAAAACGTTGAGGGTGTTGTTTGTCACGGAATACCTCGTTTTGGTGGAGTATACGGAAGCAATTTTGCCGATTGTCAACAGTGAGTGTTGTGTACTGAAATATATACCGATCATACTGCTACTATAGACTAATTTTCTCGTTTTTGTTGTATGCAGGTATTGATCGTGCTGTGCTTGCTATGCTGCCCAACTGCGCGTACTACCCTTCTCTAGCCAACCTTACCCATGATCAATTGGTATCGAGCGTCACGAACGTTTTGGTGTATGGTGCACTAGAGTTCGCGTCTCTGGTCGTGACGCTCATCGTGCTGAAGCGAACGTTGGGATTTTCCTCCTGGCGCCAACTTGCGTTCGTGCTAGACACCCAAGCGGCCGTGATACAGACGAAACTTGTTGCTTGGTTCATTTACATTATGCAGATCTCTCTGGTCCACCTCGGTACGCTTCGCTTTCGACTACGAGTTTAGTGGTATCGCAAGACTAACTTTAAATTGAGCAGGCGCTGACTTCAGCTTCCAATTCGCGTGGATGCACAAAACACAGAACAACTTGTAAGAGAGATTTTGATCGTCCATCTCGTGATGCCCCATACTCCTCAGTGGGGGTGGCTTTTAAAATCAATGAAGCTTGATTATCATCCTAGGAGATTACTGGTTTCGTTTTAGGAAGTAAAGTCAATCGTCGGCAAGAAGAACGACAACCGATAACACCCCCTCGTCTTGACCACCCCAACCTCCGTCGAATCTCAAGTCTGACAAATGTCTGTGGTTTTCAAGAAGATGGCAATTATTCAGTGCAGTTGCTGTGATTAGCAGTTCAACTACGCCGAGTTCGTGCATCACACACACAGACAGACTTTAGTCAAAATGTGAAGAATACGAGTGGAGACTTGATGCCATACTTGATCGTCGAGCCACATTTAATGTAGCGGCTTATTGTCTCCTACCTAGCAGAATGCCTACAAGTCGTAGCACGTTTCTTAGCCCTCGATGACTGTAGTTTTACAATTTGTTAGAATTTCTGGACGCCACCTGTACTGGAGCAACCGAACTGAGACTGCTTTTCTGGCTAACCTCTTTCTTCCGTATTGTAGCTTGGATATGCTTGAGCCAACGCTGTTAAAAGTTCTCTCTTGATGTCTTGCCATCCTTGCCAAGCTTCGTCGCTATCGCCTCATCACTGGCATAAATGTTCGAGCTCATGGTTGGTGGCGGCTATTGTGGGACTTTTACTTCCCCAAGCTGTTTGGACAGCCCGGGGCTTGTACGGAGTCGAACAGGTTCGTGTGTGTGTGTGCTAAACGTAATAACATGCTGAAAAGCGGATATTGAGTAGGATGCCTGCCAGGCAGACACAGCTCGATCAGAGTCGGAAGTCCATGAAAGTGGTGTACAAGCCGCGTATATGGTAGTAATTTGATCACGCAAAATACTATACTACTTCGAAGTAAGAATTTATGTGAGATCACTCGGCCGATTTTACAAACTCGGAAAATAGTTTTTGAATTGGATGTACTTATGTAGTATTAACGTTATATTTGGTGAAACTGAAAATGCCCTTCTCCGTTCTTGGTGTTCTGAGCTAAACCTGCAACCAACCAACTTACCCCTCACCATTAACGCGTACGTACATCATGAAATGGGTGCGCAACATCGGCAAGCGGCTACGGAGTGTTTGGATGTCTCTCCAAGTCGAATTTCAAGGAAGTTACTCGGTCGAGCGCTTGCATCGCCTTGACAACTACTCAAAGAATGCGAGCTACAGTCGACTCATCCTCGTGTGTTTGCTGACGCCGATGCCTTGTCTTTTGGTGAGTTTACTGAACGAATTGCCCCCGCTGGCACCACCCGAAGCCGGCGTTTACGCGAACTGGGTTTTCTGGATCCGATCGTGGGTGGAGTCTAGTTGTATTAATGGGGCGCTGATTCTGCAGATTGGTCAGTACACTCCACAACTGAAGATGGAGACTTGGCAAATTGTGTTTACCGCACTGACAGCAGGGACAATCTCAGTTGTGGTTGGGTTCGCTGCCACCATGTTCACCGTGTTTCCTCTTCCATTTGGTATGCTACTAATGGCACCTCCCAGCATTATCGCGACCATGATTTGCTCGGCTTACTTTTGGGGGGCCCAGTGGCGTTACAGATGCGTTGCTGCGCGCGGAAATCAAGCGAATATTGGATATTTCACACTGCCAAACATGCCTCACGTGGGTCTATCCGCTATACATCTTTGGCTTCGTGTCATTTCGTGGAGCCAACCAAGTGCTGTTCATTCTTTTACTGCCATGCATCCGACTCATTGGCAAAAACTGGATCAGTCGAATTCTAGGAGACCATAACGATATGAAACCCGAGGCTGTGATTTTCAACGTGGAGATTTTTAACGCCCTCTACCTCTCAAGTGCTTTACAAAACTCATCGTCAGTATCATCTACCGTCACAATAATGGTTGTCGATCTATTACATTTCTGGCTATCGATGGTTGACGTCATGGAACTTCTTCACGAGATAAAGCTCATGATGGCCAAAATTCCGCGAACACACGCCGCCGCTAGCGAATCGTTCGCCCAAGTTGCGTTGCGTCTTCTAACGATCGATTCCCAACAAACAACCAAGAAACAGCAATCAGGGGTCTACTTGTTAGAAGCAGAAGTTGGTCCAGTACGAAAGTATCTGCTGCTGAGCGACAACCTTCTCGGGTGAAATTATTTGAAGAACCATCATCGCAAAACTCAAATCGGGTCTCATCCAGAAGATCGCAAGTGTTTCCTATCCGCTCACCCAGCCGCAAACTCCCAGTGGTGTTGAAAGCCCAGGAGAAATCTACATCAAGTGAAAAGGCACTTCCACTCGCAGTCATTTTCTCGCGTAAAGAGCGCCTGCAGTTTGTTGAGAAGACATTGAGGGTGTTGTTTGTCACGGAATACCTCGTTCTGGTGGAGTATACGGAAGCAATTCTGCCGATTGTCTACAGTAAGTACAGTGTACATATGCAGACTGGGAATACTGCAGCAACAGTCTAACCTTTTTGTTTCTGCTGCCTTCAGGTATTGATCGTGCTGTTCTTTCTAGACTCCCCAACTGCGCGTACTACCCTTCTCTAGCCAACCTTACGCACGCTCAATTGGTATCAACCGTCACAAACGTGTTGGTGTATGGGGCACTAGAGTTCGCGTCTCTGCTTGTGACGCTTATCGTGCTGAAGCGAACGTTGGGATTTTCCTCCTGGCGCCAACTTGCGTTCGTGCTGGAATCTCAAGCCGCTATCATACAGACGAAACTCGTCGTTTGGTTCATGTACATTATGCAGATCTCGCTGGTCCACCTCGGTACGCTGCATTTTCGAGTGCAGCGTCACATGCTGCAGAAGCCTAACTCTTTTAGTGCACAGGCGCCGACTTCCGCTTCCAATTCGCGTGGGTGCACAAGACGCCCAAGAGCTCGTGAGAACAAGCAGGAAGTTCTCTTGCCCAAAACTCTTCAAAGCGTTGGGGAAGACTGCAACTGTACGCCGCAACCGGTCGCTGATGACTTGACAGTCGGCACCGCACTTCAAGGATCCCACTCATCGAAAATCCTTCGCAAACATTAGAGCGTTCATGGGCCAAACTTCTTCACCTCTTAAACCTCCACCCCAACTAACATATCCACGCTCAATGCCCAGAACCTTCAGCCACTGCTGGTCATGGCAAACGTAGCGACTTATTGCGATCTTCAGCTTACAATGTAGCCATCTTGTGGTGGCACGTCAGCGGTGATGGGCCAACTTCAACTTGCCTTTTTGCCTCCCACTGCCTTGAGTCACTTTCCGATTCGCCTCGTGGGGCTCAGGTCTCGCCATGGCCGCCACGCCTCCGTCGCTTTTGGATTGCGCGCCCTCCGACCTCCACGACTTCGTGGCCTCTCGTCTGGAACGCGCCTTGGAGCGTGCGCTGCCCCACATGGAGATCCGGTTCCAGCACCTCTCGGTCACAGCCGACGTGCCCGTCATCCAAGAGACGAGCGGCCTCCCGACGCTCTGGAACACGCTGCGCCTCGCAGCGGCTGGCGTGGGCCGCAAGAAGCGCGTGGTGCACAAGGAAATCCTCAAGGACGTGACCGGCAGCTTCCGTCCTAGCTCCATGACGCTCGTGCTGGGCCAGCCAGGTCGGGCAAGTCGGCGCTTATGAAGGTGCTCAGTGGGCGCTTCCCCATGGACAAGAACGTGAGCGTCACTGGGGATGTCACGTACAACGGCCAGAAACAGGAGGAGATCCGGGACAGACTGCCGCAGTTTGTGGCCTACGTGACCGAGAGAGACAAACACTTTGCCGTCTTGACAGTACGAGAGACGCTCCAGTTCGCTCACACATTTTGTGGTGGCGAGTTGAGTCGACGGGGGGACGAGTTGCTGACGCAGGGGACACAGGAGGAGAACACACAGGCTCTGGAAGTGGCCAAAAAGATGTTTGAGCAGTATCCAGATATTGTCATTCAGCAGCTGGGACTACAGGATTGCCAGAATACAATTGTCGGAGATGCACTGATGAGAGGCATCTCGGGAGGAGAGAAGAAGAGGGTCACGACCGGAGAGATGGAGTTCGGCATGAAGTACGTGACGTTCATGGACGAGATCAGCACGGGACTCGACAGCGCCGCAACCTTCGACATCATCAGCACGCAGCGTAGCGTAGCCAGGAAGTTCAAGAAGACGGTGGTCATCGCGCTGCTGCAGCCGGCGCCGGAGGTCGTGGCCTTGTTTGACGACATTCTGATCCTCAACGCTGGAGAAGTCATGTACCATGGCCCGATGGAGCAGGTGGTTCCATATTTTGCTGGCTTGGGATTCGAGCGTCCGAACGGACGAGATGTGGCAGATTTCCTCATGGATCTCGGCACGAAGCAGCAGGAGCAGTACCAAGTGGATTTACCAACTCGCAGCTTTCACCCGAGAGAGCCGAGTGAGTTCGCTCGGATCTTTCGCGAGTCGGAGATTTACGGAGCTACGCTGCGCAACCTGGACGAACCGCTGCAGCCGTCGTTGTTGCAACACGTAGACCAGCACATGACCCCCATGCCAGAGTTCCATCAGTCCTTCTGGCAAAATGTCGGAACTCTGCTGCACCGTCAGATGCTCATCACAGTTCGCAATAAGCCCTACATTTTCGGGCGCGGACTGATGATTACTGTGATGGGTCTGTTGTACTCAATGTCGTTCTACCAGTTTGATCCCAAGGAGATTCAGGTCGTGATCGGAATCATCTTCGCAGCGTCGCTCTTCCTCTCATTAGGCCAAGCGAGTCAGCTTCCGACGTTCATTGTTGGTCGTGACATCTTTTACAAGCATCGGGGCGCAAATTTCTTTCGTACTTCATCGTACGTGCTGGCCAACTCGGTGAGCCAGCTACCATTGTGCGTGGCCGAGACTCTCATCTTTGGTACGCTGGTGTATTGGATGTGCGGCTTCGTATCCCATGCCGGCGAGTTCTTCATGTTCTTGCTCGTCCTTTTCCTGACGAACGTGAGTCTGGGGTCGTTCTACTTCGCGCTCACGGCTGCCGCTCAAGATATCAACATTGCCACACCGATTTCAATGGCCGCTACGCTCATCTTCATCATTTTTGCAGGCTTTGTCATCACAGAAAGCCAAATTCCCGATTACTTCATTTGGCTTTACTGGATGACTCCGGTTTCCTGGACACTGCGTGCACTTGCTGTTATCGAGTACCGATCGGCGGAGTTGGACGTGTGTGAATATGGAGACATCAACTACTGCACCGAGTTTGGCGGCCTCCGCATGGGGGAGTATTATCTCCAGCTTTTTGACTTCAAGACAGACAGGATCTGGATTTTGTACTGCGTGATTTACATGGTGGTGTTTTATCTTGGCTGCATGACGCTGGGGTATTTCTCGCTCGAGTATCTCCGCTATGAGGCTCCAGAAAATGTGGCAGTTTCCGATAACCAGCCAGAAGAGGAAGAAGCTGTGAAGAACTCGACAACAGACGAGAGATTTGAATCGGCGTATGCTCTCGCAGCTACGCCGAAAGCAGTACCCAAACCAGGAGGAGAAACTGTTCTAGACGTGGTTCCTCCATCAACGTCTTTTACCCCCGTGACACTCGCATTTCGAGACTTGCATTATTCTGTGCCGAAGCCTTCGAATCCAAAAGGGTCGGTCGAGCTCCTTAAAGGCGTCAGTGGATATGCACTTCCTGGGCAAATGACAGCTTTAATGGGGGCGTCTGGGGCAGGTAAAACGACATTGATGGACGTTATTGCCAACCGGAAAACTGGAGGAACGATTTCTGGGCAAATTTTGCTCAATGGATACGAAGCGAACGACTTGGCCATTCGACGGTGCACGGGGTACTGTGAACAACTCAATATGCACTCAGAAGCCTCAACAATTCGAGAAGCCCTCACCTTCAGTGCATTCCTGCGACAAGATAGTGGAGTGCCTGATAGCGCCAAATACGATTCTGTGAAGGAATGCCTCACGCTGTTGGATTTGTGGGACATCGCAGACCAGATTATTCGCGGCAGCTCGACCGAGCAAATGAAGCGTCTGACTATTGGAGTGGAGTTGGCAGCCCAGCCAAGTGTACTCTTCCTGGATGAGCCTACGAGTGGACTTGATGCTCGTTCAGCCAAGGTATTGTTTTTGCGTTCCGACCAGAACATTTTCCATCCGAGTCACAAGTCGGAATTCGTTTGCAAAATGTTTATATAAAAGCTAACTGTGTCAAATGCATTTTTTGTACAGCTGATCATGGACGGCGTGCGCAAAGTTAGTGACAGCGGCCGAACTGTTGTCTGCACAATTCATCAGCCATCGATGGAGGTGTTTTACCTGTTTGACAGTTTGTTGCTACTCAAGCGAGGCGGAGAGACTGTCTCTTTCGGGGATTTGGGTCCCAAGTGCCAGCATCTTGTCGACTACTTTCAAGAACTACCGGGATTGACTCCATTACCGCCACGGTACAATCCTGCCACGGTACAATCCTGCCACGTGGATGCTCGAGTGTATTGGAGCTGGAGTGTTGAATGATGTGCCCACGGACTTGGACTTTGTGGCGACTTTCAATGCCAGTACCCACAGACAACAACTGAATGATATGCTACATCGTGAAGGTGTCGACGCCCCGTCACCAGCTACCCCAGAGATGCTCTTCGCCAAGAAGCGAGCCGCATCATCGATAACGCAGTTCATGTTCCTCACAAAGCGCTTCCTCGACATGTACTGGAGATCTCCGAACTATAATCTTACTCGAGTGGGTATGGCAGTTTTTTTGGCCTTGCTGTTCGGCATCACCTTCCGTGAAGCAGACTACAAGACGTATCAAGGGCTCAATTCGGGAATGGGGATGATTTTCATGGCGACGCTGTTCAATGGTATGATCTCGTTCCAGTGTGTGTTGTCGGTGTCATCGGCAGATCGACCAACATTTTACCGCGAGCGAGCAACTCAGACTTACAACGCTTTTTGGTACTTCGTCGGCTCATCGATCGTTGAAATCCCGTACGTCTTTGGCAGCGCGTTTATATTCACAGCAATCTTCTTTCCGATGGTACAATTTACGGGCTTCGGGACATTTTTGCTGTACTGGATAAACACTTCGTTTCTCGTCCTCATGCTCACGTACATGGGGCAAATGTTCATGTACGCATTGCCCATTGAAGAAGTCGCAGCCATCTTGGGCGTGCTGTTGAACTCGATATTCTTTCTGTTCATGGGGTTCTCTCCTCCGGCCAATCTCATTCCGTCGGGCTATCACTGGCTGTACACTATCACACCGATGCGATTCAGCTTGGCAATTCTTGGGGCGTTGGTGTTCTCTGACTGTCCAGAGGATCCGATCTACAACGAGAAGACAGAGACGTGGAGTGGTGTGCGATCAGAACTCGGGTGTCAACCACTGGAGAATGCACCGGTAACAACAGGAGCTGTCACGGTGAAGCAGTTCACGGAAGACGTATTCCGCATGAAGCACGATGAGATCTGGACCAATTCCTTTGTCGTGTTGGGCTACATTGTGCTGTTCCGAGTTCTCGCTCTGCTGGCGCTTCGATTCATCAATAGCCAGAAGCGCTAGTCAGGCAGCCACTACTTACTACAAATGCACGTAGTGAATTCGAGTTGATAACCATAACGATTAAAATGTTCCGGTAATGAGATGTACTACTAGTAGCATGCATGAAGGATCAATTGATAGCCTAATGGTAAGCAACTACTGAAATGTGAATTTCCAGGCAGTGTTCAAGACGGCCTTCTCAATAATGGATCTGTGTGTATGTTGTATTATGATGCGCGATTACGGCTGCGTGTTGCCACCCGTTGTGTAAACCAGACAACCACCTCCAAGTAATCGTCATGGTTATCAACTCGAATTTACTACGTGCATTTGTAGTAAGTAGTGGTTGCCTGACTAGCGCTTCTGGCTATTGACGAATCGAAGCGCCAGCAGAGCGAGAACTCGGAACAGCACAATGTAGCCCAGCACGACAAATAAGTTTTTCGGACTGGAGTCATTTTTGGTTTGATTGGGGCGGCATTCATGCAGCAACACCCGCTGAAGACAACTTTACGTCTGCAACTTTACATGGGAATACATACCATAGGGAAAGGTCAATGCACCTCGAAGCATACTACTTCTAAGTCTCTGGATTTTACTTGAAGTGCTTCGGAACGAAGTGCACTAATTCGATGATCAGCTTTGTGTCTCACAACTTCTTTGCTTAATGTTTTCGTGAGTTCGCACCAAGTTTCCGAATATATTACAAGGGTATTACTAGCGAAGGTTGAGATAGGGAAGTCGTTGCTAAAAAAGGTAGTTAACCCCTCCAGACCGGATGCTGCATAATGCAGCTTAGATTTGAAGGCTTAAGCTGAATATATGCAGCTTTAGAGATTTTTGACTTGATTTTTGTATTGATGTCATTTCCCCCGTTCTCGCCAAAACAGGGGGTATACAATCTGTACGATAAAATATTGCTTCGTTTCTGTACGCGCCTTTTTTTCGCGCAGACGAGGACCCGCATTTATCAAAATTCGTAAAATTGTTTTTGAGAGGATATACGGAAACTGCAACTGATTTGTATTACGTGGGAGAGGTACCAGGTGAATGGTTCACAACGCTCGAGCCTTGCCCGCCATTTCAAAACCTCATTCATTTGAGAATTTGAGCGGTCGAAGCTCAGGTCGACGAAGAAGATGGCTACGTGGCTGCTTTGGATTTCTACGCATACGGTGAGTTCTCTGTTACAACGTTGTTTGTGTCTGCGTTACTCATGCGGTGTCCATGTGACTTTATGCAGCTCTGAAGCGCGACGCAGGTGCAGCACCGCATATTCTCGATGCAGCCACCGGCCCAGATAGAAGCATCAGGAAGACCCAGTAACGATGAATTGCTTCGGACGTTCCAGCCTTTTGTGGAACCAACTCGGGACGTATCGGCTGCTAAAGTTCGCCGCAACAATGCAAACGTGTAACGCCTTCTTGGAACGCAAATGGTAAGCTACATGTTGCACTGCATTATATCCTGAATCTAACGTTGTATGTTATGTTGAATGGATGCATAACCATCAAGTAGAAACGTCAAGTTAAAAGTGCTTCTAAGAGCGCGGGTCATTCGCCCACGATACTTGCTGTGCCCATGCAGCTTGATTTGTGCAGTGCAACCCGTTGTGCTCCCCTACCGATACGCTTGCTGTGCTCTGACGTTGTTTGCGCTTTATTTCGTAGTTTACGAAGTGTGCATTCGTATAAAAAATCAATAAATCATCAAAAAAATTTTGATGCTTCACTTTCAATTGATATTCCACATCAGTATCACAAGACACCTTAGGCAAAATGATGACAAGCATGCAGCCGTCAAACCCAGAAGTACTGCAGTTGGTTTGATAGACTTCAGTCCCTAAGACACGCGGCGAAAACGTGAAGGGCGGTATGACTTGCACACTGTCTGCAGTATGAATATAGGTCGATGTGAACCTAAGGGAGAGTGTACTTGGCAGAGAGATGGTTTATTTCATGGCTCGCATATCAAGGTGTGGAGTAGCGCCCTCGCAGAAATTAATAAAGTCCTTGAGTTCGTCCTCGCACAAACCCGTCGCGTCCTCGTGTGTGGTCGCGTCGGGCGTTTATTCCCGGTTCTTGAGCAGCGTATCTCTGGCTGGAGCGGAGATCGGTGCGGGGGGATGAGCTTGAAGAAGATGACCTTCCTCTCTCTCTCGTCTTCTACGACTTGGACGTCCCGCTCGTGCGCAGTGGCGTCCTTCTTCCCTTGGGCGTGCGGCGAATTCCGGCCGGCGTGTCCTCGGGGTCTTGCGCGGCGTTATCAGACCGACGCGGTTGGTGTGCGGCGTTATCGGGCCAGCACGGGTCTTCGTCGGGGCGCGGGTTATAGGGCGCACCTTGCGACGGGATTATTTAACGTGTCCCTCCTGTCGGGCACGGGGTTTTGGGGGTGAGCACCTAACCCATTAAGTGTCGGGGGACCGCGTTATCGGGGCGGCTCGACTTGCCGGCGCTTGGTGGTTCCCGTTCCACGGGGAGAAGATCTCGTGGGTAGAACGAAGTAGATTTAGGACTGAATATATCCTATGCCACTAACTGTTGACTAAACCATTGGCGTCGTGTCGTACCTGGCGCACTTTCCCATCTTCAACCTGATTTATGATGACCTGATCGTAGATCGGGGTTTCCAAATCGGGGTCGGGTTTCCCAATCGGGGTTCCTGATCGGGGTACACAGCCGGACCACGTCCGTCGCTTTCCGAGAATCTCCCGTCTTGGTCGTCGTGCATCCTTCATCGTCTTGTTCGTCGGTCTCGCGCCTTGCCTCGGAGGCCACTTCACCACAAAGGGGTATTTCAAGTAGTGCAAATACGGTTGGTCAAGCAACTTCTATCTTCCAGCAACGAAGTCAAACAACCTTCGCAAAGACTACTCTTGCTTCAGCATCAACCAAGACAACGTGTTTGGTATGAGCTGCATGATAAGCTGCACTTAGAGCTGGTATATGCTGTTTAACATACGCTAAGGTTGTTGGCAACTGGAGGTGTCATACCGCTCCTTTGTTCTCTGACTTGAACCTGACCAAGACGTCCCTGGCGTTACTCGCGCACACATCGTGATCTGCACCCCTAGTGGCCTGTTTTGACACTAATTTTAGTTGTGTCAAGTGATTGCACTGCCTGGTGGATTAGAGGCCTGCTTGGTCGACTTTGAGTTTGTATAGCACATAGAACGTGAATGGACGCATCAGGTGTTTACAAAACGCCTAGGGACGACACCCCTACTTCGTGTATACACTTTAGTATAGGAAGTTTTTGAATTCTAAGTATCTGAAAATGAAGACGTCTGGGGGTCTGGTTCTGTTCCGAGGTTGCCCTGTCACTATCTGAATTACGTACCATTATACAGCATCGTATCCCTCGTTTGGCCGCGATATGCAGCTTGTATGCTGTATTACAACCTCTGCTCCAACGCATCGTGAATCCTATCATCCCTAACCATGTTTATAAACAAACTCCACGTCTAATAACGCTGCATATGCAGTTTACATGTTCCTTTCAGGTCCCGGTCTGGAGGGGTTAAAACCCGAATAAATTTTATTTTGTTTATGCACAACACTTACACATCTCCTGCGCCTGCTTCGCAGCCGCAGCATCTGCGCATCAACATTTGATTCTTTTCTATGTCGGGCGTATTTGCACTTAAACCCAAACCGAGACGATCGGTGTGACACGATTAAACCGATATCACTGTTTTTGGGTCAAACTCTGCGCAGAACAAGCCTTGCGCAACTCGCTTTTTAGGTCAATTTTTGCCCAAGTTGACCACAAGATTGACCCATAACGAGACTGATATTTCGATTATAGAATACCATGTTGGAATACAGTGTGTAACCGGGTGTAACCATGGGTACGGTATAGTGCCATTTCGGTCGTCCGCTCTCCGGATGGTGCACTCTGACGGAAGAGATGAATGGCAAGCGCGTTGGATGGCTGGAGTAACTGGAAGGACAAACAGGTAAGCGTAGTTAGCTTCTTCTCACTTCTCAATATACGACGGTTTCCTGACATCAACTTACAGGTTATGAGCTCAAGTATCAACCCCATCGCCGCGGAGCAAACCCGCGGGCATCCGGAATCAGAAGTCGGTCACGAAAGGACCGACAACAGCCAGTACGGAAGCGATGACGACGATAAGAAGCCGAACGAGCCGAAGGACTCACAGCAGAAGCTGGTGGACCTCCTCATGGACCTTGCAGAGCGTATGGAGCGTCTCGAGGAGTCGCAGCAGCGGCAGGACAAGAAGCCGCGCTACGCTGGACGTGAATCAAGTGTGTTCGAATAGGCTATAGGCCTCGGGAGGGCGATGCACAGAGAAGCATTGGACCGGACGCCGCCACCGCGGAATTCTCCTGGAATGTCTCCAGCCACGTACTTCGGCGTAGAGTAGCGTGGCTACGGGCTCGAGAACGCGGCAGCCAACGTGGAGATGGCCCAAGCTCCCCAGCCAGCGCTGCCAGAGAACTACATGCCCCCGCCCATGTACCAGCCACAAGTTCAGCCGCCTGCTATGCCCCACGGCATGCAGGCACCAATCCAGATCTTTCCTCGCGTGCCGAACATGCGCCAACGTAAGTTGGGAATCCATCACTTCGACGGCAAGTTCCTCTCGTGGGGCAAGCGGTTCGTGCGACAGATCCAGTTTGAAGAACGCGCAAGTGGCTTCGCGTGGACATCCTCGGCCACCACCTCACCGGCATGGCCGAGAGGTATTACAATCAGCAGGTTCAGGGGGTGGTGGGAGGAAGAGCCAACGTTGGAGCACGCCATGCAGCGGTTTCTGTACACGTTTGCGACCAAGATCACGCCTGCCCAGAGCATGAAGATGTTCACAGCTCCAAAGGGCTCCAAGCGCAGCTGGACTGAACACTACCTCTACTTGGTGGTTGTCAGTGAGGCGTGTGGAGGCGCCAACAACCTCGTACTGGACAACATAGTCCACTACGCTGACTCGTCAACGAGAGTATCGATGCTATCAAGGTTGAACCTCGGACGCACGGACTACTTTCAACAGGCGGAGGAGTTCGCACATTCCACAAAGATTGAGCTTCGAGGCAAGCACCTTGACCGTGACGTTGTGAACAACGTACACGAGGACCGTGCCGACAGCAGGAAGAGTTTCAAGTGCGGCAAGGCGGGGCAACTAAAAGTATCGTGCCCGAATGGCAAGAAGGAAGGAGGTCAGCGAGGCCGCGCGGACTTCGTCCTAGCAGTGGATTCTTCAATCAACGAGAACGGTGTGTGGATCCTTGACACAAGTCGAGTCGCCACCTCGTAAACGACGAAGGCCTGCTGGAAGACCCAGAGGACTTTGAGAGCGAGTGTGTTGCCGCTAATGGAGGGGCTCTGAGGCTGACCAAGCGTGGCAGTGTAATGCTGGCGACCACGGCTATGGGGAAGAGAAATAAGGTGCGACTGCTAAACGTGCAGTACGCGGAGAACTTGGAGCAAAACATCATCTCCTACGGATTGCTGGAGAAGAAGGGCTACAAGATCGACTTCAGAGGAGGTCATCGCGTAGTTGCTGCGATGATTGGAGGGCCAGCGGTGTTCGGCGTGGAGAGGGTCAACAACGCGCTGGTTCTGCAAAGAGACTGGCATTGCGCGGCAAGTCAGTGAACCCCTGGAACCAGGTCAGCAATGGCAAGGCCGGGCGAACCAGTTTGAATATGGTGAGGAGCATGGTGTTTGCGTGTGGGCTGCCACTCAGCTTTTGGGGGGACGCCGCAAAGTACGCGACCTACATTCTGAACAGGAGCCCGAGCAAGGCAAACCCGGGATCCATGTCGCCAGTGCAGATGCTCACGAAGAGCACCCCTGATCTTAGCAACATCGTGGTCTTTGGGTCTCCGTGCACAGTACACCGAGACGCCAAGAACAAATCGTTGGGCGAACGCGGCAAGACTGCTCTGATCATCGGGAAGAGCGACGAGATGAAGAGCTACAGCGTCTACATCCCTAAGAAGGACAAGGCGGTTGTCGTGACTCAGCACGTAAGGAACGTGGAGACACCCACGGACGTGCAGCATGAGCAGTTGAAGTGTGGAGAAGTGCTCCTGACGTTTCTCCGATCTGGATGGATGGAACCGGTGATTGATTGATCGATGGGTGGATGGATCGGGGCTACAGGGTTAGGGTTGATGTGTACCACATACGTCTGCTTAAGTGCGACCGCAATCATTCCGACTGATGGATGGGTACACCCGATCCGGTTGAGGGGTACCAAGTTATCGGTACCCGATCCGGTCGACATGGATACAGTCCGATCTGTGTGTCACACCAGGTACATGTGTCGCACCCAGGTACATTCGAAAGTTCAAGTTAGCCAGTTAGTTTAGCAAGCACACGATGCGCAAACAGGGTAGAGGGAGAGGTCCTGAGTTCTTTATTGGATAACAGAGAGAGATTTTCCTTGTAACACACAAGTGGCGTTCGCATACCGGGAAGGGAACGTATATTGGCCCCCGACGACCAAGAGCCCACCAAGTCGCGCACGAAGAAGACAACAAAGCCCCTGGATAGCTTGGCCAGGCCGCCCAACTCTCTCTCTCACTCAAGAACCCCCCCCCGCTATAGGAAGCGGCAAGCAAGGAAAGGTATATTTCAAGGTTAACCCCCCGCGATCGACTGGAACCCCAGCCCAAGATCGTAGCTACCGACGACTGCACGAAGCGAATCCGCGTAGTTGTCACCCCTCTCAGCACCACGTACGACTGCGTACGGCACCCACAAGGTCCTCAACCCCACCTTCATCGAGTCAACGGAAAAGTGCAACCCGCCCCACCGTCGGGTACACAAGGTGAGCAGCCAATCGGCAAACACACGGTTATCGGAGTACCCCTCCGTTAGACGGCAGTCCGGAGCAACCGTTGGCGACGGAGGTCGCGTCAAGAGTTTTCGCGACAGCTGCTCCACCACAATGGTGCGCGTGCCCGGATCTTCTGGCGACTCGCGATTTCACCGTGAGTCTCAAGAAGATGAAGATAAGAAGATCAAGTTGGAGCAAGGTGCGGAAGCGTCGTCGGAGATTGGATCGCCGCAGACGCTGGTGAAAGAAGAAGGATCCACGACACGGCAGAGCCCTGGGAGGAGCTCTGTCGCTGGAAACGAGGTGGATTCAGGTCTGAATCCAGATCTAGAAGAGAAACCTCACCCTCCTCCCCATGCCTCCTCTGGAGGCACCACGGATCACGATGCGATTCGTGATCCGCCGGATAGAGATCGGAAGGCGAAAGCCGAAAGATCTTCCTCCACCCCAGCTCCGCCAGCTTCGCGTCAAGCCTCGAAGAAGAAGACAAACCCGCGCGCAAACCACTGAAGGCTCCAGTTGACTCCGACGCCGAGGAACGCGCAGAACGCGTGTCGACTTGGTCTGAGAGCCAGCTGGAGGAAGCGTACAACCGGGCGGAACTTCAGGCGTTCCTAACCAGAAACCCAGTGATGAAGATCATGCGTCTGCAGGTGCCTGGTGCACTGAAGGGACCCATTACGGCCCCACAGGCGGTATCGGACAAGCTCGAAGCCGCGAGAGCACTGATGGTTCTACTCAAAGAAGCAGGCATTGCGATCGGGTCATTCGAGGCGGCGGTACTGTTCATCCAAGACTTCGAGATGATCAAGATGGCGCTGCTCGAACTCCACTCGAAGCTAACAGCGCTTGTGGGCGATGTTCAGATCAAGGTCGAGCCCATCAGCCAAGTGGAACAGGCGAAACTCAAGGAAGAGACCGTATAACCTCCACGATCGACATCTCTGACGGGGTCCTTGCAACATTCGCAGTATGCGTCGGCAACTTCGGCAGCAGGATCGGATAGCTGTAGCGGGATCGACAGAATGTCACTTGGTCCAAGTGGAGCTGCTATGTTGCAAGCCCGAGCTTCTCAGGCAGCGCACGGAGCCTCGTACGAGAGTCAATCCCCTGCTATGAAGCCGGAATCAACGGCGGACGAGCCGGAGAGGTTGCAGTCGTTCTTCAACTTAGCCATGAATCGTTTCCTGCGAGAGCAACAACAGGCTCATACGCCAACAGCCACGATCGCAGCAACACCAGCTGCGATAGCAACTCCTGCTCAAACGACAGTCAGGCGATCGGATGTGCCGGACGTTGAGATGGAATCGGTGGGTGGTCACTCGCGAGAATACGATTCAGACGAACTGGATTACCCAGCCCCCGGCGAGCAGCCGTCGCCGCGGCGACAACGGGAGCCAGTGCAACCACATCGGCAACTTGTATTCGAGTCTCAGCGATGCCCGAGCTGAAAGAATTCACCGGAAAGGACTATGATGAGGATCGAGCCAGAACGTGGCTTGCCAAAGTCAAATCAGCGGGTATCCGAGATCAAGCGTCGGACACGGAGATGTGCCTCGTTTTTGAAGGATTGCTCGCTGGACCCGCACGGAACTGGTACCGACAGCTCGCACGAGCGTCCCGCAATGACTGGAAGGAACTCCTCCGAGAATTCCAGACACAATACTTCTTTGATGTCTGGGTGGGCGAGAGAACAGGCCATTCCGCGATCCTTGTCATGGACTTCATGGTTCCGGCAGGAATCCGTCTCGAGTTAGTTCATGGTACGGTGTGCTTGCCAGACGAAGAACGAATTCAGATGATCGGCAGACGACCCTTGTATGGTGAACGAGTCCGGCAGGTGACGCTTGGAGAACATCTACAGCTGCCTGTTGGCGGATCGAGAGCCATTCCGCTGCGTACCGAATTGGTGACTCAGATGAAACTCTGGATCACTCGAGGCGATCGTTGGGTGACAACCGTAGTCAAGGATCCTGGCAGAAAGCAGTTCTTGCGAGTAACCAACGTCAGCGATGATAAGTTGATCCTCCAAGATGACCTTCGGCTAGGCATGTGGCTGGCAGCAGATCGGTTACCAAGACTGAGGGGTTATGTCTCCGTAGGATCACGTCGGTACGCCGAGTGGCAAAACTTGACATATCAGGCCACCACCGATGAAGACGATTTGCTGATCGAAGAACCGGAGGAAACACCGGGGCCGATGATTGAAAAGGTCGAGTACGTCGAACCAAAAGAAATCTTGCGAAGACCACCTGATCACATGCCTGTCATCCACTCCGTCGAAAGCATGAAGAAGGCCGAACAAGTCGCCGAAGAAGATGATACCTGCACCTGTGCGGTAGAAGTTGCGAGCCAGCGACGGTGCCAGGACAGCGAGAGCCACCTCAAGAGACCGAGCCCGATCAGGAAGAAGCATCGTCAGAACCCTTGTCAACCCACGAGTCGCACCTTGCCAGGAAAAGAAGCTGAAGGCGTCTACTACCACGAAGGAGGCGAGTTGTTCGCTGAAGAAGTGGAGCGGCACATGGCGGTCCTACCGGAAGTCACGTTGTCCACCGACGAGGTGACCATTGATGACATCCAGGTGGGCGATCCAGGAGACAGTACGCCGGAAGAGATAGATCGGATGCGCAAAGTCATCTGGCGATACAAGCATCTGCTGATCGGCAAAGGGAATGTTTTGCCGCCGGCAGCGCGAGGAGCGATCTGTGACATCGACGTAGGGGGAGCTACTCCGGTTGCACAGCGTTGTCGCCCAGTGGCACCACAGTTCAGAGAAAAAACTGTCTGACCTGATCAAGGGACTGCTCTCCGCCAAGATCATCAATCCGTCGACGTCACCATGGGCATCACCAATCGTGATCACCATCAAGAAGAATGGAGTCGACATCAGGCTGTGTATCGATTATCGACTGGTAAACAGTCTCACAATATCCCATGCCGTTGATAAACAGTCTCCTCGACGATCTGGATAAGATCCTTTGGTTCTGCTCCCTGGATATGGCTAGTGGATTCTGGGTGGTCTCCATGACGGCTCGCGCCCGCGAGATATCAGCTTTCATCACACCCTTCGGACTGTTTGAGTGGACGCGTATGCCGTTCGGGTTGAAGAACGCGCCTCAAATTTACCAGAGGCTGATTGACAACGCTCTCTATGGGTATCTCAGGATCAGCCCTGACCAAGGCGCTACGACAGCGATCGACGTGTTCATCGACGGCGAGCCAGAACCAGAGTCAAAACCTTCTGTCCTCGGAAGACGATCGTACATCGATGACATTCTGGTAACCGCCAACTCATGGGATACACTCTGTGAGAAGGTTGAGAAACTGCTGGAGGCTTGTGATCGTTGGAATTTGTCGATTAGCGTCGTCAAAAGTTTCTGGGGTCGCCGGAATGTCGACTACCTTGGTCACTAAGTGTCCGCAGATGGATTTATTATTATTATTTGAAGCTCACCCGAAAGATCTCGAATCGTTGGGCAACCTGCCGTTCCCGAAGACGCTGCGCGCGATGCAATCCTTCCTGGGTAGCTTGAATTATTACAGCCGCTTCGTTGAGGATTTTGCGGTGTACGCTGCAGTGTTGTACGAGCTGCGCGAAGTGGACTTCCACGATATGCGTCGCGAAGAAGAGTTACGAGACAACGAACGTGAAACTAGTGGCGAGAGTCAAATGACGGAAGTTGAAGATCGCTGGACACGGGCAAAGACTGCGTTCACCCTTCTGAAAGCGAAGATCGTTACCACACCGATCCTGCGTCATTTTGACCCCGATCGGACACCCGTAATCGTGGTCTACGCGAGTAAGTGGGCCGTTTCGGCTGCCTTCATGCAGGAGCACGACGGCGTATACTGGCCGGTCACCTTCACAAGCCGCACCTTGAAGTCCAACGAACTTAATTACGGGATCGTTGATAAGGAGGTCTTGGCACTTCTTCGAATTCTGGATGTGTGTTACACGATGCTGACGACCCGATCGATCAGGGTGCTGTGCAAACATTCCACGCTGGCCTGGCTGTTCAACTCTGCTGGACTTTAAGGAAGGCTGGGACGCTGTGCAGCTCTGCTCTCGACTTGGACGTTGGAAATCAGGTAGTGCACCAAAGGCGAAGACGAAATATTGGGGGCGCTTGCCGCGAGTATTACACCCCGTGACGAAGTCGACGAGACACTCGCAGCGATCGCGCCTGTAAAGCAACCTCGACAAGCGATAACCATGCCACTACCCACCGTGGAACCTGATGAACAGTTGTTGGTAGTAAGCTTTGATGGATGGGCACGAACCAAACAGAAGGCAGGACGTACAGCGCCATCGTGTGGAAGCTCCCCGAATGGGCAGTTGTAGAGGCCGCATCCGATTTTGCCGATGGCTTGACGGTCAACGAAGCTGAGTACAAAGGGTTGCTGCTTGGCCTTGATCTGCTCTCCCATCAGAACGAGGGGCGAATCGTGATCTGCGGGGACTCCAGCTTGGTCATTCGACAAATGAGAGGCGAAAATGAGTGAAGGCACCTGGCCTGTAACTTCTCCGGCATCAAGCAATGGATCGACTCCAAGACTGGCCGAAACCCGAGTTTCTGCACGATAAACGAGAATGGAACCAAAGCGCAGATCGGTTAGCAAGTTCAGCCTTACAGCGTGAAGCCGGCGAGAACGTTACCTCCGATGCAGGTCGAGCAGATCTGGTCACGGTCAATCGCTTAGGTGAACTGCTCAAGCCGAAGGATAAACGCAGGGTAGTCCGCGTGTCCGCAGTGACGCGATCGACTCGCCACAGACGATCGGCCCCGGCTGCTATGGAAGAAGAGATGGTGCAATGAATACGACGCCCAAGACGAGGAGAAGTGGATCGCCGACCTGAAAGCTTACCTGAAAGGAGACGTGGCGGATTTGTCTGCACGCGAAGTGAAGACGTGCTCGGCGATCGCGAAAGACTACGAGTTAGACGAGAACGAGCTTCTGTTCAATTGACCAACTCAGTCGGCTTCTGACGAGGAGAGAGACTTTATTGCCCGCCTGGTAATACCCGAAACGCTGCAGTCAGATTTCCTGCGTCACTATCATACAAGCCTCGAAGGCGGACACCAAGGAGTCGGAAGAACGTACCAGCGGATCAAGGCGCACTTCCACTGGCGAGGTCTTTTCAAGAGTGTGCAACGCTTTGTGGGGGGAATGCGTCGATTGTGAGACCGGGAAAGGGCGACCACTCATCCAGGGAGAGTCGCCCGGAAACGTGCAGGCCACGTACCCATTCCAGATCTTGGCGATGGACCATATTCCGTCCCTGCCGAAGTCCTTCAAAGGTAACACGGAGTTGCTGATATGGGTCGATCTGTTCACAGGCTATGTGATTGCCAAGGCGAGCTCATCGAGAACCGCACAGACTATCGCGGAGAACTACGAAGAATGCGTTTTCTGCCGCTTCGAAGCAAGCGAAGTCATCCGACACGACAGAGAGCCAGGGTTCATGGCTGATTTCTTCCGCTCATTCAACCAGATAGTGTGATGTTGAGTTGTGGCCGAGTTCACCGGCCGACCACAGAGGCAACGGGATCGGACCGAAAGGAGAAAGTTGACGGCGGTTCTGATTGGCCGGCGAAGTTGCCGCCCACATTTACCGCACTGGAGTGACTAGGACTAATTTAGTGACGAAGAGTCCTCGGTTGGACCAAATATACTACTGACCGAGGACTAAAAGTCAGGAATATGTCAGTTTTGGTCCCTCTGTGACAACCACACGAGGGCACATCGTAGGTACGAATTCGTACCTATATGGGATTAGGGATATCCTACAGAGATAGGTTCACACTTGATATTTGTATAGAGATTTAGGATAGAGTATAGCAAGATCTAAGGAGGTCTCAGGGCCACAAATAACAGAGCAGAATTTTCCCCCAACCTAACAAGGGTCAAGTCCGGCTAAGGTAAGCCTAGCTAGCTGACCGTAGAGACTGGATACACTCGGCTGAGTGGATGCCTGCCGACGAGCTTCAGGTACACTGACCGAGAGCTCGTCCTGGTAAGGCCAAGAAGAGAGAAGGAAAAGAGTGATATTTGGCCGATTGTTACAGCGTTTGTACGTTGTATATCTGTATTGGAAGTGCGAGAGAGCCTTCATACATACTTACGCCGAGGTTTGACCTCGGCAGCCCCGCTTAAAGCCTTGACCGGCCCGGCCCCTTCATTCTGAGGGACAGCGAGGGTTAGTGCGAAAGTACGAAGGTACATCCTAGCTTCGCTCGTGCTAGTGGTGTATTCTATTGGGGTAGAACTACCACGGACTCTGTGCACAGAGGACACATTCCAACCCGGTGTAAGGGATCGTTCCTGAGCCTTCAGGTCTGTTTCCAACATATTCGCCGACCTTTCGAGGGAAGCGTGTGTTGTTGGTGGGACTCATCCGACTAGGAAGAGAATTTCATCGTGTTCCTACACGACAATAGTGGGGCAGAGACAGAGGGCCACTATGGCTTATCGCCCACAGGCCAATGGAACCGCGGAACGGATGGTCCAGACGCTCACCAGGTCGTTGAAGATGTACGTCGCCGACGTAAATCAGCGCGATTGGGACGAGTATGCGGAAAGATTGACTTTCTCCCAGAACACGGCACACGATCGGGTGCGAGATGAGACGCCCTTCTACTTAGCACACGGCTGGGATGCGCGATCTACACTTGAAGCCACACTGCCGCTGGGTTGCACTCGGCGGCGCGATTGACTGCCGCGGAGGTGGAGATTCAATGTCCAGCGACAGTATCGCACGCGAGGAAGCAGGTCAACGAGAGGCTGAGCGAAGCGATCCAAGCAAGAGCCGACCAACACAACGATGACGTACGCCCCCACGGTATCGAAGCAGGTTCCAGAGTATGGCTGTATTTAGATCGAGTGAAGGAAGGCTATGCAAGGAAGCTGGCCCACATGTGGCATGGCCCGTTCCGCGTGAGAGAATTGGTAGGCACGTACGCAGCTCGACTCGAAGTCGCCGGCACGGAGTACCGGCTATTCCCAGTAGTCCACTTGTCGAAGCTAAAGTTGGTGCGCAACTTCCCCGATCGCCCGAAAGCGATGCTGACCGTGGAGGAGGACGAACGTCTAGACTTTGATGAGGCGCTGCTTCCTGAAGACAGCTGGGACGGAGAGCTCGGAGAGGACGAGTTCGAGGTGGACCGGATCGTCAATGTGCGATCAGGCCGACGTACTAGGTACGGTCGGGTCCACCGAGAATACCACGTGTACTGGAAGGGATATGATGATCCGACTTGGGTGGACGAAGCTGGTCTGAATTGTGGCGCTCTCCTGTACGAATTTGACCGAGAGAGCTAGCGGCCCGATCGCGCTCGCTTGTAAGGCGTTGGAGTTCACCCTGCACGTGCTGGAGCTGAGAGGCGGTATCTGCCGCTTGGGTGTGAAGCCGATCGCGCTCGTCGTCACTTCGTGCCTGCTGCAAAAGGAGATCGGCTGCTTGGCGATCCGATTGGCTCCGCAGGTCTGCCACCTGATGCTCGAGGTCTTGCACCTGCTGCTGTAGGCGCGTTAGGGACACATCTTGGACATGTCGGGCTATTTTTGAAGCCTGGAGATTGGCTTGCAGGCGACGTAGAGTGCTGATAGCTCGGTCACGGCTGGTTGTCACTACGGCCAACTCTTGATGTTGAAGAACCACCCGGCGGGCGAGTTGTCGCGCACCGTAGGCTGCTGCCCACGCCCTGTGCGAAGATCGCCGATCCGTCGCTCAAGCAGTGCAATCTGACGATGAAACCCGGCTGCCAAATCATCGAGCGAAGCTCGCTCCGACTCGAGTTGAGTCCGAACAGAGTCCAGTTCCTGACTGTTATCGTGTCGATCAGCGAGAGCCTTCTTGCAGTCCGCTAAAGCGAGCACCGTGGTCTCGTGCTCGGCACGCAGCAAGTCGAACTTCTCTTGGACATGCTGCACAAAAGGCGAAGCGGCAGTGTACGCACGCTGAAGCTCTTGATCCAATTCACGAACACGAGACTGCAATCCACACAGACCTGGTCCAGGTCCGCATACGCGCCTTCTAGTGCAGTGTGTGCGGGATAACATCGACAACAGAGACTCCAAAGATGTACGCACAGCGGCTTGATCGGGTTCAGATAATGACGCAGGGAGCCGTACGACCACGGAGGAGGGTGACGGTGCGGAGGAGAGCTCCAGCGGCGGCACAGGAAGCGGCGGCAACGTAGGAGGAGGCTGGTTAACTGAGGAAGACGACGACGGCTGCAATCGCGACTCGGTTGCCGTCACGGAGGCGGAGGTGTCTTGAGAGCGGTCCGGGACAGTGCTTGCAGGATCCACTTGACCTGGAGGCGACGAACGCCCTTCATGATCGGCCGAAGACATGGGGGCGGCACCGGCGAGAGCAGAATGAAGAGTGATGGAGTGTGCGACGCGCTGGACCGCTGCACGGCCCTTCCTGTCGCAGGGGGCGGCTGTGGAGAAGTGCTCCTGACGTTTCTCCGATCTGGATGGATGGAACCGGTGATTGATTGATCGATGGGTGGATGGATCGGGGCTACAGGGTTAGGGTTGATGTGTGCCACATACGACTGCTTAAGTGCGACCGCAATAATTCCGACTGATGGATGGGTACACCCGATCCGGTTGAGGGGTACCAAGTTATCGGTACCCGATCCGGTCGACATGGATACAGTCCGATCTGTGTGTCACACCAGGTACATGTGTCGCACCCAGGTACATTCGAAAGTTCAAGTTAGCCAGTTAGTTTAGCAAGCACACGATGCGCAAGCAGGGTAGAGGGAGAGGTCCTGAATTCTTTATTGGATAACAGAGAGAGATTTTCCTTGTAACACACAAGTGGCGTTCGCATACCGGGAAGGGAACGTATATTGGCCCCCGACGACCAAGAGCCCACCAAGTCGCGCACGGAGAAGACAACAAAGCCCCTGGATAGCTTGGCCAGGCCGCCCAACTCTCTCTCTCCCTCAAGAACTCCCCCGCTATAGGAAGCGGCAAGCAAGGAAAGGTATATTTCAAGGTTAACCCCCCCCCCGCGATCGACTGGAACCCCAGCCCAAGATCGTAGCTACCGACGACTGCACGAAGCGAATCCGCGTAGTTGTCACCCCTCTCAGCACCACGTACGACTGCGTACGGCACCCACAAGGTCCTCAACCCCACCTTCATCGAGTCAACGGAAAAGTGCAACCCGCCCCACCGTCGGGTACACAAGGTGAGCAGCCAATCGGCAAACACACGGTTATCGGAGTACCCCCTCCGTTAGACGGCAGTCCGGAGCAACCGTTGGCGACGGAGGTCGCGTCAAGCGTTTTCGCGACAGCCGCTCCACCACAGAGGCGCCTACACTTCGAAGACTCAGAGGAGAGGAAGGAGAAAGGAGAGGATGCAGACACTTCGGGTACTGGAGCAGCGCCAACGACGAAAACGAAGTCGAAGAAACGAGCCAAGAGTCGGTGGACGCGGGAGAAGCACCAGACGAGGTCGACTACCCGGAAGGCAGCTAAGGCTGCGACGCCTAGTAGCGGTGAGTGTCAGGAAGGATAAGCCCCCACCGTAGTGAACAGTGTGCGTGGGGCGGACCCCAAGAACTACGGACAAGCCATGAAGAGCGGGCTCAAGGACAAGTGGAAGATCGCTATGGCAGAAGAACGCAAGGCCCTTGACGAGAACGGAGTGTGGACGGTGGTGGTGCCACCGGTTGGCAACCACGCACCTCAAACCAAATGGGTCTTTAAGACTAAAACCGATGCTGACGGTGCTATCGAGCGCTTTACGGCTCGGTTGGGTGTTTGTGGAAACGAGAACCTTTTCGGTATCGACTACAACCTCACGTTCGCAGCAGTAATGGAGTTGAGCACCGTGAAGGTGGTATTCGTGTTTGCTCGGCGCTGGCGTGTACCTGCTCGGTACGGGGATGTGGTGGAGTACCCGAGGAAAGTTCCGACGACAGACAGGATCCGACTGACATCGGAGAGTGACAGTTGGGACAAGTGATTGAAGGATCCCGACGATGGGACATGAAGATGGGTCCAGACCTGAGCCCGGTCTGAACTTTTCTGATTCGGCCCGACCTCGATCTGAGACACCTCGATCTGAGACATGAAGATCGCAAAACGGATTCGTCAAGGTCCCGACCTGGAACGGAAGTGCGGTCCAAGACGGGAAGACTTATCCTCGTCGCCCGTCTGCGGAAGTGCAAGTTGAAGATCGGTGGTGGGTGCATGACGTATGACGCTTATCAGGATGGGTGCGGAATGAGAGGCTGTCAGAACCCTACCAGAAGACAGTAGTACCGAAAACGGATAGCTAGCAGATATAAATCAGTCCCGAATATACTTCGTAGCACGCAAGACCTTCTTCGTCTCAAGTCAGCCTCAGTCGCCCAGAGACTGCCCCGATAACGCGGAGGACGGCTCAGGACTGCTTCGGTGAACTCGCCCCAACACTCCGTGCCTGGAACGAGGGACTCGTTAAATACATCCCGTCGAGGCGAGCAAACACCAAGGGCTCGACTAAGACGAGGCATCGCGCCGGCCCCGATAACGCCGCGCAAACCACGAACGGCGCCGCCCCAAGAACAAGGCGCGCCAGACGACAACCGGTCCAAGGTGACGTCCAATCCACGTTGCACCACAAGAACGCTTCACGACTTGAAGCCGCTTGACTAGTACTCCGTCCCGGAGATACGCTACGCAAGTCCCGGGAATTCTCCCGTCGCGGTCAACGTACAGATCGCCGCGGGTTTGTGTGAGGCTCAACTCGCAAGTTTTTGCGAGGGCACTCCTCCACACCATCGTGGTCACTAGCAGGCGAGTGCTTGGCGTCGTCGCCGTGCTCGCTGGGCAGTGGTGTTTGGCCGCCCTCGGAGCCCTCAGGGAACTCCAGGAATTTCCTGAGCGCTCTATCGTCACCGGACTCCGGACTGTCGTCCCGGTGGACGAGCGCGGGTTGGGTCGATCTTCCGGAGGAACATCCGGCGACCAACTGCGACGCGAGCTCGCGCTCGCCCTCGTAGGTACGTCACCACGAGAGGTGACTGCCTCAGAGGCCGCATCGTCGGCCTCCTTCTTGAGGGACGACCCTTTGCCGCGAGGCTTAGTGCTCTTAGCCCGCTGCTTCGCAGCAGCAGGCTTAGCGCGCGCTTTCGCGCCGCGAGATGCTCCAGAGCGGGGCATGCTCGCAGAGGTCGACGTGGAGACCAAGAAGAAGAGCGCTGTGTCGCTCACGGGCTCTAACGAGAATGAGCCGCTGCGAAGTCCGCCAGCGCAGCAAGTCGATATCAATCGACGAAGAATGGAAGAGTGTGACTCGCTTTCACTTGTCCTGATTGGTCGGTAAACCGAACCTAAGTGGGGGAGGATGTAACGGGGTCCCACGAAGAGTGCCCTGCCACTAAGTGGAGGTCCTGTGGTGTGGATACACCACAGCCACGTCACTAACATCATGGCTACATGCCCTCAAAACCAACCAATAGGATAACATCTACGAAACTCTATAGGTGACTTGCATTTTGTATATAAATGGATTTAGAAACACCTATAAATATAGTCAGTCTTAAATCTACCCTCTTATTGGTAATTCGTCCCCTTTGGCCAGGGACCAGTGAAGTGCCGTTCACAGAGAGTTTGTATACTCTCGGAAGCCAAGCTTCCTCTAGCGCAAGGTGCCGTGTGACCCGTCGCATTGCCTCAACGTAGTCGGCGGATGAGTGCAAAAAGCTGCAAGTCCGTCACCAAGGTGTCGGTACCACGCAAGGTGCGGTGCGACCGTCACACTCAGCCAACTCCAAGTCTACACCTTCACCGATAACGCAGTCCAATGCCCGTAGCTTCCGGTGGAAAGACGAACAAGATGCGCGAAACTGTAGATGCGTCAACGAACCACCGACCGCATCTGAAGTGGTAACAGGATCGACGGCACAAGACCAGACAACTAGAACAACTCCGGAGAAGACACCAACAGCACTGCACAGCGGTCTCGAACAAGCGGTCGCAGCGACTGAGGATCTCTTCGTCGGTTGTTCACTGCGGAGCCCATCTCCCCCCTCCCCCGGGGAATATTTCGCGCACTGCGAAAAAGACAAGGCTGTAAGAGTTTAGACACGCCGTATGATAGATGCTGAGCCTTGGTGAGAAGGCGCTAGATAACGCGCTTGGCTTCTTGAAGGCGAATGGATCTTCAGCGGTCGCAGCTGGTACGGCTGTGAAAACCCTTCGGAAGCTCCAAAAGACTGAAAAGCTTGACTCACACATTGCTCAATTCCGCATCTGCCTCGACAACGGAAGCGTCGTCGATCTAATACGTTCTGCTGCACTCCCTTCCTTCATCCGCGTTCGTCCTCCCACTACAGTAGCGTATAAGAAACAATACAACGACACAGATATTTAGTACAAACCACGATTGCTGGAGTCGAACGAACCAGCAGTGAGAGCTGCTGCCTTCTTTTGGAAGGATCGCCACGGGTAACACCACCATGCACACCATGACCAGCGCGAAAACTGCCACTAACGCAACAACCACCTCCACCAAGCCCGCCGCACCGTCTATGCCCACCATGTCCGCCGCCGCTGCAGCCACCACCACCACGTCAGCCGTCGCAGCTGGCTCCGCCACCGTGTCCAGCCCACTCGCTTTGCCGTCGTTGCCAGAATTCGCCATTGAGTCCGTCGTCGCTGGTTCTAGCGTCATCACCCAGTCCGACGCCGCTGTCGCTGAGTCTTCTGGCTCCCATCGATCGAGTCCACAACACAGCGCAAGTCTCCTTAGCCACTACATGTGGATGGCACTAGGTTGGACTCGGTCAGACCGAGTCGGAATTTTTACGGTATCGTAGTTTTTCTGGCTTTGCTGTTCGGCATCACATTCCGTGAAGCAGGCTGCCAGACGTAACTAGGTATCAATTCGGGAATGTGGATAATTTTCATGGCGACGCTGTTCAATGGCATCATCTCGTTCTATTACACTATTCCAAGTTCTCGCTCTGCTGGCGCTTCAATTCATCAACAGCCAGAAGCGCTAGTCAGGCAGACACTACTTACTACAAAAATTGTTGAGACACCTCAACACGAAATGATACTAAATGAATAGCCGAGAATCAAAAGGTTTTTCGTTTTGAACACAAAAAGGTTGTTCCGTTAAGTTCGGGTTATCGACGCTTTGGACATGTGAAGTAGGGCTACGCGAAGGCTGAGATAGGAAAATCGTAAGTAAAATGGTACTTAAAAGCACGCACTTAAATATATAGCGCAACAGTCCATCACATTGAGCAAGGAAGATTATGTAGACTGAATCCCATCACTGAGTTGCGGAGGAAACATTGCATCAGCCAGCTTTTGTAAGATAACACAACACTTACGACCGTGAACGCAGCAACCCGAACATATTTCATCTTGTTTAACTAAACACGATACTTGCGCATCTCCTGCGCGAACATTCTTATTGCCATTTGCTCTTTATTCAAAGCCTTTTTAGGCACACCGGGGAGGCAGCTTGGCACCGATACCCGAACCGGTAGTACCGGTGCTACCGGCCCACACGAATAAGCGGCAGATTGGCACCGATACTTGAACCGGTATTACCAGACCCCTGGGGAGGCAGATTGGCACCGATACCCGAACCGGTATTACTGGACCACACGAATAAGCCTCCTGGGGAGCCACCGATATCCAAATTGGTATACCGGACCACGGAATTAATCTGTGTTGGGCTGTGCTATACAGCGACTTCGTTGCTTCCTATCTCAGTATAAATATAGCTCTAGCCTATATCTGATGTTCTCGAGCATGGAATGCGGTTGATGTAGCACACGATGAAGTATAATGGCAATAGATGCGTCTCTAGATAGCGGCAAGTATGTCACAATTCAAAATGATTATTATTGGCATCCTTAAGAGATTGCACCATATGACCTTTCTCATGTTTGCTTTGCGAGCGCGAACTTAACAGAAACCTCGGATTTGAACGCTTTTCGCGCCTTATTGGACGAAACCGATCACATATTTGAATTCCCCACGAACTTTTGTCCAAGTATGGCCAATAAAAGAAAAAGCGAACTTAATACAAATTTGAATTTTCAAATATCAAACGACGACATGGCGGGAAGTGATGTTAGAGTACCGGTAGAAACGGGAGCAAAAGATCGCGACGAGCTCTTTCAGTACCTTTTGAAAGTCGTATCATTTCGTGTTGAGGTGTCTCAAATGCACGTACCGTAGTGAATTCGAGTTGATAACCATTAAAATGTTCCGGGTAATGAGATGTAGCATGCATGAAAGATCAATTAAAATCCTAATGGTAAGCAACTACTTGGAGGTGGTTGTCTGTCTTATACAACGGGTGGCAACACGCAGCCGTAGACGCCCGTCTCAATAACAACACACACCGATCCACTGGGAAGGCCGTCTTGAACACCAGGGCAGTTGCCTGCAATGGTCCCCGAGCACACGGGACTAGCCGAGCAGAACGTGCCATCGCCATCTCGAACGCTGACTGGAAATTCGCCTGCGATGTTGCCTGTGCAGTTCAGCGGAGCGTCGTACTCGGCGCTCGACGGCGAGTCCCAGTCAGAGTACGGTTTGCAGCCATAGACGCCAGTCTTCAGCAGGTCGCAGTACGAGCCAAACTCGAGTCCGTCCTGTTCGTCTGGGCACAGACCCACGTCGTTGGTACCGGAACAGCTCTCACCGTCAACACAAAAGTATCCGTCGATGCCCTGTACGCTGATTTCCTCTTGGCCATCAGTGCACGCAGCGTGGGCGGCCGAGACAGCGATGGCAGCGAATACGAAGGTGGCAGCTTTGAACATTGTTGCTGGTAGGAGCGTGCTTGAGCTAAGGGTGAAAGTCGGATAAGATCCACTTGGTAAGTTGGAAAGTGATCGACTCAAAAGAAGCTTTTTCTGCAAGACACGTGCTCGCCAGCGAGCTCGCTGTTCCTCCTGCTATAGCTTCTGCGATGCAGCAGGTTTGTACTGTACTGCAACAACGGAGCTTGCATCTTCAAGAATGGAAGCCAAAGTATTCCTGGTCACGTCGTTCTTCGAACTCTCCATCTATTGTGAGCCACTTGAAGTCGGCACACCGACTGAGCCTAGGCATGCCGTAGTACATGCAGTCTCCATTTCAAGTGCCATCAATCATCAACTGCCATCAGGACAAACAGTTAAAAGGTGTGCATTTCATCTTCGTTGGCTGGTGCTTGAACGGCAGCAGATACCGCTTGTGGTTGCGTAGTAGTAGATACCACTGGCGCTGGAACAGCAGTAGGTCCCGTCGGTGCAGTATACGTATCTGTTGGCAGCTTTGGAGCCCTCCACTGAAACGGTTGCCTCGAAGAAGAGGACGAGGCCGTCGCATCGATCGGCGACTGTGGTGCAGGCGTCATCGGATGTGACAGCAGGAGGCGATGCGCCTCCCTCGCGTGCTGCCTCAACTGCCAGAACAACGCGTACTTCTTGTTGCAATTAGGAACAGAGCACGAGAACTTGAGCTCTCTTGGTTCCTTTGGCTCGTTCGACGGGTGCGTCTTCTTCATGTGTCTATCGAGACGATACCGTCTCTTGAACGTCTCCCCACACTCTGGACACGAGACTTTCTCCACTTCGCCGTGCGTCACGCGTTTGTGTTCTCTGAGTTTTCCCTTGTTGCGGTACACGCGGTCGCAGCCTTCTACGGGGCACACAAAGTCTTCCTTGGCGTGTGTACGCAGGTGGATGCGCAGGGGCTGGCGGGAGCCGAAGCGGCGGCTGCACACGTAGCAGGTGAAGCGTTTGTCGTGCTCCACAGCGTCATCGGACTCCTCCTCCAGCTCTGCATTCAGGTAGCGCAGGTCGAACAGCGCTGTGGTGTTGGGCACGAACGCCGCGAGGTCGTGCATTATGATACAATTTGGTCTCCTTTGGCTGGTCGGCGTCGTTTCGCGTACTGTCTCGGAATGATTACACCACGAGGGGAAAGTGGTGTGGTCTACGTAATCTGGTGTGCGTGGTACATACACGATCTTTGTTGGGATCAGATGGACAATGGACACATTCGTGACGGATGCGCGTGCGTGGCGGTCGCTGCTGCGAGACGTGGGGGAGGAGTTCGTGGCGCGGCATCTGCACGCTGCGATGCAGTTGGCGGTGGCTCTGCATTGTGAGAAGACGGAGGACGCTGAGCGTGTGGCTGCTGCGGTATCAGCCTCCGACCGAAGGGACTTTTTGGCGCTGTCTTTTATTCTCCGACGACTTGTGGAGACGGCAGTTCGTGCGCACATGACGTTCCTGTTGCCTGCAATGGACGTGGACAAGATGACGCAGCAGACGGAGCGCCAGACGCTCGTCCAGAGTCTCCCAGAGGCTTTTGAGCTGCCATTCCGACAGCTTCTGGAGGCGAAATTGGACGCAATTGACACACACGCAGAAGGCGACGAGCGCTCAGCAATTGGACTGGAAGGTGATCAGAGTTGAGGAGGACAAGCGCGTGGTGCTGCGGCTGCAGACGGCGGACGGTCGCACGCGGAGGATTCTTGTGCCCATTCGACAGTTCCATGAGCTGCGTCATAGTGCGGCTTCGGTGCTGCAGGAGATGAACGAGGTGGAGGCGCATCCGATCATGCGACTCGCTTACATGGGTCATGACGCAGTGACGCAGGCTCCGTGAGGGAAACAATGGTAGGGAGAGTGTATTGTGGCTCAACAACAGTCGACTACCGGTAGGAGCTCTAGTTCTTCATCTTCTTCTTGCTGTTAGAGAAGCACTCGCCCCACAGACACACGGTCTTGCCACACATGATCTGCGAAAAGGCCTCGAACGTGTAGGCCTGGCGTTCGCGAGCTTCTTCCTCCGTGATCTTCTTGTCCGCCACCTGCGCCTGCACGGCCGCCTTGAGCATGTCAGATGGAGTAGCGGCGATGTACTCCTGGAACGGGTACTTGGCGTCCTCCACGGCCAGCACGCGCTTCTCCGACGGGATCTGGTACGTCTCCAGCAGCAAGTGGATCATGCGTTCCAACTGCTCCTGCGTCATCTCACGCGTGTCCTCCTCTTTCTTCTCCTCCTCACTCTTGCCCAGCGCCTCGCCCTTGGGAGCGTTGGTCGCCAGGTTGAAAAGAATCCGCAGCCGCTCGTCCACGGCGCCCTTGACGGCCATGGAGAAGGCCACCATCTCCGCGTCCACGTCACTCTTGCGGTTCTCGTCCTGCTCGAGACTCAGCAGCACTCGCTCCAGATGATAGGCCTTGCTCACACCCGTCGGACACGCCTGCGCCAGCTTGAAGCCGAGATACTGGTCAAAGTGCTGCATGCTGGCCTTGCCGGAGGGGAAAGCTCTGGTAACTCCATCCCTCACGTCCTCGAACGTCTCAGGCCTGCATTAAGACAGCATCAAAGCAGCGTCAATAGGTTAATTCTAGAGCTCTAGAGCTGCTTCGGATGGCCTACGTGATGTTGTTGCTACTGCGCAGCTCCCAGGCCTCGTAGGGCGAGATGACGGCCGCTTCTGCAATGGGATTCTGCAGCGCTTCGAAGTTCTTCTTGCCTCTGGAGCCTCTGTAGATGTAGAAGCCGATGCCGAGCAGAATTCCGCCCAGCGTCACGCCCGGATTGCGACTGAACCAGCCAGGCTTGTACTTGGGCGGCTCTTCTCCGCTCCCATTGGCTCCAGAGGACGAATCCGACGCGTTGGAGGCACCAGAAGAACCGGAAGACGCAGACGAAGCAGATGCAGCCGCTGCCGAGTGCTGCAGACGTCGCCAGTGGCCGGGAGACGCGCGCACACGACGCTGCAGGTGGAGCATCTTGGGCTATGTGAGCTCCTCGTGTGTTGTGTGGCTCACAGAGGTTTGGTGTAAAATACGTAGAATAGATGTAGCCATGTTCACTTCAATGTAGCCATTGTTGGGCACTAGTTGCCTTTATGTTGCCTTTTTTGTCACTGGAACTCGTCATCCGTGGCAGCGGTGCGGCCCAATTCGTGCCAATTGTCTACGTACTCGTCATAGTCGAGCGCCTCCGCCCACTGGAACATGTTGTCAGCCTCGGCCTCCCAGTTCTCGTCCTCGAAGTCCACGTCGAAGAGCACGCGCGGCTGCTTGTCGCGTTGGTCCTCCTGTCCACCGTCGTCTTCGTGTTCCGGGCGATCCGTTGTAGTCAACAGTCTTTGCGTGTAGAGTTTCTGCATCCAAAGCCGCTTCTGGTGGCGTCGCGCGCGCTCGCGGTCTTGCTGACGCACGAGCTTGGAGTAGTGGAAGCCGCTGACAGCACGACGTCCGCCTGTGGCTTGTGCGATGGGATCGGCGTTAGCTTCGGCCAGCACTTTGGCCGTCACTGGACGCCACCCGTTGTTCTCCAAGCGTCGATACCACAGGCGCGTGTCCTCTGCCTGCTGTTTCGCTCGATAGTACGAGTTGCCCACGCGGATGTACGTGGTGCGGACGGACTGACCGGGTCGGCGCTTCTCGTGCGAGTGACTCGCTGGAGCTGTTTGTCGAGATACTGTGTAGTCCTTGGGACTGAAGGCGCCTAGATCACACACAGGTTTGCGCGTGAAGATCTTGTAGTAGATGGTGGGCGGGAAGGCCAATCCGCCGAGACGGAATCGAACTTGCGCTCCCATGGACGCGTCCAACAAAGAAGCCTCAGACGGGTTGATGGCACGAAGCATGCGTGCTGGGTCTCCAGTGCAGCGGAACGTAAGCAGATCGCGATAGTACCGAAAAATACGACGATGCGTGTAGCTCTTCCACGAGGTTTGAATACAGAGCGCCGCGCGGTTGGCAGGTGTCATTGATCGAGAGGTCGATCGGCGCGCTTGACGCTGGTACATTTTGTGCTGATAATGAGCTTTCCACGCGTACTGCAGTTGTAGTGCCGCAATGTGGTAAACAGGATAACGATCGAGCGTCCCGCGCCAGCGCAGACGTTGCATCCGGAACCAAGCCTGCAGTTTGGTTACTACAAACGTCCGAAAGCCGAAATCGTCTGAAAAGCTGCCGCCACTTGCAACGAATTGCTGCATTGGGCTACGAATGCGAGGAGCTTTCGTAGTTTTCGTCCGTTGTTGTGGTCCTTTGACTGAATCGCTTGGGATCGTCTTAGCTGCCCGATGCATTCGACAAAGCATGCCACGCACGCGCTTCTGGATGAGGATAACCGAGAGGTTTTGAGCTGCCATTGGGTATTCCCACGGTCTCAAGATGATTTCCTGTGGTCATGCAAAGTATTAGCATTTGTGACGGATATTGTTATGTGCGTTGCTGCCAACTCACCCTCTTCTCAGCTCGAGATTTCCGCATGAACAACGACTCCCACGGCATTCCACGTCTAATACTTTTCGTTCGACGAGTCTTTAGTTCATGGCGAACTCGGAACTTGCTGGTTGTTCAACACAGAGATTGTCAGAAGAGGAATCCTTTGAGAAACAAATATCTACGAAAGCAAACCTTTGATATCGTCCATTCTGGAAGCTCAGCTCTTTCAATCTTCTCAACACGTCCATACTGACTTCCGCTAGTCTTGTTGTCAGCTACAATTCAACACTAAAAGGTGTCGAGCTCGTTCTTGTCTGCTACAATTCCATCGCTATTTTAAAGGAGTGACAACTTCCCATGTCTTATCTTCACCTTGGCTGTACTTCACTCCTCGTAATAGTCCGTGATGAATGAGCAAGAAGTGGTGGTGGCGTTGGCTGCAGCGCTGGTTCACGTACGAGCACTAGACGCCGATCCACGATCACCTTTCACTGCAATTTACAACAGTCTCGAGGATGTTGAGCGGCTGATCTTCCACCACAAGGAGCGATTTGGTGTGCACTCGCTGCACTTCCAGCAAGGATGTGAGGAGTTTCTGCTTCTAAGCAATACACTCGCAATGAAGGCTCTACAGAAATCATCTCTTGAGGACGTCGTAACTTCCGAGCAATGCGGCGACCTACTTCTCCGAGCAGAAGAGCACGCCCGACATACCGGATACTTGCGAAGTCTACCAGAGTCTCAGCACGTCAGTCGACGTAAGGCTTTCCGCCTCATCACGATCAACAATCTTGCTTGTCATGCCAAGCAAACTGGCAAACCTATCGCTGCCGTCGGGTTTCTCGAGAGAGCTTTGAAGCTGCAGATCAAGTCTCAGACGGCGGAATCAAACCAAACCTCTGTTCCAGTGTCCGGGATCGCGCTAACTCGACTCAACTTGTGCGCTGTCTTTTCACAGCTTCATCGACACACTGCAGCCGCTGCGCATGCAAAAGCCGCTGTGATACAACTTTCTGCAATGGAAGACTCGGGCAGTTTGAGTCTTGACATTGCCCAGCTATTGCTCGTAGCAAATTACAATTTAGCGGTTGAACTCGAGCACCTGTGCGATCATGATGCTGCCTGGAGGCAGTACCAATCTGTCGTGGCTGCTGCTGAGCGCTACCACGTCGAGAACGATATTGTGGAAAGTGTTCGGGGTATTCTTGCTCAAGGGTCTTTGAGAACAAGACCCAACAACAAGCAACTTTCACCTCGAGCTCGAACTCCACGGGAGCTTTACAATCCGAAGCGTAGACCACTATCTCCGAAAACATTGCGGCAGACCCGAGCATGAGGACGTTGATATCGGCCCACAATAATAATAAAACGAGTATTCACTTTGAACCAACAGCTTTCGTGTCGTTCTTGTTCATGCCAAGGTGTCCGCTATTTTTGCGAACTTCGGGCCTGCGATGGAGATCAAAGTTCATTTTGGCGTAGACGCTTAGCCAACAGAAGTCTCATGACTGAAGATGGCGATGGGATTCCAGCGCTTCGTATCGATAGTGGGGTTGCGATGGACGAGTTTTACGCGTTGAATATTCACGTCGTTGCCAAGACAACAGTCGACGAAGTCGTTCAAGAGGCAGTGAGCGAGCTGACACAAGCTGTTGTAGGCGCAACGCAGTGGCTCACTGAAGCTGTACGCGGTGAGTTAATTTGTCAGGCGGTGGCCGCTGTTGAAGTTCCAGAGGAAGTTGAGAAGTACCAGGAAAACTCTTCTTTGACTGGGATGGTGCCTGACCTGGTTAAGCATTTATCACTCTTCACTCGACCTCCAAGCGCTGTTATTCATGCTGTTGCAAAGGCAACAGTCGATGCTGCCACGGATGAAGCTGTAAAAGAAGTTGTGCAAGCCGTTCAGAAGGCCACCGAATGGATCACTCAGGCCGTTGGCAACGAGATCGCCTCGGAAGCGATTGATCCTGAAGAAGGCTTGGCAATTCACAATGTGACAGAGTGGATCACCCAAGCTGTGCGCAGTGAACTGGTCGCTCATGCTGTTGCTGATGCCATTCCGGTCGATGACACATCCACTGCACCCGAGGAGCAAGAAGAATTTGGTAATACCGCTGAAGTAGCCGAAGTTCCTCGAATTTCTTTGCAAATTGGACCGTATTCGGTCGATGATACCCGTGAACTTGCAAAGACAACCGCTGAGGCAGCAGTCCACAAAGCTTTGCAAAACATAGCTCGAGCAATTGGTGATACAAGTGAATGGTTCGCTCAGGCTGTACGTGGAGAGATACTTGCACTGGCAGTAGACGAAGCTGCCCTGGAAGTCCCTCCTGCCAAAGAAGCAGATAATAATCCTACAGACACCGAAGAAGCGCATGAACGTTTACCGAACGAAGCAGTCGATGATGTTGTTCACGTACCAGTCCTACCACTTGCAAGCTCGTTGAATTGGGTACCAGAGAAAGCGAAAGAGTATCATGAGTTTGTAGTGCCGTTCGTCGAAGACGTCGTATCGTCGGCTCTTCATCAGGCGGTTCCGACCACCTCAATTGAGCCCGAAGATGATGCATACGACGACGACTACACACCAATCAACACGCCAACCGCAGAGGCAGCACCATCAAAGCCTCCGTCAGCTCGTGCATTAGGACAGGAATGTCAGTTCAAGCCGCCTGTAATCCTTTCTGGGCGAGCGACTCCACCCGATTCAAAGCCAACAACAAGGTAGACTTCCTTCGCATCCTCGTAACTTGATACCCTGGCACTAAACTCTCTTGCAATGGCAGACGGAGTCCGATCACAGGCAAACGCGGCCTTGGAACACCGACATCAACTGAAAACTCGTCCGCTTTAGAACCATTAGCGGTCCCTGTCGATGAAGCACCAGTGATCTTTTCCGAGCCTGAACCACTCCATTCGGCATTGCCTCCACTGGTGCTTCCTGGAATTCATGGACCACAGATTTCGAGTAGAACGAAGCACCGTCAGCATAAGACACCACGCAAAACGCCCCGACAGGCTTCATACCCGCCATACAGAGAGGACAGTCCGTTAAACGACAGTCCACGTGCTGCCTCCACTTCAAGCTCAAGGCTCAATAAACACACCTCACGAGCCTCCATCTCAGCAGAATTCGAGTTGACGCCGCTGTCATCTGCACGCGCAGCTGCATTAATCTACGCACAGCAACCTTCGTCTTCACGCCACCACCACCATCATCACCACAAGTCCAAGAAACTGCGCGACACAGCATCACAGACGTCACCACCTCCGTCTCCACCTTCTTCCATTCTCCCTCGAGAGTGTCTACAAGAAGTTCATTTTGACAGCTACGGCACTGAGCTACCCAAGACACAAATCTCTCCAGTGAAAAACTCACCTCGTGAATTGTCATCTCCAGAACTCGGCGCGGAGAAGAAAGCAAATGGCAGCAACAATACGCTGCTCGCTCCACTTTCAAAGACCCCAATGAGTCCTGACACTTCGAAGTCGCAAAGTCCTTCTCGGACACACAAAAATCACGGACACGGTCATAAAGGAGGCGGTGGTGGTCCTTCACCAAACAAACGCTCCGGGTTCTGCCAGCGATGTGTCTTCGAAGGTCGGTCCTGCAAAGCCAACGACTGTCTCAAGCACCAGGTCCTCAAATGACACCAAGCAACTAGTTGTACCAAACAATCCATTAGATAATACGAAAGGAATCCCAGAAAAGGAGACACAAACCGACATGACCACTACCTCAGGGCTTCACTCTCCTGCAGTTTGCCCTGTTCACGTCTTCGGATGAATCTTGAGTGATGTTGCTCGTTCGTCTAGCAGTCTAAGCGATCTCGAATAGTCCTTCGACTTCAAGTTCGCGAATACGTGCCAAGCTCTTCTCGAGCACGTCACGGTCCTTGTGGGTAAGCATGATGCTACCCGGCGTCGTGAACATGTCCACGGTCTGGCGCATGTTGTCGCCTGGTGCGACGAAAATCTCCTTCTTAAGGAAGGCCGGCATCTTTTCGATCTCAGCGATGCCTGGTGTACTCTTCAGGACGCCATTCCTGTACGATACTAGCATGGCCTCGCAGCCGTATGCCAGAAGCTTCCGGGGTCGCTCCGCAAGGTTGGCAAAAGCCTCTCCATCGAGGAGACTGTCGACGGCAGCCGTCACTTGGTTGTAGCCCACGCAAATATTGGCAATGGGAACCCAAGCGCCTTCACCACCGTGGCAGCGCGAGCCCACCTCGATCAACACTGGCGAACCGTGACAGAACTTCACTTCTCCGTGTGCAGGTCCGTTTCGAATTCCCAGAGCGTCTGTAAAATATTAAACAAAAGCACAGCGTCAGTACGGCAAAGTGCTAATCAATAGCATAGAAATCATATACGCACCAAGCACTTGAAACTGGTAGTCAATCATGTCGTTCACCATACCCTCTGCAGGCACCAAGGACAGCCCAAAGTATACGAACGCGGCGTCGTTGACACGACGCTTGTCGTATTTCCAAATCGCAGTCACCTTGTGTTCACCATTACGGCTAACGGTGTCCACCACATACTCGTCGCCTTCAAGATACTCCTGGAGCAGTACAGCATTGTTCTGGATTCCAAGACCGTTGATCTTGCCTAGAATGCCTTCAAACGTACGCTTCGCTTCCTCCAATGACAAGCAGAGCACTACATCTTCGGTGCCCGCGCTCTCCAGCGGCTTAAGCACCACCTCAAAGGGCTCTGGCTTCAGGTCCTGAGTAATAAAAGCCTCGGCCTCAGCCCACGTATTAGCCTTCACTTGCTTCGCGGCTCGCACTCCAGCCGATCGCAATGTTTCACCCATTAGGTACTTGTCACGCCGTGCGTTCGAGTGCTCCATGAGATTGCCATCAAGTCCCAATGCATCCATCAGCGAATCCGACAGCTTCACACCCAACTCCGCTCCAGCGAACACAGCGCACACTGCAGGGCTAGCCTTCGCACCCTGTTTCTTCTTGTTTTGTTGGTCCGCGACCTGTTTCGCAGCCTTGCGAATAGCACTCACGGTCTCATCCAAGTTACCCTCGAACGCGACAGTGGCAGCAAACTCCAGTGTCAGTCCTTCCGGAACAAGACTTGCAACACTTTCGATGTTCTCCAAGCGGTCGCTGTACACGCAAATACACTGGTAGCCTCTGACCATGAGCTCGTGGGCCAGCACAGCACCAGTAGAGAACGGGTCAACCACCACGACAGTGCCACGAGGGCCATCCGTTTTCTCCGTTGCTTCCTTTTCAGGCTCAATCGCATACAGTCCCTTGTGCTCCAATTCGCGGATTCGAGTGTAGTCGCGCTTCAACTGGTCTTCGTCTTCGTGAACCATAATGACACTGCCGGGCGTTGTGAACATGTCCACTGTGGTCTTCAACTCCTCTCCGACATGCGTGAACCATATCGTAGATACCGTCGACTGTAGATGTTCCAGCTCTTCCATGCCCGGGTAGCCTGCGAGCTTTCCAGTTTCATACGACACCAACATCGCCTCGCAACCGTGCGACTTGAGCTCCTTCGGGCGTTCAGGAAGACGCTCAAACGCGTCAGCATCCAGATACGAATCCAGCGCAGCGTCCACGTGGTTGTATCCCAAACAAGGCGTCACAATGGGTAAGTACGATCCGGAGCCGCCATGGCAGCGCGAGCCGATCTCCACGAGACACGGTTCGCCTCTCACGACCTTCACCTCTGCGTGGCCGGGGCCGTGCACGATTTCCAGTGCGTCCAGCACCTCAAGCACGTAGTCGGCCGCCTTGGCCAGCAACGATCCGTCTGGAGCAGCACGCAGCAAGACGCCGTAGTATACGAACGGCGCGTCGTTCACCGCGCGCTTGTCGTACTCCCACACGGCCACGACCTTGTGCACGCCATTGCGACTGACTGTATCCACGACGTACTCGGTGCCGTCCAGATACTCCTGCACTAGTGTGGCCTGGTTCTCCAGTCCCAGGCCGTTGATCTTGCCCTGGATGCTGCCAAAGGCCGCGCGCACCTCGTCCATAGAGCGACAGAGCGTGACGTCGTCGCTGCCGGCGCTCTCCACGGGCTTGACAATGACCTTGAACTCTCCTCCTTTAAGCAGCGGCACTAGTTCCTTCTTGACGAACGTCTCGACCTGCGACCACTTGGTGGCCTGCACTTGCGCCACGGCTCGGAGGCCGTTCGCGCGCACCTTCTCCCCCATCAGGTACTTGTTGCGGCGCGCGGCCGAGCCGCTCGTGCCGTTCGTCGTGAGCTTGAAGTGCTCCGACAGCTTGTCGGCCAGCAGCACGCCCGTCTCAGCGCCGGCGAAGATGCCCACGACGTCGACGTTCGTGACGCGCCGCAGCGCGTCCGCCGTGTCCTGCAGCGCGCGCGTCTCGTCCTTGCGCTCCACTTCTCCGTCGTGGTAGATGATGGCCAGGAACTTGGACGCCAAGTCCTTGGGCACATGGGCGATCCGCTCCTGCGTCACCTCGAGCGTGTCCGAGTACACGCAGATGCACGCGTAGCCTCTCTCCAGGACCTTCTGCGCCATCGTCATGCCCGTCGAGTACGGGTCCACGACCACGACGGCCTCCTGGCGCTCCGTGTCGTCCTCAGCGATCCGGAACAAGTTGCGGTCGGCGCTCGAGCTCACGCGCCGCTCGCGCGCGTTGAAGAAGCGGCGGTGCAGCACGTCGGACGCCGTCAGGAGCTGCTTCTGGGAGCGCAGGCGCGGGTCGAACGTGGCGGCGCGCTGCAGGGGCCGGAAGCCCGACATGGCGCCCAGGCCGAGCGTCACGCGGTCGGCGCGCGCCTCGGCCCCGGCGCGCAAGTGCACGCGCTCGTCGAACGTGACGGCGCGTTGGTCGGCCGACAGCACGCGGAACGACGGCTCCTTGGGCGGCTGCTCGGCGGTCTCGGCCGGGCCGGCGGCGGCACGAAGGATTCTTTGGCGGCGGCGTTGCCCATGATGGAGGAGACGAGTCGATCGATGTGCGTCTGGGCCGGCGGATTTCCTACTGAGCGCTGGGCGGCCGAGGCGGGAGCGGCCACGCACGCAAGACGCCCATGCGACGTGCCATTGGGCGGCCGAGGGACCCAAGAGGGCATCCATGGAAGGAGGCTGCGAGCCACTCATCACGAGAGCGGAGACCAAGCAGCAAGTTGCCTTTTGCCTGAGTGAAGGCTCGCGACGAGGACGATGGAGAGCTGATGGAGAGCTGTGGTTGGCTTCAAGTTGAACTAGTCTCCATCACGGCTCTGCATGTGCCGAGCGGATTTGATGTTAAACTGGAGCGCAGTCCCACGGGATCCACACGCCGCACCTTGCTACATGTACCTAGACATTCACGGTGCAGATCTTCTCCATGCAAGTCTAGGCAGAACAGTTCGAGAAGAGGTCGATCCGGTGCTTTGCCGTAGGTAGACGCGGCAGGTCGCGTCAACACGATGGGAATGGCACCGGTGGCACTGCTGCTCTGCTTGAGACCTTGGACTTCTCCTTTTCCCGAGTTGGAACCGCTGTAGACAAGTGGGGACACATCGCACAGCTGGTGGACTTCATCATGCCAGCAAGGCTCCATGCGCGCGACAGGCTTTAGACGTGACTATACACCATCCATCCGTCCCATTCTCCTTTCGGGACGCATCAATCTCACCGCCTCCCCTGGACGACGCTGGCGGACGTCTACGCATCCGTGACCATCGAGAACGGTCGCTATCGGTATGACAAGACGGAGGCACAGGAGAAGCAGATAGCGCACTTCGCTCGCTGTCTTGTGGACGCCCTGAAGGAGTTCGGGTCAACGGACACGCGGCCGCCCGTGGACGAAGACGGCAACTCGCTGGACCCGACGATGTTGGGGATTCAGCCCTGCGGCGCCATGGGCTACACAGGCTACTACTATAGTCTGCTCACGGGTTACGTGCAGCTCAATCTGCTGCTGCTGGATGCCGACAAGTTCGTGCCAATTCTTCAGCGAGGACACGCGTCAGCCCCGTACTTCATCCGTTTGCTTTGCGGACAAATGGACGGTGGACATCCCGAGTGGATGGCGCGACGATTGCTGCCAGCGATGACGGACGAGTACGGGTCAGGGCTCAAGCCCCTGACGGCTGAGGTACAGCAGACCATTCGTGACCACTGCGCACTGCTGTTTCGCTGTATCTACAGCATCAGTGGCGAGAACAGGGTGCTGACGGACCTGGACCTGGTGGAGCGCAGTATCTCACCGTTCTAAGTTGTACGTGCAGGAGAGAGACTGTTGATAATTGACAAGGAGGCTGTATTGGGCTAAAGCGATCCCCGTTAGGCAATGTGAGGTGCCTACATTTTGCAAGTGAGAAAAGAGTGTGTCGTGTCTCCGCCAAGCGCATTGTTGAGGGTAACTTGGGCCGTAATGGGCTACTCTCATGCCAGTACTAGACTATAAGGGTCAGCAACAGAAATGCGAGGGCAAGAACTAACCTGGATATGCGTACTCTGCATCGTTCTTGTGGACTTTTCGCTGTTCCTCGTGCGTGGTTGACATGACTCGACATTTAAAGCATTTCTAGTTGGGAATTTCTTTACCATAATTACTTTGTCTCGATTATCATTTCTTGACGAAGAAGATTGAGACCGGAGGGGTGTATATCGCTACATATTCGTCTTGTCGAGAGGCTGTCGTATCACCAAGGCGTCTGTCTACTGTGTCTAATGGCGACAAGAAATCCGAAGTGCGAAGTGGTACGAGTTTTTGGTGGAGCGGGGTCGAGGACTGCAGCGCTGACTGCCCAGAAAGCATTGCTGATGTTGCCCCAACTGGAGAGGACAAGAACGGAGGTTGTGTTGCGACAACAGGGTGCTTACGCGGCCAATGAGCAGCAAACGCCTGTAACAAATAATCAAACAAAAGCAGCATTGCCATTGTAAACTGTTTGCACTTGTTCAAAACGGACCAAGACTGCTCGCCACCATGTCCACATTCTCGAGTGCCCGATTGTCACCGCTAATGCTGTACATGCAACGAAACAGCAGCGCGCAGTGGTCACGAATAGTCTGCTGCATCTCGGCCGTCATGGGTTTGTGCTCAGAGCTAAACAGGTCCTTCATCGCCGGCAGAAGTCGTCGTGCCATCCAGTGCTGTGCAAATAATCATGGAAAGCGGAGGGAGTACCACTGTGCCCTTGTACCTCGACTATGGTCCATTGTCCATTGATGGCAGAAAATCGATCTACACTACCGAGTTATATTCATCTACTATATGCAGTTGTCGCTTTCGCCTACTAGAAGCTTCTCTGAGACGCAGGGCCCGCGCTACAGTTGTAGCATCCCAAAACGAGCGATTGTAGCGTAGGTACAGAACTAGCTCCAGCGTTTTCGGTAGCATAGACATTCTGTGACTCGTGTATACCAACGCAGCTTCGGAGAACAATCGCTCCACGTCGTCGGAGGTGGGGTGGGGTCCAGTCAAGGTTGCCATACTTCGGATCGACTTGCACACGCTTCTCCTCTAATGGCAGCAGGAGTGACGTCCACGAACACGGAGGCGAGGACACCAGCACGCTGAACTTGATTGAACGCGTCCTGTACGGCATCGTGCGCATGTGCTCGGGTGAGATGGTCGATGAGGTTCGTCTAAACTTTCCTTGCTGCCTGTGCACGCGTGGTGTCGCAGAGCTTGCACTCGTACTGCGTATCGGACAGTTTGACGTACTAAGCGTTCACAAGGTCTCGGGTTAAGGCAATGAAGGTCATGACAGCGGTGTAGTTGGCAGAGAGGCGTGGGGGCTTGATAGTCGGGAAATGAGATGAACAGCAGAACCTCTGTAGTGGTGCTGCATGCATGCACCAAAGAAGGCCGGGCTTAGTATGCGAACCTTGGCTCGAGAACGAGCTCTGCTGCTCCCACAACAGTAGTTTGTATACACTCCATAGGGGTGGACCCTCCCTAATGGTAATGGATAAAGGGTATTGATGGACCATGACCATCGTCTTTTGCGCAGCACTGGTGCCATCCATTCCGGGTGTCCACCATCCCTTCGACCGCAGAGCAATTCGATATAGTACGGGGGCCACTTGTTTCCTTGCTGAAGAATTGGCACGAACTTGTCTGCGTCCAGCAGCAGCAGATTGAGCTGCACGTAGCCAGCCAGTAGACTGTAGTAGTAGCCTGAGTAGCCCACAATACCGTAAGGGCCGAATCCCCCACATCGTCGGGTCCAGCGAGTTTCCGTCTTCGTCCACGGGTGGCCGCGTGTCCGTCGCTGCAAATTCTTTCAGGGCGTCCACAAGACAACGAGCGAAGTGCGCTATCTGCTTCTCCTTCGCCTTCGTCTTGACGTAGCGGTAGCGTCCGTCCTGGATGGTTACGGATGCGTACACGTCAGCCAGCGTCGTCCAGGGAAGGCGGTGAGTTTGATGCGTCGCCATGGTGGTTAAAAGGAGAACGGGCGAGTACAATACATGTTGTCACGTCCTCAGCCATGCAAAACGAAGCTATAGTTAGTGCAAACACATTTGCTTTTTGGCATATGATGAAGCCCAGCAGCAGACTGTTTTTGTTTTCAGCTGCAGCGATGTTATCTGTAAGTGTTGGTGAAGCACAAATGCCTGAATGTATGTCGTTGAAGCAATCGATTTTGAAAGGTATCGCACTTTATCGGGTTTAGCGCATCATGATGGATCCGAATTAAATCTGAAAGGCACGCGTTGCTGCGCCCAACTGACTAATCTGAGACGAGCCTCCTGCACCCACCCACCCCCACCAACGCCCATCCAGCGCCCGACGGACGCCAAAACTGCGTACAATCGGCACCCAATTGCCCCCCAACTCGAAAAAGCCAGTTTCAAAAGTATACGTCGGAGGCGTATACCTGGATGCCGATGGACTTCGGATTTTAGTGTGCGACTTGTGTGGAGCAGCACTTTGGCGCGGAATCGTTGCAACTTCATGTTCACCGTGCAAACAATGCTGCCGTGATGACGGTAGTGGTCTGTCTTCTTACACAGAGTTGCATAACAGCTTCGAGATGAATACTTCATGTGAACAAATGTATTTCGCTTAGTGAGCTGAGTGACTACCACCTCTTTCTTAATCATCCATGCACATACGAAGGTAGCGGTAGCGAAGACATTGCCGTGTCTTCTTATCGAGATGTCCAAGCGGCTCGGCCCCGCAGAACATTTCGAAGGCGAGTAGGACGTAGACGCCGCAGTTGTAGCTGTCCACTTGCACTCGTGGGCTCGGCCTCGCGCCGTCTGGTAGTAGTAATAGCAGCATCTGGGCGACGGACCGAACACTCAGCAAGTAGGATGACGAGCTGGAATCGTAGATCGCCGCCACCTTGCCTTTGTCGAGGTTCATCATGACTGCGCACCAATGATTCCCATTGCAATTTACGGAGAAGAGCACCTTCTCTTTCGTGAGACCTGACAATTTACTGCGGATGTCTTCTTTGTCTGCTCCCACATGTCCATCTACGACAGCACCTAACGTGGCAGCTTCGAAAATGACTACGTTAGGGTCGGCCGCAAATTTCTTCGACAGCACAAGGCCCATTATATCTTCGGTTAGGCACTCTTTCGCAGTCAAATCCAGCACGCCCGACTGTCTATTGAATACAGCATACATATGCGTTCAATTAGTTCAGAAAAATAGTACAGCTTTCCCGTACCTGTGCTGATAATAGAGGAATGTTTTTCAATTTTTCCGGTAGCTCAGGATCTTCAAAGCTAGGAGTGCTAACGCGCGAGAACTCAAGTTCCTTTATCCAATCCAACGTCCTCTCCACCTTTCTTGCAGTCTCTTGAGCTCTGTGCCACTTCTTCATAAGCGCTACGGTCGAGATAGCAACGACGCCAAGCCCTATGATCGCCAAAGCAATGTCCAATTCTCGCACTCCATTGTGCTTTCGCTGGTAGGCCGATACCTTAGCCCCACACTTCTTAATCAAATCCATTGGGAAGATTCTGACTATTTCTTCCGGTCGCAGCAGTGGTTTAGTTGCAGGAAGCTTCGAGATTTCAAGTGCAATCGGGGGCTTCGGTTTGGTAAGAAACCGGAATAACTTGAATTGCCGTAGCTTTTCATGTGAGCTGTTGAAAGTTGGAGTGTTCTCCAGTATTTCATACGCCGAGAGAAGGTTCAACTGGCTGTCGTGCATATCCATGTCTTCCTGGACCATCGAAATCGTAAGGTTCCTCTTTGCTTTGACGGCTTTCGGCTTCTGCTTTGGTCTACCTTTTGCCTTGGGCGGACTTTGAAGTTCGACTTCATCGGTGGCATCGGCCAAATCAATAGATCGTCCCCGCGATTCGTTGGCTCCGGCCGCTATGTCAGATTGCGGCATCGAAGAATTCTGTTGGGCGTTTGTCATCAGCTGCGATATACCGGAGCCCAACCGCGGAGTATCAGAGCCCAACTGAGCTTCACCAGATCCCAACTGGGTTTCATCAAGCCCCAACTGCGCTGACTGTGGCCCCATATGGGCACTATCAGATCCCAACTGAGTTGTTTGCACGGAGTCCGAAGCCGAACTGTCAGCACACAGAGTCTGCACCGGCGAAGCTGGAGTATTCGTCGACGCCCTCACCACTTCGGACTCCACGCAGGTCTTCATGTTCGATCTCGATGACAGCTTCGCCGGCATCACTCGAGCTAGCTGAAAATGAATTATCTTCATGTGATGGAGCAATCACGCCATAATTTCCGTGCTTGAATTGAGAGGCGACATTGCGCAGCGATTCCATTGCTGCTTTGTACTCTCTCATACCTAATCCGCTTAAATGCTCGCTGATGGACGATGCGACGTAATTTGCCTCACGAAACTTACGGTTGGAGTCCCACACGGTATTCGACTCTTGCAGAACGCGAGTCACCGAAAGAGATTCGCCACTTAACTCAGGAGGTTTGGTATCCGTGCGTGACGACGCCAGCATCCATCTAGGGTGTAATTGTCGTGTTGGAATGATATTCTCACACCCGATTGCCTTCCGAACGAAGAAAACGTGTCGACAGGGTAGCAGCCGCGAGCTCATGAACAAACAGGAACACGACCAGTCACGCTTGGTAACAGAATACTCGCTCATGGGCTCATCGAGTGCGTCTTCTTCGTCACAATCATATTGAACCAGGAACACGTCCGGTACCGGCTCATAGTACTTGTATTTCGCCTTGGTAGTCGCATACGTGTATTGCTCGTAAATGAGCTCACACGCATGTTCATTGACCAAGTTGGAGACAAAGCGCATTTCTTCATCGTACTTGGCGTTGTGCACCACAGCCAACTTGTAGACAGCATCCACAAACTTTCTTTCTTCCTGTAGCTGGTAACACATTATCGACGCAATGCATTCGTCGACTCCCATGCACGAGTCGACGAGGTCCTTCAACTGTTTCCAGGAGGCCTCGATACGGTTGTTGGTATTGTTTCCGAGTGTGACTGCGTTTTCCCTCTCAAACGAGCACAACATGGGTCGACATAAATCCCAGTTCTTCACGAAATAAGCTTCGAACGGATGCTTGGGCTCGTCATCATCTTCGGAACCGCCTGAAACACCCAACTCACCACTAGTCATGCCAAACTCACTGATAACACCCAAGTCAACATGATCCGCACCCAACTCACGGTTACTAGTACCCAACTGAGCCGAACTAGAACCCAAAACAGACTGGCGGAATGCACCACCGCGCCCAATGGTCATGATGTGCCGCATGTACTGTCGATATTTCAAGAATTCCCTCTCCGTCTTCGCGTAGACCAACAAATTCATGATTCCCTGTAACTGCTGCTTCTGCCACGGTGTAAATCCGTAATCCGCGCAGGCAATCTCCTCGCGCAAATATTTTTATATTTTAAGACATGAAATTGGCAGAGTAACACCGTTGCATCTGGAAATGCAATCATCAGAACCGACATCTCCGTGAAGTCTTTGTCGATCAAGATACACTTGATCTTGGTCCAGGCCGGGTTGTTCCGTTTGAATTCTTCTAACGCTGTCATTAGAGTGTGTCGGCGCTCGTTTTGGAGGACTGCATGCTGGACGAACTGGCCTTTTCCAAAGACGTCATGAGCCATTATCGAGATGACCTTATACTTGGAAGCGTTTGTTCCGTGCGTCGCGTCAATCATCAAGACCTCAGGGAAACGGTCGAACAGTGAACGCATGTGCCCCGTCTGCAATGTAATACAAGTGGCGATTGTCTGCAAGATATTAAAGTGTTAGAGCTGCGGAAATATAAAATAAAGACAACTAATCATACCTTGTCTCCCACCGAATCGACGAAAATTCCACCAACGTTTCCAGGCTCTTCACAAAATTCAATCATCCACTTTTTCAGCCGTTTTGCGCTGGTGGGAGCCGTGCTCTCCTGATTTTTCAGTTTGCGCACAATATTGTAAACATCCTGTGTTGACGGATTGCGCTGAGAGTTGTCTTGAATGTACTTGAGTATGCGTTTCTTCTTCGCACCAGCTTTGCGGAGCTCGTTCACCGTGGCCACCACTTCAGGCTCTAGCGCAGTGCGCACGTGCGGGTACTGGTTGTACGTGCGTTTGTCAACGGGGTGATTATGGACCAAGCGTGCAGAAGTAATCCGCAGAATAATGGTGGGCACCTTATCGTCATCAACTTGAACGCAGGCATTTATCTGGAAAAAAAGAAATAGAACCCAATTAGCACGAATCCAAACGACTGGCACCAACTCAGCCCAACTGAGTTTAATAACGACCAAGTGATCCCAACTGAACAGCCACCTTACCTGCGCTTCACACTCCATTGCTGTCGTGTAGGAACACGATGAAATTCTCTTCCTAGTCGGATGAGTCCCACCAACAACACACGCTTCCCTCGAAAGGTCGGCGAATATGTTGGAACCAGACGTGAAGGCTCAGGAACGATCCCTTACACCGGGTTGGAATGTGTCTTCTGTATACAGAGTCCGTGGTAGGTCTACCCAAATACAATACACCACTAGCACGAGCGAGGCTAGGATGTACGTTCGTGCTTTCGCACTAACCCTCATTGTCCCTCAGAATGAAGGGTACGGGCCGGTCAAGGCTTAAACGGGGCTGCCGAGGTCAAACCTCGGCGTTAAGAATGTATGAAGGCTCTTCCGCACTTCCAATACAGTATACAACGTGTAATCGCTGTAACAATCGGCCAAATATCTCTCCTTTCCCTCTCTGTTCTTGGCCTTACCAGGACGAGCTCTCGGTCAGTGTACCTGAAGCTCGTCGGCAGGCATCCACTCAGCCGAGTGTATCCAGTCGCTACGGTCAGCTAGCTAGGCTTACCTTAGCCGGACTTGACCCTTGTTAGGTTGGGGGAAAATTCTGCTCTGTTATTTGTGGCCCTGAGACCTTCTTAGATCTTCCTATACTCTATCCTAAATCTCTATACAAATATCAAGTGTGAACCTATCTCCGTAGAATATCCCGAATCCCATATAGGTACGAATTCGCACCTACCCTGCGCCCTCGTGTGGTTGTCACAGAGGGACCAAAACTGGACTATTCCTGACTTTTAGTCCTCGATCAGTAGTATATTTGGTCCAACCGAGGACTCTTCGTCACTAAATTAGTCCTAGTCACTCCAGTGCGGTAACTGTGAGAGGCAACCTCGCTGGCCAATCAGAACCGCCGTCAACTTTCTCTTCTCGGTCCGATCCCGTTGTCTCTGTGGTCGGCTCGGCGAGCTCGGCCACAACTCAACATCGCAACTGCCCCCAACGCGACCCGAACCGCGTCGCTGGAGAGTGTCGTGGTGCCCTCTGTCTCGCCGATGCCTGGCCGTTCCCGCCACTTGGAGGAGGCTACTGCGCTGGCACTTTGTTCGCTCAGCGAGGATTCTGAGGTACATTCATGCTCTCTCTCTGCCCTTGTGACACCTCTGACATCTCGTTGCTCACTCACACCCCTTGCGCCTCGTTCACGTTGTCCCTGCAGCCGTCGTCAGAGCCCTCGTCCAGTGTTCCCAGCTCCACGTCTGCTGGAATGTCGACCGCTTCGCTTCGTCAGCCGCCCAGTCAAGCAGGAACCTCGGTTCCGTCGTCTACTGTCTCTGGATCGCCTGGAGGTGCCACACAGGAGTCGTCCGTGGTCTCATCGCCTCCGACTTCTCCGGTCGCCTCTTCTGAGGCTTCAAACGCGCGTCTCGTGGCTCTCATGCGTGGAGCGCCGCACGCCCGAGCCCCCAACGAAGTTTCGACCGGCTTGCTTGCTGCGTCTCAGGGTTCGTCGTCGACTTCGGCTGCTCACTCGCCGCTGGTGTTCTCCCAAGCGTCGGTCTCCGCGTCTTCGCCGTCGGGACGGGTTGCTTCGCGGCTTCCCGTTCCGAACGAGTCCTCTGGCCCGAGTTCTCGTGTGCTGCAAGCGCCTTCATCTCTCCTCGCTTCGTCTATGGCTCTGCAGACCTCGGTCGATGGTGTACGGGCGTCAGAGCGCCATGCTCCGCCTCCTTCAGTCGTTTCCGAGGTCCAAGCTGCCCCTGTGTCAACGCTGGCTGCGCCGAGCCTTCCGTATGCGACTCCGCATCTGGTGCAGGCGGTCGCCGACGAAGCTTCGGACGAGGTGGTGCGCCGCGTGGTCTCGGCTTCGGAGGAGCAGCTCGTTCGCCTCGCTCGCCTGTTCGTCCACACCGCTCGGACGCCTCCCTTGCGCGTCGACCCAGATCTGGACGACCGCTTGGAGCGGGCTTCGAGTCTCGCCGGCGTCGTGGACGCTGTGGTTCCTCCTCCTGGCGAACCTTTCGGTCTGCCGGAGGAGATCCAAGAGCTCCATGGTACCATCGGTGACCTCCAAGGCCGACTGCGTCGCGCCGAGGCGTCCCTCGCCAAGGAGGTGACTTTGCGTCAGCGGGCTGAGTTTCTCTGCACGAATGTATCGGGGAAGCTCAGTCAGGTTACGTCAGAGCTCAAGCGTGTCCGCCAGGACTGTTCGGACCTCCTCCGACAGTTGGTGGTAGCCAACGGGGCTCTCGCGAGCCACGCTGAGCTTGAAGCCAAGTTCAAGGTCGAGACCGAGGCGTACAACCGGTCGATCGCTTCGGCTCACCGTACACTCCGTCTCGACCGCGAGAAATTCAAGGCCGGGATTGCTGCAAACACAGCGCAGCTTGCCAAGATTCAAGCCCTCCTACGCAGCACTCCCTCGGCGTCCCAGGCGAGAGAGAAGGCTCTAGAGGCCGAGAACGAGGCTTTGCGCTCAGCCAACAAGGCTCTTCGAGAGTACGCTCTCGACCAAGACATCGATGCTGACCTCTTCGTCGCTGTCGTTGCAGGTAAGCCTCTGTCTGTCTTCATGTTGTTTGTTTTCACCTTCTCACCCCTCCTTTGTCTCGGTCAGGTATTGCCAGTGATGAAGTCGACCTGAGCATGCTCAGCGGCGGCGCTCCGAAGTCTGGAGTCAAGCGGCAGCATCCTCCGCCTCCAGCGGTAATGGCTTCGATGTTTCAAGCCTCTGCAAGCACGCCAGCCGTTTCTGCTGCTTCGGGCGGAGGTGGTGGAGCCTCGTCCGGGGCCTCGGTCTCAGCATTTAGCCCGGGTAGTCCGTCGGAGGACTCGGAGGATTCAGGCCCGCTAATTCCGTCGGTCAAGCGTCGCCGCAAGAAGAACCCAGCCTCTGTCAAGGTTTCTTCATCTCAGTTGCCTTTGTCCAAGCGTCTCGGGCGTCCACTAGTCCCTCCGCGGGTGAAGTCTCGCCCGGTGCCGGCTCAGCAGCCTGCGGCCTCAAGTGTTACGTCGAAGCCTCCACCGGCTCGCGTAGTTGGCAAGTCCGGCAGCAAGGTTGGGACCGTGATTACCGCTACAGCGTCGACGAGCGGCTCTCTGCACACGCCTGCTACTGGAGCCTCTGTACCGGGTCCGCCGGCTGATGTCGTTGACATGTCGGTGGATGAGAACATGGCAGAGGTTTCACAAGCGGCGGTTCCTGCTCAGGGTCCGTTTTCGTCGCCTGTGGTGTCCCATCCTCGTCGTGACGGCCGACCGACGCGTGAAGCTTCGGTGATCGCCGGTTTGCGGTCGGGGCAGGCGGCCGAGCTGGAAGCAGCGTCCGACGACTTTGTCCTGGGCTCAAGTTCTGCCTCCGCTTCCTCTAAAGCGTCGTCTGCCCCGTCAGTCTCTGCAGTTGTCCCTGCTGGCGCTGGTGCTGTCGTGACAGGCATTTCGACTGCGACCCAGTCCTCTGCGCTGGTGGTCTCTGCAAGTGGTGGTGCGTCTGTGAGCTCCACTTCGCTCACCTTCGTTCCGCCGGTGCCAACGGCTCGTCCGCCGACTACGCCGCCTCGTTCTCGTTCCCATGCGCTGCGGCCGCGCTTGGAGGTCACGGCGACGCTGTCGACGACGCCTGGAACCGACCCAAGCCGATTCACTCCGGTGTCTGTCGCTGTGTCCGCCTCGCAAGGAGACATAAGTGCCGTCTTATCCCGGTGTCTGGCCCCCTCTGCGTCTCCGTTTTTGACTCCGGGCTTCACGGCCCCAGGAGCGCAGAAGTGTTGGTGCCAGATCCAGAACGGTCGGGTTCCTCCACCTTTGGCCGCGGACGTCGAGACCCCGTGCTCGGTCGCTGGAATCCTCGCGTTTTGCAACTACGAGGATCCGTTGCACCCATGGCAAGTCCTCCGAGGTTTGCTTCCCGAGCGTCCTTGTCTGTTCGGCGCGGACAACTACATGCCGGACGTGAAGATTTCTTCCCGTGCCACCGGTCTGCCCAGAGCCGTCAAGCACTGGCGTCAGCTCCAAAGGCACCGCAGTGGGGGTGACCGAGAAGGCAGACCTCGGTTTCGCTACGTGGGAGCGAGGACACTGAATCTCCGTTGCTTCGGTCGAGCGTTTCTTGCGAAAGCTCGCCGCAAAACTCGGTGCATCGTCACCAGTGTACCAAGCGGTATTGGCTGCGTGGCGGCGGTACAACAACGAACTCAATTTGCGAGCTGACCGTTTGCGCGAGCAGGTTCCTCACCGGTTTTGGGTGTGGTGTACCACCACGATCGAAAGCCAGCCGACCATGCTCACGGAGTTTCTGTTGGAGCCCACCATCCTCCAATACTCGTTCGAGGTAATCCCTTGGGCTCCGACTTCCGAGGATTGGGTTGGTGAGGTGGCGGCGCTGGACGCGAGGCAACCGTGGTGCAACTGTTGGGTGGACGTTCCGTCCGAGCACCCGTACAACACGACGTTCGCCCCGTGCAACCCCGACGTGCCCCTCTTCGTTCCTCGCGGAATGACTCGTGAAGAGGTCGGCCGTGGCATCATGGTGAGCCCGCCGTTGACTGCTCGGGAGATCTCGGCGCCGTGGGTTCAAGAATTTGAAGAGCTCCGCCGCCGTGAAGAGGCTGAGGCAGCGTCCGAGGCGTCGGTTGTGGCTCCTGCCACTGCAACTGGTGCCGTTGGTGTTGCTGATCAGTCGGCCGAGGCCTCTGGAGTCTCTGACACTTCGTCAGGTCGCGTTCCACGCCCGGCTACTGATGGTGCTTCACCTCCCGGCACCACCGCCATAGTTTAGGCCTCGTTTTGGCTACTTTCGTCTCCATTTCTCTCCTCCCAAGCTGCGCAAGGTGTCACCGAAGTCTCTTTTGTCGTAGTCGCAGCTTAGGGCCAAGAATTAATTCCACAGCAATCCAAAGTCCTTCCAGAAATTCGTTCACTTCATATACATCATGCAATTGCGGTGTAGTAACATTTTCCATCGCTACCGTGGGCTACACCACCCCACGGCCGATCCAATTCCTGTTCAGCACTGCATCTAGTCCTCGTCAGCGACTTGGACCATCTGCAGGCGTCTTTCACTTCTCGTCTGCCGTATATAATCGTACAGAAGTCCTCCACACGACAAATTTGAAGCGGGTTCCCAAGTGGGCTCATCATATCCAACCCACTTGACTTTGAACTCTCGTACGGCGCGTTCAGTGCTCGTTGACAGTGGCGTTCGGTCATCTAGAATTACCTCCACTTCTTATTCGCCTGCACGATGGTCGGGTTCCCAACTGTCTTCAGGAAGCAACTCCTCATCGAACTCGAAACGTGAATCCTCGGTAACGTCAGATACTAACCGAACTGTCGGTCTGTCCTCGAACTCTCTCACAGCCTTCAGTCGGGATACATGCACTACCGGGTAAGATCGGTATCCACTCCGGTCTGGCAATTCTAGCTCGTACGCGAACTCCTCGACCTTAGCTTTGATTCTGAAGGGACCATGCCACCGATGAGCGAGTTTCTTCGTCAATCCAGGTTTCACCCGTTCCATGTACAACCAAACTCTCTCTCCAGGTGCAAACAGAGACTTCTGGGGTTCTTCATCCTCTCGGTCATCGGTTGGAACTGCGTCAGAAGCTTCGTCATCACTCTGTCTCGGTATGGACGCTTTTTCCTGACGACTCAGAGACTCATTGTGCTTCTGAGCTCGGCGTGCTTTCTCAGACGCCTGATATTCTTTCGCCATTTCCAACGCGATCTCTTGTTGTCTGTGGACCTCTCTGCGCCACTTTAGAGCATCTGTCTGAGTTCCGGCTCCTCGTTTGAACGACGACGACATCGCCTTTAGCGTAGTGTGCGCGTCCCAACCATGGACGAGATAAAATGGCGTCTCTTTCCTGGTTGAGTCGTACGAGTTGTTGATCGCAAAAATCAAATGCTCTGCGATATCATCCCAGTCCTGTTGCAGCGGATCTTCAGCATAAACCCTCACTGACTGCATCACCGTCTTCACCGAGCGTTCTTGTTGCCCATTTGCTTGCGGCCGATAACTCAAAGTCGCTCTCGACCGAGACTGCATCATCTCGGTGAAGGCTTGAAAAACCTCGCTCATGAACCGAGGATCTCGGTCATGGCGGATGAGTGACGGCGCTCCAAAGCGTCTGTAAACACACTCTTCGAAACCTTGGGCGACGCGCAACGCAGTAGTGTCAGACATGGCCTTCCCCATCACGAAACCAGTGAGCGCGCACTGAAATAGCAGAAGTGCCGTGTTTCCTCTCCGAGACTTCGGCAACGGTATGACAAAGTCCATTGATACAATCTGAAACGGAGCTTCTACTAGCACGTTTCCTGGCGAGTATCCTCGGAGCTGGGGACGGCTCTTGCTCGAGTTACAGTCTGGACAGGACTGCACATGCTTGTTCACGTCGGCATATAAGCCAATCCAATAGTAGTCAGCACGGACTCGGTTGAACATTCGGACTATGCCTTGATGTCCGCCTTCTCATGAGTCATGGCTGATCTGTAACACTTCTTGAATCATCGTTGTCGGCACCACTAGGCGTAACGTAGTCTCCTCTTGCTGGTTGTCACCCCTCCGATGATTCGTCTCCAAGAAGTAAAGCAGACCGTCTTCGCTAAGAGCAAACTTGTCGGCCTTCTTCCAAGCATCACGCGCGTCTCGGTAGCTCAGCTTCGCTTCCTCTCCTCTCAGGACTGTCTTAAGGTGAGACCATCTTGCTTCCTCGTCTTGAGCTCGGGAGATGCGCTGGCGGCGCTCCTATTGGACTGCAGCTGGGTCGATGTCCTCTGCGTTCGAGGCCAGAGGCGTAGGTCTTGCGGAATGTTGCTCAGTCCCTAGTTCATTCGGGGTGTCTGTCGGCACACTATTCGCTTCGTCTTGAGGAGTGGGTTCTCCCTGACCTATTACCGATACTTCAATCGCGAACCGCACGCGTTTCTGGCGCGCTTGTCGTCGAGTCGTCACTGTTATATAGTTTGCTTCATCACGTACAAAATCGAAAAAATTCTTGCTCCTGGATTCGACAACCTTTTCCAGTGCTCGGGCTGTTGGGACCGAAGGTGTATGTGTCAGAGCCACATCTTCAGCCGACGTCTCGTAGATGACTTCGGGAATACGGTGTAACTCGGTCAACACACGTTTCCTGTCTTCGTCCGATACCACGTTCGACCGCTTATGTTCCAGTGCTTCACTTGCCAGGGAGTCCGCTGCCGCGTTGTACTCGCGTATGGCATGTAGATACTTCACCGAACGAAGCTTGCGAACGTTTGGCGTAGAGTAATCCAGCTCTGCGGCCGACGTCTCGGTGAAGTCTGGTAGGAAGGCGAGCTCGTGAGCGTAATCCTCGAACTCCCCTCCTCACGCGACGGAGGGGAGTTCGAGGATTGCACGCGACGCTGATCCATGCATCACCGATGCGAATGCTGCTTCTAGAGCTCCCACCGGGTCTGGATCATCCGACGTAACCAAATTCTCGGTCACGCGTTGGTCACCGTCTACTCCGGTAGGCGAGCCACCAGAGACATCGGTCTGCCCGACATCACATTCAGGTCGGTCTTCACCATCTGAGAGGGCCGCATCCGAGGCTTCGTTCATCCTCGTCCGCTGGTTCCGCTCCCACTGCTGAGCGCAAGTCAACCGACTCCCGCAATCCTCTGTTGGTCGACGTAGCAATTCCTTCGGAGTCTGGTATTCACGACGTTCTACCGACGGTGGTTGAGCCGCCAACCAGCGGTCGTACAGTCGCTGATCACATCGGTACAGTTGCTTATCACGTGCAGCAGCGTATGCCAGCACCTGCCACTCGTTGTACTTCGCCGAGTTCAGCCGCACGTAGCCTACATCGCGCGGCAGATCTCAAATCCGGACCCACATCACAAAGTGACTGTGGCCCGGACAATGCACATCTCGTTCCGTAATGTTAGTCAGGCGGACCTTGTACGGCTTCCCTCGGCGAAACGACGTCACCGTCGGTACCAAAGTCTCGGTCCGACGTATCCATACTTCATACGTATCTTTGGGAGGCTGGTTCCGCTTCAGATGAAACGACCTCCACTCACGACCTGGGATATGTAAACCTTCGGTCGGCCTTCAGCTTGTTGGGAACCATAGGCTCTCTCGTCAATATCGCTCTGGGTCTTAATCAGAGGCACCATGACCTCATCCGGAAGTCGAGCAGTGCCGTGGAACAGGTCCAGCCGAATGCCGGCTGGTATCATAAAATCCGTTCCTAGCACCACATCAACTCCTGCGCTGTGGTCCATGACCCACAGCTCAAACTCATACACTCGCTCCCACCCCAGAGTCACTTTGACGAAGGCTCGGCGCCGAGTCTCCATCACCCCAGGGTTAATTCCTCGCACTTCAAGGCTTCAGCCATGGTCTGTAATCTCTCGCATCCGTAGCCGTTTCGCCAATCGCGCCGAGATTACGCTCACATTCGCTCCCGTGTCCAACAGAATACGCGTTCGCGAGTCGTCTACTGCCCCATTGACCAGGGCGCGCATTCGTTTGCGTCTGTCGTATCGTTGAGTGGACCACCACCCGAGCCTCTCGCCAGGCAGCAATTTCACTACCGGGACGAGGGTTCGGTCTTGGCGCTCTACTTGGCGTACACTCGCAATCCAGCCGTCTGTACGCGTCACATCTCGTTCTTCATCACTCCACTCACATACACTGTTCTCTCCGAGGCTTCTGTCTCGGTCACAACCAATTTCCGTCGAATTCACACTCTCGCCTCTTGGGTCATTCTGCCATTTGCATTCACCTGCAAACGCATAGACAAAGTCTGCGTCCAGCGCGGTTTCAGCTAACTGTGGCAGCCCGATTGGGACCAACCCAGTTTCAGTTGGCGGGCTGCCTAGTTTAAATGGCTCCCAAAGACGATGTTCTATAGCTCTGCAGGGAGGTCGGCTTTGTCAACCTTCGTCCGAAGCAAAGTAGTAAGCTGCTGGAATGCTTCGCATCTCCCAGCGTCGTGCACTTGCTTGCAGAGTTTGCATCTACGGAAACAGTAGTGTGCTGAGTGATTGGATCCGCCACAGGCTGCACAAGGCCCATACGATCGTCTGTTGCCGCCACGACCGTCTCGGTCATCGCGTCCGAAACGTCGGTCGCCTGGTCCGGTCTGTGGGCGTCCCTCAAAGTCTCGTTGGGGCTGTTGGCTCGCTCTAGCGTACGTCCCATCGGCTGCCGCGCGTCGTTCGTTCTCGTTCGCAGCTGCCAAGTGACTTTCCTCGGGAGTAACCGAGTAATTGCTCCAAACAGAGCCTTCACTCTCATAACCATCATCACGGTCGCCTCGGTCGTGGTCCAGTTCTCCATCCTCGTCACCGTAGTCGTCGTAACGGTTAGACTCACGACCGTCGTAGGAGTCTTGGACCTTGAAGCCTTCCAGAGCTTCGGTCAGCGCTTCAACCAGCGTTATGCGAGGGTGACTGCGCGAGTCATCTCTGCGGTCGTCTCGCCGTCTACTGGCGTTTCGGTCTCGACGATCGCGGCTGTAGCCATCGCGTGAGTACTCTGTCCGCCTGTCGTCACATCTGCGACCATCATCTCGAGACCTGGAGCGTGTAAACGAGGTCTCTTTAGTCGATCTGCGCTGTTCGCTCCGCAGGATCTCGTTGATGAGGTCTTCGAGATCGTGGATGCCCTTCACTCTAACGTGGCGCAGACGGTCTTCTAAGCTTCTGTCGCCGCATGTATCGAGGAAGTGTCGGACGTGGTCTTTAGCGTCACGTCCACCATTCTCGAATTGTACACCTGCGTTGCGACCATAGCCATTCAGTCGGTTCAAGTAGTCACACACGTGCTCCTTGTCGTCTCTCTTGGCAGAGTAGTACCGAGCCTTAGCTGACTGGCTGAACGATGAACAGTAATACTTGATGAAGGCGTCGCTGAGCAGGGTCCATTTCCGTCGGACCTTGCGAGGCAACTGTCTGTACCAGTGCAAGGCTCCTTCTTGGAGGCTCAACTCAAAAGCCATGCACCACTCGTTAGGCGGCGTATGGGTCCCCTTCATCTCGTAGACGAAAGTTCGCAGCCATTGAATTGACTGTTCGCTTCGGTTTCGTCTCCCTACACACCCAATATCAGCAGAGCACTTAAGGTTAGCATAGTAACTTAAAACGCAAAATGGGAGTCATTACCTGGTACGTGCGTTTCGAGTACTCACCCAGATATTGTTCGAGGTCCTCCCACGACTTGAACTCCAGTTGGTCCAAGAGGGGCGCTTGCACCTCGAGCCCGTGGCCATCCTCCTACCCTTCCCGAGTGCTCCGAGGATGCGCCAATCCCCCCGATCGCCCTTGCTTGGACTGGCCGCTGGTATTACTGCTGGTCTCGACGGCAAAATCAAGCCATTCCTTATCGCTGGACACGTGCAGCGGCGACTGAGAATGCGCCGAGGAGTCGGCAGCTTCCTCAATACACAGGTTGCGACGCGCGGCCGGCGGCGGATCTCGTACGACGGCCTTCACGCGGAGATCACGCACCATATCCCCCGGTTGCTTTTCCCCGCTTTCTTTCTGAATGATTTGAGTGGCGGGGCGGAAGTATACACCTACGCCCAGTATACGCTATACGCCGGACGGATAGAATTTTGTGGGTAGGTTAAAACGCTGAGACAATGACCGCCTGGCTTTGACGATCGAGTTGGGCGCAGCACTCACTCTCAATCTGAAAAGGCTCTCCCAATTCGCACTTAAGAACGCTGTTCAAGCAACGTTCAGGAAGCTTTATAGCAACTTTGATTAAAATCGATCCACTTCGAGCAACTTGTTCTCACAATCCTAGAGCTAAATCCCTTCAGCGAAAAATTGAAATATGCGGAGCGTGGACTAGCGTGAAATGTATTAGCTCCACACTTGGATACTGGATGCACTTGGGTGATTCGAATAGTATGGCTCAAATTTGCAGCGCTGCGGGGGTCGCTTGATCTCGCTTTAAGAAGTTTTGTATTTTGTCCTTTTTATGTGTGTACATAGGCACTGCCATCTGAAATGCCTAAAGTACAGGTATGAGGATCTGAAGTTCAGACTGAACTGGTTCAAACGGCTTTGTGTAGAAGTGGTGTGGAGAGGACCAACACTCACCCGATGCACGAGCGCAGTCTGCTACAGCACTGGGCTTCCAGCAAAATTTGCTTATTTAATGTGCGTGCACTAACTATAACTTTATTTGCACGGCTGAGGACGTGACTACATGTATTGTACTCGCCCATTCTCCTTTTAGCCACCATGGCGACGCATCAAGCTCACCGCCTTCCCTGGACGACGCTGGCTGACGTGTACGCATCCGTAACCATCCAGGACGGACGCTACCGCTACGTCAAGACGGAGGCGAAGGAGAAGCAGATAGCGCACTTCGCTCGTTGTCTAGTGGACGCCCTGAAGGAATTTGCAGCGACGGACACGCGGCCGCCGGTCGACGAAGACGGCAACTCGCTGGACCCGACGATGTGGGGGATTCGGCCCTTACGGTATTGTGGGCTACTCAGGCTACTACTACAGTCTACTGGCTGGCTACGTGCAGCTCAATCTGCTGCTGCTGGACGCAGACAAGTTCGTGCCAATTCTTCAGCAAGGCAGCAAGTGGCTCCCGTACTATATCAAACTGCTCTGCGGTCGAAGGGATGGTGGACACCCGGAATGGATGGCACGACGACTTCTGCCGGCGATGAAGGACTTGTTCAGCTCTGAGCACAAACCCATGCCGGCCGAGATGCGGCAGACTATTCGAGACCACTGCGCGCTGCTGTTTCGTTGTCTCTACAGCATTAGCGGCGACAACGGGGCCCTCGCGAATGAGGATATGGTGGCCCACAGCCTCAGGCCTTTTTGAGTAAGTACAGATATTACTACGTAGCACAAGTTACTGTTTACAATGACAATGCTGCTGTTGTTTGATTATTTGTTATAGGCGTTTGCTTTTCAAGCGCTCTTCCCCTAGGAATACAAGAACGTACGCAGGTGGCACGGGATGCAGCTCACTGGGCCTCCGGCTCGCAGAGGCGTCACTACACTCACTGGGACTAATAAATATCAAGAGGGGGCTTGGCGTCTCTCTCTTCGGTCTCTCCATCTTTCACACTCACTCGCGTCCGTTGAGCACACGGAGCGTCTTCTTGGTCGTCTCGTACGTCGAGAACATGACGGCCGCATATGGCACGATGCGCGCCAGGTTGGGGCCCGTGCCACGGTACAGCGCCAAAGGGCCTTCGTCACGAATCACCTTGCGGAAGCAGTCCACCATGCCGCGATAATACAGCGTCGACGCACTGCCCCCTTCAGCCGGCAACGGGCCCACGGCGGACACGTTCAAGTGCACTTGCTGCGTCTGTAGGCGCTTCTTCACTGTATCGAACGGATACGCCACCGTCTGAGCGATAGCTCCGGCGACACTGCCGCACACGAAGTAGTCGACGCCGTCCATCTCCGTCTTGCCCTCGGGCCAGCGGTAGGCCGGCCATTGGTGGCGAATTGCTGACTGCTTCAAGTACTCGTAGCAGCCGAACTGCACGCCCTCGAAGGGGATGGCGCCCACGACGCCCGACCATCCACCACGGTACAGTCCGCGCAGTCCTTCGCGCTGCAGAATCAGCTGCACGCCCTGCAACACGCCGCGGATCTCACTGTTGGCAGCGGCCGGCGCCGTCGTCTGCGAAATCATGCGGGTGCGCACCACTTCCAGCGGATAGGTGCCCATGGTGGCAATGAGGCCGGCGATGGCACCGCACAGTGCGCGCTGCCAGTTGCTGAGCTCACGTCCGCCCTCTCTGGCGGCGAAGCGCGCCTGCAGCGAGTCGAACAGGTAGAACTTGAGGCCTGCGTAAGGTCCAAGGCGGCAGCAGCCAGCGCTGTTGCCTCGCCAGAAGGCGCGCACGCCGTCCAGCGCGTACAGTTCGCGCACCGTCCGCGCGATGGCGGAGGAGGCTGAGGGCTGCGCGGCGACAGCTCGAGCGGCCACGAGCGTGGAAGGCGTGGAGACAGAGGAGGAGGCGGCGGCGACTGCAGACGTCTCGGTGGAAGCCGCAGGGCCGTTCACTTGGATGACGATCTTGAGCACGTCCAGAGGCGACGTGCAGGAGCGCGTGACGCAGCCGGACACGACGCCGGCCACGACGGACTCGAGGCCGGAGCTGTCGGCGGAGTCGCTGCGTTTGGGTCTTCCCATGGCGTCGAAGCGGTTGGTCCGGGACTGGTGGAAGTCGTCTTGGCTCGCGGTGGGACTTGCTGCTGGCCAATTCGGAAGTGAGGGCTCTTCACTGATCTTTGCGACGGTTGAGGGGAAAGGGCTGTCATAAACGGCTGGGCGACGTGAGTAAGCTGGCCCGCTTAACAGGCTTCGAGACGGTGCTGCGCAAACACGTCGTCCCTCCCCGACAGGCGAGATGCACAATATTGAAGTCCGCACCCGCTCAGCCGCGCCCAACGTGGACTTTACTTGGCATGGCTGCTGTAAGGCCCTGCTAGCATCCTTTGAAGGCGATTGATGCGGGCAATTCGAGCCTTAGCATTGCCATCGGAGGATCAAACCGAGCGAGGAGAAGCGATGATAAGCTAAGCTCACTTCGAGTTGCCCCAACGCCTTCGAGTACCGTTCGAAAACGGACGGGGCTATTCCTAGCTGTAGGAAGACCTTAATGCAGACACCTTGCTCTTGTTTGTTAAGCGCGCTTGCTAATGCGCATAGGATAGTTAAAGCAGCGAGAAAAATCGTGTCGCGGCCTGCAATCGAGCTCTTGTGCTGGCGGCCGGAGCTGGAGGAAGGGCCCGGTTCTGCAGTGCGATTTGATGGTCTTCGGCGCGGATTCGTATGACGAACCGAAAGACAAGCAGCGTGAACGATACATGTAGTCTCTTGCCAATTGATCCCAAATCCAAATTCCGCTGCATCGGACGAGCTTTCGTTTTTCATTTAAAAAATCGTTCTTCTTGTAGTGGTTGCAAGTCAGCTCCACGAGGGCAAAGTCACCTCCGTTCACTATGCCGAGCTGCAACCTTAATGAATCACAAGCATTCGAAAATTACCAAGTGGCCCCCCTACAACTCTTTCTCCACTAGCCTCATTATAATGCATAAATTACACATATAGCCTTAGGTTTCTTCTGTTTTCTCCGCATTTTCCAAACGCCGCCTCGAGCGTGGAAGCCGTCACTCCCGCTTCGCCGTCTGCACGTGTAAACTGAGTCCAGGCCGCCCGCCGCGCTGTCCGCCGTCGCTCACTGCCTTCCTCTGTCTCTTGTGCATCGTGTGCTGCCTTCCCCGTCCCCCAGTCGCATCTAGAAGCCCCGCAACATGAGCGCGAATATGGTCGACCCCCCGCTCTCCCCGCTCTCGGACGACGAGTACCACTACAGCGACGTGGAGGAGGACGAGTACCAGTACTCGGAAGAGGAGGAGGACGACTCGCTATCGGTGCAGTCGGATGCCACCCACAACCCTGGGGCCAAGAAGCAGAAGCAGCACGCCGCGGACTCGCTGTCCCCTTTGGGCAGCGGCTCAGCCGCTAAGAAGAAACGACTGAGTCCCGCGGGTCTGGGCCACGCCGGTAGCCAGAAGCAGCAAGAGTATCACGTCATTGACGAGGAGGAGCTGCTGCAGGAGCAACGCGCGCTCATTAACGAGATCGCGCAGGTGCTGGAGATCTCGACGCCCGTCGCGTCCGTTCTGCTGCGCTACTTTGGCTGGAACAAGGAGAAGCTGTTCGAGGGCTACTACGCGGACCCGGTGAAGACCAAGCACGAGGCGGGCGTCGAGTTTGCAGACAAGCAGGCGCCAATCATCCCGGAAGGCACCAAGGTACAGATAGAGAGAAGGAGGGTTGAAATGTTGGCTACGGTACTGATGGGGTTTGATATTGCTACTGTTAGGTGGACTGCAACATTTGCTGCGATGAGTACCCGGCTAGTGAAGTGTTTGGTATGGGCTGCGGGCATGTGTACTGTCTCAACTGCTGGAAGCCGTATCTGTCGCTCAAGATCCAGGAAGGACCGATTTGCGTGACCACGACGTGCCCTGCGCACGGCTGCAAGGAGGTAGGTGCTGGTGCTTGGATGCTGGTGGTGGGGATAATGCTGACGGGTCTGTTGGACTGTGTAGGTGGTGAGTGACGTGATCTTCCAGAAGATCGTGAACCCAGAGGACTATCGCAAATATGCGCGTTATCTGCTGCGATCTTTTGTGGAAATTAACAAAGGGAGTCAAGTGGTGTCCGTCCCCGGGCTGCAGCAAGGCTATTACTAGCGCCGGAGGACTGTCGTCAGTGACGTGCACGTGTGGATGCGTGTTCTGCCTTCGCTGTGGCGAAGAGGCTCACTCGCCTGTAACATGTGAGCAGCTTTCCGCCTGGCAGGAAAAGTGCCGCAACGAGTCAGAAACGGCCAACTGGATCCTGGCCAACACGAAGAAGTGCCCCAAGTGTTCGGTGCGAATCGAGAAGAACCAAGGTTGCAATCACATGACATGCCGAAGCTGCAACTATGAGTTCTGCTGGATTTGTATGGAAGGATGGGACAAGCATGGTTCTGGAACGGGTGGCTACTACAAATGCAACCGTTACGACGCAGACGCAGAGACTGCCGATAATGATGCAGCCCGTGCAAAGGCTGAGCTTGACAGATACCTTCCACTACTACCAACGTTTCGCAAACCACTCTGAAGCTGGTAAGTTTGCGCAGCGAATGCGCGAAGGCACGGAGACGCGCATGATCGAGCTTCAGGCCAGTCACGGCGATTCGTCGTGGATCGACGTGCAGTTCCTGAATGCAGCGACGGAGCAGCTGATTGAATGCCGACGAGTGCTGAAGTACACGTACGTTTTTGGGTACTACCTCCCGCCTGGAAAGGAAAAGAACCTGTTCGAGTACCTGCAGGAGAACCTGGAGAAGAACGCTGAGCACCTGACCGGGCTGTCGGAGATGCCGCTGGATAAGATGAACCGCTCGGAAATCATCAACTATACGCGCGTGACGGAGACGTTCCTGCGCAACCTGCTCACTGGTGTCGAGGACGGCTTGACTTCCAACGCGCCGCTAGTGTAGGCTCATCTCTGTCCGTGTAGCCAAGGCGGCAGGCATTGATAGCTTCTCGGTATGCATGCACGCACGCACGCAATTGCTTTTGTCTCGGTTTTTATTTGCTCTGATATTAGGTAGGCTGGCGTTGTTGTTGCTCAGGGAGAGAGTCAGGACGCAGGCGTGGCGCCTCACTCACAACGATGACGCTGAGTATGGATGAATAAATGAAGTGAAATAAACGAAGTGGTCTTCATACCCGTGTTAGTTGGAAGTGTCATCTCGAAGCTAACTTCTCATGGATGGAGGGATCCCAGCACTTGAGTTACACTCGCCATGACGAACATCCACCATGCGAAAGGTGCCGTGACTGCGGTGCTTCAGGTGTGTCGGTGTCAACGCTCCATTGCCGTGAAACTCTTTTTCAACTTGTGATGGGCATTGCAAGAACTAGAGACGCAGTGAACATCGATCCAGCATTCAAGGTTCATGGTATTCATTGAGCTTTATTCACCTCACTCTAGATTCAGGTACTGAAGGCACTTCCGAAATCTCTTTAGTTTTTTTATTGGAGATCGAGGTGAGTATCCTTATCAACGCACACTGGATAGTCGGCACAGCAGTATGAGGACTACGTTTCCGAGGAGAAAAAAACAAATAGAGAACCCATGAGAACATACATGCCACGGTGTTTGCATACTTATATTAGAAAATCACCGCGGAACAGGCCTCACGAGAATACGCCGCATCATGAGGCCACCAGAGACACCCTATCTCGTCCGCTAAATCAATCATCGTCATCTCCACGCAATGTCCGAGCCGCTGACCGGATCGCCTTGCGTGCCACGGGCTCCTTGATGCCCACGAAGTTCAGATCTTCCATTTCAATGCCGGTCTGCGTGTACACAAACAAGGTTAGCACAAAGGATCGACTTCACAACTGTGATATCAACCACAACGCACCTCGCGGATGAAGTCGAGCGAATCGAACCCCTTCGCCTTGAGCATCGGCGTATATCTTTGGTAGCCGATCTGCTTCAGCCAGACGTAGACCTCATCTGCAAGGTTCTCCTCTGTCTCCGGCAGCTCCGGCGGTTCTTCGAACTTTGTCACACTGCTTCGACGCCTGATCTTCTTCGGGGCTGATGCATCTGAATTGGACTTCGGTCTTTGCTCCTGCGGCTTGGACTCCTCTTGGCACTGAGGCTGCTGCTTGCTGTTCTTGTTAAGGCTAGGTCGACTTGCATTGCTACTGCTGGCGCTGGTTCCTGTGGTACTATTATTCGGCAAGTCGTGCTCGCGCGCGTACAACTCGTTTGCATAGTCAATACCTTGGTTGATAAGCTCCACCCACAACTCGAGATCGCGTTTGGAAACCGCCTGCAGCTCACGCTTGATTTTCCAGTTGCTATCAATGACGTTAAACCGCAATTCCGGCATCTCCATTGTCTTCCAGATGCGGCACTCACGCAGCGATAGCGACGAAACAGGTGGAAGCGGGCAGCGCCACTCTGCATTTTGCTGTTGCTGTTGCTTCCAACGCGGTGGAACGTCAGTGTAATGAAGCTGGTCGTGGTCCACGATAAACCATTTCTCGCCCCATGTGCGCTTACCACGACGACTGCGTTTGAGGATAATGCCTTCGTGGTAAGGAGCTGGTGAGGCGGGCTGTGCTTGTGAGTCACTGTCAACGCTTTCCTCATCCAAGAACGGGTCTTTGACAATCTGCGAGCGCACATCACGCTCATCCTCGTCTGATTCCATTCCCATGGTATTGTGGCGGCCATTCGCCTGCAAAGTGTTGTCTTCCTCTTCGTCTTCTTCATCGTCGTCGTCTTCCTCGTCGTCGTAGTCATCATCCTCATCCTCATCATTTTCACCATAGTAAGCATCATCGTCCTCCTCGATCTGTGGCTCGCGCTCATCCGGTGTGAATGGAACCAGTTTTACAGCATCATGATGTGTGCTCCTGGTGTGCTTCAGGGAGTCTTTCAGAGTGCTGACGATAGTCTTAATACTAGGGCGCTCACTCGGCTCAAACGACACGCACTTCTCCGCAAGACTGGCGAGGGCTGGCGGGCACAAGGCCGGCAGTGCGTCACGGAACTCTGGCAGCAGCACTTGAAACTTGTACTGGGGCAGACGCATGAGAAACCCGTCTGAGTTGGCAACACGGCAACAGAGCATTTCCATAAGGACGACGCCAAAACTGAAAATATCAACACTTTGGTCGTAGTCCTCATCCAGGAACATCTCGGGCGCCATATAAGCGTCCGTACCGCAGTACGACTTGCGCCGCTGCTTGCTTGCGTCCGACTCGGCCCCTCCATGGGCTGTGGCAGCCACGGGCTTAATCTCCATTGCGAAGCCAAAGTCGCAGAGCTTGGCCCGATGCTGGTCGTCCAGCAGAATGTTCGAGGACTTGATGTCGCGGTGCACGATGTGCCGTTCCTGCAAGAACTCGATGCCTAGCGCAGCGTCCAGTGCAATGCGCACCATGCGGTGCCACCCGACGTGCGACTTCTTGTCGCTGCGAATGGCCTTGAGCAGCAGGTCCACGTCTCCGTTGTTCAGGTACTCACTGAGGATCCAGACCTGTTTGGCCCGGACGTTGTCTGCTGCTCCAGCGAACCGCAGCAGTCTCGGGTGATGCAGTTGACGTAGCACCTGCACTTCTCGCAAAACAAAGGCTGGGATGTTGCCCTCTGCGTCCTTGGGCTGACACTTGACAGCTACGTGCTGACCTCGATAGTCTCCAGCGTAGACGATGGAGAAGGCTCCTTTGCCGACCTCTCGGCCGATTTTCACGGCTGCAGGCTCCACTTGGAAGAGCACTTTGGCGTCCACGCCTTCCTGTTCAGGCCACTCTGGCTGCGTCTGCGGCTGCGACTGCTCCGGCTCCTGTTCCTCCTGCTCTTCCTGTTGATGTTCCTCGTGGGCTGTGGACTGCAGCGGCGCAGGTGGCGGCTGCTGCGCTTCCAGCTGCGACTTGAAGGCTGCAAGCGGCGACTTGTGCGGGTGCGGACGGCGCTGCGCGTACTCTCCGGCCAGCAGCACGTGGCGCTGGTTGGTCGACATGCTCGAGTCGCTCGAAGGGAGGGCGCGGCGGCGGTCGGTCACTGCGCTCGTCTCATTCACGCAGAAAGTCGCGGCCAGGCAGCGGCTCAGCATGGCGCTGCTCGAAGCCTCGTTTTGCTCCAGGGTGCTGCGCAACGGCCCGCTAATTCGGGACTGCAAGCCGCGGCTATTTATTTGGTGGGATGGGCGCGGCTTCTCGGAATAATGTTCGGTCAGGATGCAGCAGCCAATGAGAGACGAATATCAAGTTAGACAGCCAATGGGAGCGCCGATCAGATGGCGAATATCGCAATACAACATGGCTACAGCCGAGAACCAAATATGGCTACATTCGCCTTCTGTGGCGCCGTTCGACTCGATGGCGTCGCTGCCGCCGTTCGCTCGGCTGCGCCGCTGGAAACGCCGTAGATGGCGAGAGTGCATGAGGCCGAGTGGATGCACGCGGGAATGGCCGCAGCTGAGTGCGCGGCGCCGCCGCATAAACGACGTCGGAAGAGCGCGATCCACGCAAACTGATATTTGTTGGTGGTCACGCGTCGTTAGCGGAGACCTGCGCTCACTTGGAGCAGTTCGGGACCTTCGTCTTGGGCTCTACAGCCTGGCTTCCAGACAAGAGCGCGGAGAACACGCGGACAGCACAGAGCTCCGCCTGCTGTGGCCGTCTCTGCCTGCAGCAGATTCCCACGCCCCGTTTTCATGCGCTGCCTGGCAAAACCGCTCGCAGCCGCCACGGCGTGCAAGCGAGACAACTGATTGCGGGGTCTCGCTCTTTGTCCTCGTGCCTCATGACCGCCACCAATTGGCGCGGAAGAATGGGACGGCGCGAATTCAATTGTCCGAACGTGTTCTACCGCAGGCATTTTGGAGCTGCGAGATGTCGAATGTGAGAAGTCCCACCGTGCTGCGAAATGCTTAGCCAACTCGATGAAGCAAGGATCGTTTGTGATGAACTTGATGGTGGCGAAGGAATCGATATCCAACCAACGCACTCGAGCGGGAGTTGAGACTGTTTTTCTGCTGCTCGACACCACAGCCTCACTGCGCTTTAAAGCAGGCAATCGATATTTTGTCGTGGCGATTTAAAAATGTTCCTATGTTCCTATTCTGCTAACTTCGGCTCGCGACTAACACACGCAGCGCCGGCATGTACTCGGCGATAATGGCGGACACATTGAAGGTCACGTGGTTGAGCATCTGCAGGTTCGCCTCTGTCATGACACGGAACTCGTCGAAGCTGATGAAGCCGTCCTTGTCCAGGTCTACATCCTCCATCGTCTTGGCTACAATCGTCTCGAGGCAGTCGGAGGGGATATCGATGCCGTTCTCCTGAATGCACGCCTCCAGCATGCTCAGCAGCTCTTGTGTCGACAACTTCCCATCGCGATCAAAGTCTAGAATATCGAAAGAAACTGCAGCACAACAACAGGCATAAATACCAGAGCCACAAGCCTCAGCAAGCAAAAGACCCACATTTGATCTTTTCAGCCGTGCCACCCTTGGACGACAACACGGACACACTCTGCAGGAACTCGTCGAAGCTGATAAAGTTGTCGTTGTTGGTGTCGAAGAGCTGGAAGATGCGGTCCACGTACAGCGACTCCTTGATCGTAAATCCGAGCGCCGTCTGGAATTCGCGACGATCGATGAGTCCGTCGTCCCGTTTGGCGGAGCTGATGAGGTCGTAGTGCACGTAGAGAGCCACCACTTCGTCGACTGTGAAGTTGGAGCTGCTCGCGAACGCGGCCACTTGGTCGTCGCTGAGTTTGCAGGTTAGTGGAGCTCCTGCACAGCCGTCTACCGCACCTGCTGCTGCGCCCAAACTTTCCCTTGCAGTCGATGCTGCCGCCCCCATTGCCTAGCCACTATTTCTATTCAAGTGCAACTCGAAGTTGCGTCGTTTCGCGTCGATGCACACCAGACATACACCACATTCCGCTAAAACGATGGATAATTCAGCACCTCAATATCATTGGGTGAGTTAGCTGCGAATTAAGTGACTAGGAAGTTGTATGCCAGGCGTTGCTAGCCACACGCATATCGCCCATATCGACGGCCCCCGAGAGAGTGATGATGGCCATGCGTGTGCTGGCCAAGTGCCTGCCCGTGCGGCGTCTGCAGATCTCGGCGCTGCGTGCACTGTCCACGGAGGTCCCTCCCGTCGCTGCCAACGCGGAGTCTGCGGCTGCGAAGGAGCCAGTGGAGGAGATTTCGGAGGAGGAGCTCGGGAACTTGGCGGGTGTGCCGATCTCGCAGGTAAATGACCGTCTCGAGAGCTCTTTAACTGCTAATAGGAGGTGCTAACGACGTGTTGCATTGCTACTTGACCAGGCCACTGCCGCCCACCGCCTCAAGTTCTTCTCGTTCGCCAAGGAACAACAGGACCAACTCTTCCCCGAAGGTGTCGGCCGTCGCATGGACGACACGTTCGACCTCGTGGGCCACCGCCACATTATGCTGCGGGACAACACGCTGCAGATCATTTCCGCCATGAAAGGTGACGCTCCTGCTGCTATTTGAGCTGCTGCTGCTGTCCGGTAGACAGTACTGACGCTACGTCTTTTCGTGTCTTTTGCAGACTGGGAGACGGCCAAGAACGACGCTATTGGCGCCTACCTCATCGACGGCGAGCGCGGCACGGGCAAGTCCTTTGCACTGCACCAGATCGTGCAGTACGCGCGCGAGAGCAACTGGGTGGTACTCTACATCCCCAACCCGCGCTCGTGGATCCAGGAGGCTCCGTACGTGATGCAGTCGCCCTACCAGGAGGGCAAGTTCGACATCGACGTGTACGGTGTCGACTTGCTGCAGAAGTTCCTGCACTGCCATGGCGAGCAGCTGCGCTCGATCCCGCTGCGCGGCAAGTACGCCGACCGCTACTATCCCACGGACAAGTACGAGTCGAAGCCCAAGAACGCTGCCGACTTCAAGGATGCTGCTCTGACACTGCGTGATGTGGTTGTGGGCGGTGTCCGCGACGAGGAGCTTGCATGCCAGGCCGTGTGCGACCTGAAGGAGGAGCTGGCGCAGACCACGGAGTTCCCCGTGCTGATCGCCATCGACGACTACAACACGTGGTTCCAGAAGACCGTCTTTGGCTACGAAGGTCAGGACGTGGAGGCCGACGACATTTCGGTGATTGCTGCGCTCAAGGACATTGGTGCCAAGGGCTACGACGAGTCGCGCAAGCTCAAGAACGGTCTGTTCGTGGCCGCCGTGACGGAGAACTTCCCCACGAAGGTGCACTTCAAGCAGCAGGTGGACTACCGCAAGATCCGCTCCACCATGCGCGCGTACACGGCGGAGGAGCTGTCCACCGTCGTGTCGTACTACAACCAAGTCAGCTTCCTGCACGGTGCGTCTTGATCCTTGTCTTCTGTTGTCTTGAAAGTCTCTAATGAAAAAGTGTTTTTACTGTCCCCAGACAAGCCCACGGATTCGCAGCTGGCGTACTTCCGGCTCATGACCAAGTCGCTCCCGCTGCACGTGTTCGACCGCGCGTCCTTCTCTTAGATTATGGTGGGCGGCTACAGTACAAGCAGCGCAGTGTTAGACAGACTCAAAAAGGCAATGACCACCATGTTTACCCTTTTTATCTACGTTTTTGTATCCTCCTCCTTAAGTCCGAATCCCACCACTATCTCGCAGTTTGTATGGTGGTGACTTTCATTCCGCCTACCGTCCAAAAGCCCAACAGTCTAAACACTATGCAGTCGACGCCCGCGGCTCCGCGGTTGACGCTCACGGCCGCCGACGTGAAGAAGCTCATGGACGCGGCCTTGCGCATGCAGCGTGAGGGCCAGAAGCACCACCCCAAGTACCAGCAGATTGTAGCCATCCTACGCCAGTATCAGCAGCAGCATCGCCAGCAACGTCAGCAGACTCAGCAGAATCAGACGCCGCAGCCTCCTCTGGACGTAGCGGCCAACCCCTTCATGCAGCACAAGACGACGCTCTTCTCGGACAAACAACTCGAGTATCTGCACAATCAGATCCGCGCCTACAAAGCGCTTTGCCACTCGATGGACGCAGCAATTGCCCAAGCCAAACAACTCAACGGCTCGGGGCTCTTGGCGTCCATGGATCCATCCAATATGATGATGACGGGGACGACGTCAGTGCAGCAAAGTCTCCAGCCAATGGACCCGCCCGCTATGGAGCTCCTGACCCCCAAGTGGACGAGGGCAGCGCGCAATTTACTGTACATTGGCCCCAATTACTTGGACGGAGACCTCATTGGCATTGAGAACAAGGGCAACTTGGCCTTTGGACCCTTCAACATCTGCACTTCATGGCTCGGGATGAACGACGTGGCGCTCAAGATGCGCTACATGCACACGCTGCAGCAGTTCCTGACGTCCAGTCTCGAGAATCTAGAGAGCCACGCAGACCAACTAGACGAGAATGAGCAGCGCACGCTGAGAGATTTGCGTTGTGTGTTGCTGCAGCAGAAACTGCGGCGTCACGTGGCCAAGACGCACTCGACGCGGCTGGCGCTGTTGGGGGAACCCTCGGCGGTCGACAGGAAGTCGTTCCGACGTCGACGTCCGGTGTCCCGAGTGGAACTACAGAGCGACGAGCGCGAGAAGCGCAAAAAGTCGGTTGCTATGGAGAAGAAGCGACGTGCAGACCACCAGCTCTATCTGAAGGCCATTCTCAATCATTCGCGCGAGTTCTTCGCGTACCACAAGAATGTTAAAGCACAGGTCAGCAAGTCAGCGAAGGCGGTAAAGGGCCTGATCGACCAGCGTGCGTCCAAGGCGGAGCGCGAGGAAGATCGACAGGAGAAGCTTCGTCTCAAGGCACTGAAAGCCAACGATATGGAAGCCTACGGGAAACTTGTGGCTGAGGCCAAGAACGAGCGTTTGACTTATCTGCTGAGCCAGACGAACAGCTATTTGGACAGCATTCGCCAGCTCGTACGTCAGCACAAGCGGAAGCACCATGTCGTGGACGAGTATACGGCCCATTACGACGCTCACCATGAAGGGAACAAGGATACAAACGCAGATGATCAGGATGATGACCTGAACTACTTGGAGATTGCGTCCAAGGGGAGTTACCCCGGCAGCCTCTCATGCTGGTCGGTGGCGACCTAAAGGAGTATCAGCTGCGAGGTTTGCAATGGATGGTGTCTTTGTACGACAACCACTTGAACGGAATTCTGGCTGACGAGATGGGTCTGGGTAAGACCATCCAGTCCATTTCACTGCTCACGTACGTGACGGAGGTCAAGCACAATCATGGCCCATTCCTAGTCGTCGTGCCGCTGTCGACCTTGTCAAACTGGGTGAATGAGTTTAAGAAGTGGGCACCTGACCTCGTGATTGTTGTGTACAAGGGGCCCCCGCAGGTGCGCAAGGAGCTTCACAAACAAGAAATGGCGTCATGCCAATTCAACGTGCTTCTGACAACTTACGAGTACATCATGAAGGACAAGCACGTGCTTCGCAAGTATGACTGGCAGTACATTATTGTCGACGAGGGACATCGCATGAAAAATGCTCAGAGTAAATTCGCCATGACGCTGGGAAGCATGTACACTTCGCGCAACCGACTGCTGTTGACAGGAACACCGCTGCAGAACAGTCTTCCAGAGCTATGGGCTCTTCTCAATTTCCTGTTGCCGACGATTTTCGAGTCTGTGGACACGTTCGAGCAGTGGTTCAGTAAGCCGTTCGCACAGTTTTCGGGCAATGGCGAATCAAACGAGCTGTCAGATGAAGAACGCATGCTTATTATCAACCGGCTACATCAAGTGCTGCGTCCTTTCCTGTTGCGACGAGTAAAAGCGTCAGTGCTTGACCAGCTTCCTGACAAGGTGGAGAAGGTGCTTAAGTGTGAGCTTTCCGGATGGCAGAAGATTATGTACCGGCGTATTCAAGAAGGAGGCGCGCTGCTTATGGAAACCACTGATGGTGCAGGCAAGAAGAAGGGAAAGACAAAGTACACATCCAAGGGTCTGTCCAACGTCTTAATGCAGTTGCGTAAGGTGTGCAACCACCCGTACCTCTTCCAGACAAACGGGTACCAGATTGACTTCGATATCATTCGTTCATCGGGCAAGTTCGAATTGCTGGATCGCATGCTGCCGAAGTTAAAGGCTGCAGGCCATCGCGTACTGATGTTCAGTCAGATGACACAGCTGATGCACGTTCTGGAGGACTACTTTAACTACCGTGGCTTCCGCTATCTACGCTTGGATGGCTCTACGAGTGCAGACGAGCGTGAGCAGCGAATGTTCATGTTTAACGCATCCGACTCGCCATTCTTCATTTTCCTGTTGAGTACGCGCGCTGGAGGTCTTGGTCTCAATCTCGCCACTGCCGATACAGTGATCATCTTCGACAGCGATTGGAATCCTGCTATGGACGCTCAAGCTCAAGATCGCGCGCATCGTATCGGCCAAAAGAATGAAGTGCGCGTGTTCAGACTAGTTACAAACAGTCCCGTAGAGGAAAAGATCCTCTCGCGTGCTACTGACAAGATGAACATGAACAACCTTGTTGTGGAAGCCGGAAAGTTTAACAACCGCTCCAAGGAGGCCGAACGACGTGCAATGCTCGAAAGCCTCATCAAAATGGAGCAAGAGGAGGCAGCACACGCAGCTCATGGTGATGACGAGTCATCGACTGTGCTTCTGGATGACGAAATCAATGAAATGATGGCGCTGACAGACGAGGAACTTGCTCTGTATCACCGTCTTGACGCTGAGCGCAAGGCCCGTGAAGCTAAGGAATGGATGGATTATTGCAAGCAGTATAACATCCCTCACGCCCCTCGCTCACGATTAATGTCAGAGAAGGACGCTCCTGCTTGGCTTCGCGAGGCCAATGAGGTCATGGAACACGACATCGCTACTGGTAAACATGACAAGGATGCCTGGAACTTTGATATGGAGGCCGTGGCAGGGAAACCGCGTAAGCGCAAGGAAATGTCGTATCGCGACCAGTTCACCGACGCGGAGTTTGTAAAAATGTGTGAGGATGGAATTGATGAGGATGAAATGAAGGCGGCAGTAGCAGAAGAAGCAGCGGCGGTAGCGACGGCGACAGCGATAAGTCCCAAGGAGTCCAATCATGGTAAAAGGAAACGGGATGAGGATGAGGAGTATGTGGACCCTCGCGAAGATGACTTGGTTGACAACCCTAACGACGATGCATCACGGCGCGAACGCAAGATGCTGTGCTACTACTACCGCAAGGTTTACGATGCTGTGATGAAACTCAAAGACCCAACTGGACGGCCCCGCTCCGACTTGTACCTGGAGAAGCCCTCTGCTATCGACTACCCTGACTACTACACGATCGTGAAGGAGCCGATGGATCTGGCAACCATTAAATATCGCCTCGACAGGTATCACTACGCTTCCCACGAGGAGTTTGAAGGCGATTTTAATCTCATGGTGGGCAACGCACAGCTGTACAACCACCCGGAGTCGCTGGTGGTGTTTGATGCGCTGGAAATCGAAAAGTGCGTGAGCGCGAAGATGAAACCCCTCCACCAGAAGACGATGGAGCAGATTGCAGCTGCCTACGAGAAGGCCAAGAAGGACCACAAGCGCCGTTCCAAGGCACGCAAGGACAAGAAGCGGCGCCACCACTAGCTGTAAGTCAAGACGTCCACGCAACCTGCATTACTCCAGCCCAGTAGCTTACCGTACAAAATCTATCGACCTCTGTTTCAGTGTTCTTGTTTCAATTACGTGAAGTAGCCAGCGTCGATGGCGTCCGAGCTCGTGCCCTTGCTGTCCAGCACGCCAATGTTCCTGGACGACGGCGCCTCTTTGAACGTTTTGTACGTGCGCTACAGATGCAACAAAAAGTAAGTTCATGTCTTCCAGTTCCGTGAATCAAAACTCAACACGCACCTCCAGATGCTCGTCAACCGCCATGACAGCGGCCAGGTTTCCAAAGCGGTGGCAGTAGTTGGGTGCGCTCCAGACCGTGGAGAAGGTCTCTCTGAAGAGCACTTGGTATCCTTCCATACACAATTGGTGGGCACGCGCCATGTGCCGCAACTTGTTGGTGTGCAAGAACTTCTCGACCACGTCCTCTCCAAAGATGTATCCAGCTCCTCTCGGCGACTATCATCGTCCCAGCAACAATAACAATAAAACCCCTCGTCAGTCCTCTCTCCTCCCACCGCTCTCACTCTCACGTCCTCACCATATGAAAGCCCAATGTCTTGGAGTCTGGATCGGACCACACAATGTCTGCAAAGATGCCGTCGGGAGGGATCTCCTGGAACCGGTCGAGCATCCGCAGTTGGTCCAGATGATGCAGAGCCGGACTCAGTCCTCCATGGAGACAGAGCAGACTGTCGTCAATCAAAGCTCCCAATGGTAGAAAGTCAAAGAGCTCCATAAACGCCTTGTAGATCCGCACGTCTCCGTCGTATTTCTTCATACATTCAATCTGGAAGCCGTACACTTGCGTCGTCTGTCGGGACTCGTGGTTCCCTCTCAAGAGCGTCACGCGATCCGGATAACTGGCCTTCAGCACGCACAGAAGCGAAATGGTCTCGACGCTCATGGCGCCTCTGTCCACAAAGTCCCCTAGGAAGACGTAGCTCGTAGCGGGCGCTTGTCCGGACAGTTTAAACAGCTCCAAGAGGTCGTGGAACTGGCCGTGGATGTCGCCACAAACGGCCACGGGGGACGCCACATGGACCACGTTGTCGTCCTCCACCAGGAGGTCCTTCACGCGCTCGCATAGAGCCAACACGGCGTTGCCCTCGAGGTGTTCGCCCCGCTGCAGCCGCTCCAAGTGCCGTCCGTAGTGTGTCGTCATGACGAAATGATTGTGACAAATAAAAATAGGAAATTGGATTGTAGCAGTAGTCATAGTTAGGACCACAATTTTTAAATCAAGGAGTGGTAAATTAAGTAAATTAGTGCTTGGAGAATCAAGATGAATACTTAAGTACACTGTAGGATGGGGAAGTACTGTATTAATAGTTTAGGGATTGAGGTGGCAATTCAACGTGGCGCAACATCTGCGTGTTGAATCAAGTTACACATTGCAACTATTATAATGCGAATGGCAGATGGGTTGGAGGCCTCTCCTGCCAGTAGGTTGCCATTATGGAGGACAATACTCTCTACCAATGTTCATTTCTGAATTTGACAAGTCCAAGCTACGACACTCGAAGGACCAAAGTCCTGTGCTGAATCCCAATGGTCGTGAATATTGGCGATGTGGTGTCAACGCTCAGTACGCTCAAGAAACTCTGCGCAGACATGAAAGAAAGCCGACAGGCCTGCGAGATTGTTCGCTTGCACTTAAAAGAAATCCGCAAAGAGATCGAAAAGTTGTCAAACCCCAGCGAAGCACTCGAACGGTACAACGTCATTCTGGATGAATTCCAGAAATTCCTCGAGGAATACCGAGCCAAGCCGCGGTATCAGCAGCGGCTGGAGTACCAGAGGATGCTCCGCAAGCTCGAGCACATCTAAAAAGAAATGAATAGACTCTTCCAATCGATCAACCTCGATACAGCTGCACGGGTGGGCAAGATTGAGGGAATGGACGCAGCAATGGAAGGCTAGCAAGAGTGCCGTTGAAGCCCAAATGGCCATAACTATGGAGAACCACCAGATCCTTCGTGACGTGCAGGACAAACAAGCCTATATGTGTACACCTTGATCTCGACCCAAAACCAGCCGAAAAGGATCAAACAACGCAAGAAACCTCGGCACGTACAAAGGAAGATGCCTCCTGCGCTTGAGAGAGCATCCAGGACCAGTATGCCGCAGTGGTTTATTGCAGCATAACACGTGAAGTTCAATCAGGAAGCTTTTGGAGTTGGATCGTATGGGTCCGTGCACCTTGGTGTTTGGCGCCGCGTTTTAAAAGTGGTGGTTAAACAGCTTCACTCTTGGAATCACGAGATGACCAAGCACTCATGCGCCAAGGAGAATTTTGAGCAAGAGATATCCACTTGGCACCTCATGGATCACCCACACGTCCTTAAGATGCTCGGTGCGTGTCACTTGGCTTCTCCGCCATTTATCATCTGCGAGGATGCCATCAACGGCAACTTGACTGCCTACTTAGCTCGGTCCGAGTCGAATAAGCGACGTGTGTGGCGTCTTTTGTATGAAGCTGCACTTGGGCTTCAGCATATTCACCAGAAACGGATTGTTCACGGGAATCTAAAACTTTTCAACATTCTCGTTGATGCTGACGGTCAGGCCAAGATCTCGGATTTTGGGCTTCGTGCTGTGCGAAGGCTGGTGGGTGAATTCACGCCAAATAGACAACAGAGGCATGTCGAAAATGCCGCAGAGAGGTGGCGAGCACCCGAGTGCTTAAATGGTGAAATCTCCTTTGCATCGGATGTGTATTCGTTTGCGATCTGCATCGTTGAAGCACTGACTGGAAAACAAGTTGGCAGTGGAATTCTTGATAACTCCGAAGACTTGAGGGATGACGCTCGCAAACTTGTGGTCTCCATGATGAAAGACGATCCTAATGAGAGGATTCCAGTTTCGCAAGTTGTTAAACAGCTTGAAGTGTTTGCTCAAGTTGAACGAATGAACTCAAGTGTAGTCGATGGTACTCATAGTTCTGGGGATCGACAACGGTCCATTCGTTGTATTTTCTGCTCGGCAGCAGTCACTAGCAGGAGTGCAGCATGCCTGTCTTGTTCTAAGCGAACTACATCAGCCACCATTCCCAAGCTGGCGAAAAGGAACTTCAAAACAAAACCGAGAAAGGCAACTCAAGAAAAGGCCACAAAAGTACCAGGAATATATATATTATATATATATATATTATATAATATGGCTAAAGAAGCTCTTGCACCAGCTGACGCGACACCTGAAGTTGAGTCCACCTCAATCCAGCAGAAACTTACCCTGGTAAAACGCCCCAAGGCCAGGCGACAGAAGTTACGTTGTGGTTGACTGGGTGCGCTGTGAGCCTAAAGGAGGCACTGGTTACTATGCGCTGGAGCTTGCAAAGTTCAAAAAGCACATGCTGCCCGTGCAATTTGCGCTCAACTGCAGAACTTGCAATTTGGAGGTGAGGAACGGCTTATTTCACGGAGTTGAGCGACCACGGAATTGCCGAGTGTGTGGAGAGTTATTTTGCAGCGCATGCCTCAGTAGTATTCCCTTACCGGACACCTTTGGATCTGTTAAGGAGCGGAATTGTTGTGATGAATGTCAAGAAGCTTTAAAGGAGGAGACGATTGCTACAGCTGATGACGTGTTCCACCAGCGCAATGAACGGATCGCATGGTTCCATGAGACGATCGCTCAAAAGCGTATTTCCCGTGACGAAGTGGCTCTAGAAGCGCTCACTAGCGCTGGACAGTATCTCGAAATGTACAAAGGCACATACCAGACTCAAGATGTTGCTGTCTCGATGCTACCACGCTCGTATTATGCGGGTCTAGGTGCCGACTGGTTTCTCAATAACGTCGTTCAAGCTGCAAAACTGGATCATCCTCGAATTGTCAAATTTCTCGGAGTTGCATGGAATTCGCTCGATGATCTTTGTGCGGTGTGCGAGTTTGTCAGTGGCGGAAGTCTTCGTACGCTGCTATCGGAACGAAAGGCAAGTCGTCGCTCAAAAGGTTTCAGCAAGTTTAAAGTCCGCGTTGCTCTACAGGTCGCACAAGCAATTGCCTTCATGCACTCGCTTCGCATTGAGCACAATGACATTCGGCCGGAAAATATCATGCTAACAGACAAACTCAATGCGAAACTTGCCGGATTCACCGCAGCCCGACAGTAAAATCTCGGAAAAGTGCTGACATTTGGCTTGCTGAGGCACTTGGTGGTTATCCTGACGACGGAATGCTGCCGTGGAAATCGCCCGAACTACTTTATGGCCCATCATTTTTACTTACGGAGTTTGGAAAAGCAGACATGTTCGCATTTGGCGTGCTGCTGTCAGAGCTTGACATGCATGAGTTGAAGTACAGCTCTGGTACAATCCCCAACAAAATCCAACGTGACGATGCTTTTCGCTTGAAAATGAATGGCAAGATGGAACCACAATTTTCTGCCGAAGAAATTGGAGTACACCACGACAGATTCATTGGTTCAATGGCTGAGGTCGTCACTGCTCTGGCTAGGGCATGTGTCTCGATTAGCCCAAGCTCTCGACCCACCGCTGCAAACGCTGTTTCTACGTTGGAGCGTGCGTTGAGAATGCCTCGAAACTGAAACCGCATGACGCACTACTATGATTGATGTGTAGGAACGTGCTCTTGGCGAATATCTTTTCACCAACTCACGACCATGACGTACTAATGCTTTTTTTCCTCTTAATATCTGCGAGAAAAGCAACTTACAATTGGGGAATTTGGTTTTCTACTGCCTCGGACCACAAGCACTCAACACTGGCACAGACATGCAGTTTAATTTGTTACCAACTCGGACAGTCGAAGATACAAGCCATTACGCTTGAGACCGTTTCCTGAAAATCATCGGGTCCACTTCAGCTTGCCAGTCGAATGGTTGATATTCGAGTGCGTATCCAATGCACTCTTCATTTCTCGTTGCATGAGGCATAATGTAGGATGGAGGTTCCTCTAGTCGAGAGCAGCCCAAGTTATCTTTTCACCCCACTGGGCTCTCTTTCCATTCTCCAATTCACCAACTCGACGCAAGAGCTCGAGTACTGGACCAACTGACAAACCCGTGCAGATAATTCTCTCAGCGCTATGGTGATGGTGCTGAAGCCGATGACGGCAGTTCTCGCGGTCCTGCTTGCGGGTCTCGTATTGGCTTCTGACGATCAAATGCAACAAAACATTGACACTGGTTCGCTCCAACAAGACGTCATCGAGCAATATGATGGTTCCGTGGAGCAAGATGAGGTCTCTGTGCAGCAACAAGTGACGGCCAAGTCGACCATCGAGGTGTCAGTTCATAACGACGCAGTGTACTCCATTCCTTCGTCACGAGGACCGATATGCTCTGGAAGTGGTGACAATACCCCATCTGGAAAAGTGTGTCCGCTCAAGGGTGACATCGCAATCGTGGACTGTGTCTCCGGTCTTCAGTCGTACACCGACTCTGGGTGTGTCGCTCCTGTCGATGCAAAGTGCGCTATCGTTTCGGGCTCTTTGTGGGGCTGCACATTTCCTAGTGGAACTTCTCTTCGTGGCAGCTACGATGACACTGTCGTAGCGTCCGGATCGAGTTCTAACTACGAAGACGTCGAAGTCACTTTTCCTATGGTGCAGCAAAAGGATGACGACGAGGTGGTCTTTCCTACACAGGAGGAGTACGTGCAAGATTCGGGAACGCAAACTGCAGGCGAGTTAATTAACGACTCAAACGAACAAGGGTGATGTGACTAGTGCTTCGGCCACAACGATCTCATCCCAAGCACAAAAAGGTGAAGACGGAGAGACCCCGTGCCCGAAGCTTGAGCTCGCTGAAGAAGTGGTGGACACTCCTCGTCCGACACCGCACATTCGATCCGAATGTGACGTTGAGGTGCATGCAGCAAGTATCAACAGCAAGGACTCCTATCAGTCCGATCAAACCGCCTCAGTCGTCAATACTCGTGTCAAGAACGTGTACGACTCGCAAAGCGATAACGCTGTTGAGACGACCGCCATTGAGTCAGATACAAGCACTAACGATGCGAACATGGACACACAGCAGTCGCAGCAGACAGCCACTGCCAACGACAACGAGCCTCAATTGGATCAGACCCAGACCCAGGTCGACGATGACAGCCAGATCGAGGCCGTGTCAAACCCAGGTCGGTAATGGTGCGATTCCGTCCAAGTCTGGTACGAAAGGAGGCGACGGCGATGAAAGTCAACGGGATCAGGACAATTCTAGTTCTAAGTCTGAGGTTGATCAAGACCAGGACAGTCAGAGCGCGCCCTCATCGAACTCTGGTAAGGAGGATAATGTGGACAAGCCCAGTCAGGACGGTGATGGCGTCGGTTCCATTGACAACACTGCGTCCAACCCTGGAAAGGGAGCCGACTCGGTGGATGTAGGCGACAGTGAAGATAGTCAAGATGTGGCTGGTTCGAAAGGCGAAAAAGCGGGTAAGTACAACGACAATGGCAGCACTGAAAGCCAGGATGCAGCTGCCTCGAATCCTGGCAAAGGTGACGAAGATGGTCAAAGTGATACAATGCATCTCCAGCGATAGTCTTGACGCTGCCTCTCAGCTTGGTAAAGCAGACGACAGCAGTGACCGTCAGGATACTACCGCTGCAAAGCCTGGAGAGGGAAAAGAGAGTGGTGTGGCAAAGTTTTTCGGAGAGCCCACGACTGAGCTTCCGGCCATTGAAGACCAAACAACGGAGACACCACTCGAGGGCCCAACGACAATTCCTGTCGAGTACCTCACTGAGGAGACGCCTGTCGCTCGCATGCTGGAAGGAGCCCAAAGAATCATTCAGGAATGGCTGGATGCTCTGAAGAAGCGACTGTAAGCTCCGCGGGTAGCTCAAACTCGTGGTTCCGATGAAGCAATAGCTCGCTTTGAGTGTCGTTCGAGTTGCATCTGCGCTCTGCATGTAATACACATTGTACATATCCTCAGTCCCTTCCTGCCGAGACCTTCGTACCAATCCTTACGACGCTCAGACATTGCGTATTGCTCGTGGAGAGATGCAAACTCTGCTAAGATGGTGAGAATTACCAGCGGCGCATGTTGAAGTGGTTGCACTCAGACAACCACTACGCGACCGCGTCAGCCGAGATAGACAACACCAACTACCACGACGGAAAATTCTTGCGCTTCAACGTGGCTGTGAAAGGACGTAAGTCGCAGATGGCACGTGGGCTCCAGTGCACTTCAAAGCTGCTCGTTGTCTTCGATGTCTGCGAGCTCACAATTGCATTAACGTGCTGGACAACAATCAAACTTCGGCCATGAGCAGCTCCGAGTCCTTCCGTCGTCGAGACCTTCAACCTCACCAACGCGTCAACGAAATCAACGACCGTTCGAGCTACGAAGTGCGTCAAGTGACCGAGTTGGACGTCCTCAGTGCGATTGGGTCTGTTGTAAACGCACCTGGAGGACGAGGAGTTCTTGAGTTCACGCAGTGCGAAGTCACGCGGATGAAGTGGCTGCGTCTGATCGAACGAGCTTTGCTGGAGCGCCATCTCAAGCGTCTGCTGCAGTTTGCTCCGTCACTCGAAGACGCTTACAGTCACTTGAATGATGCGTCGGATATCGGGCTTGGCGAAGGTTTGAATGTCTACAAGGCGCTGATTCATTTTACGGTCTTTGCGTTGATGCAACGAGAAACACAACACACGGAGGAGCTTCAGAATGTTGCCAAGAGACCAGGACGAGTACTACAAATGTTGTGCTGTGCGAGACAGAAAGCGTTGCACATACTGGTGTCGTGGCTGCTTGATGAAGATGCTGGAGACTTCCAGCAGTTGGCAGTGCGATGTGAAGTGCAGCCGAAGGTACTGGGCATGCTGCGAACATCCGTGCGTCAGGAGATGGAAATGACTCGTGTGTTCATTTCTAAGTTTCTGCAAGTGTTGAACAAGGAGGCACCGAGTCCAGAAATGCCCATGGTCACACACGTTCCTGAGACGTTCATCTGTGAGGGAGGCAACACCGACAAGAGAGAGATGGTTTTGCTTGACATTGAGCTAGGCAAGCTTCAAAGTTCCTACGGAGCAACTCACTGCAGAAAAGAAGCCGCGAGGTCTGCTGTTCTGGAGGACACTCTAGACCCCTCACTACGGTGTCGAATCTCCACCGACAACGCCACCGGCACTGCATTCCAGTGGCTTCCCACAGACTTTTACGTTGGCGTTAACGGAGACGTGGCAGTGCGATCTCCACTTCATGCATCGGTACACCCGCATCAGTTCCCAGGACTCTACGCAGCTATCCCAGTGTTTCTCCAGCACCTGGTACCGCTCTTCGAACGTGTGCTGGGCAGCATCGCAACGCGCGACCCACCGCCACCACAACGGGTTGGTCTAGGATCGAGACAACCGAGAGGAAGCCCCCAAGTAACTCCAAGCAGAGTCTGGTCTCTCCGAGATCGACAGCTGCAGGTAGTTGTGAAGTTGTCGACAATCCATCTCGATGCCGATCATCCGGTCTTTGACGAGCACAACCACGCAGATTTTAACCGAGGCTGGCAGCTCGAAGGCGACAACCACGAACACATCGTCGCTGTCGGCTACCACGTGCTGCGTTCCCGAAACACGACTACTCCGAAGCTTGCCTTTCGTGCATTCGGCCACTACCCAACATCTCCAGAAGATGCATGCGCACCCTCACAAGAAGACGTGTTCTTGGCTTTCGGGGAGCGAACCTCGAGCTTCTTTGGCGGGAGATATGGGCGACAATTCCTACAACCGTGGGGGTCATTAGCGCTGCACGAAGGTCGGTCAATTGCAGCGCCTAACTTTCTCGCTCACCGTTTGGAGCCTTTTGAGTTGCTGGATGCTGCGGACCCTGAAGGTGGCGACCTCACGTGGGCAACTTTCTACCTCGTGGATCCTTCTCGAGAACCCATCGTGTCCACACGCACTGTGCGCTCCGGCGAGTGGCAGCAAACACGGCGTTTCGTACAGGGCAATGTGGACATGATACGATGCAGCTCCACACATCCGTTTCTCCCGGATGAAGTCGCCAGACAAATCGCCGCCTTCGCCTTCAGTCACATCTCCGAGTCCCAGGCACAAGTCACTCGTGAGCAACTGCTAGCAACTCGACAGAAACTTCAGGAACTGCGATTCATGACGCCCTCTCTACGACTGGACAAGATGCAACCTCTGCAGCTCAAGACCTGAAGTTGAAGTTACAGGTAACTTCAGTTTTCAGCTAAACCTCACGAACAGCATGTCGAACCTATCCAAGTCCATAACTCTTCAGTCAATTTCACGTTAAGACAATGTGGTGGTATGGTACATGCGCTGGCTGCTCTTGTCGCGTCTCGGACGTGGCTCCTGCGAGTAATTGGGTGGATCTGCGGCCCTTGTCGTCTACCTCTGCGTCTCCTCTATCTGTCCGCCAATCAGGGCCTCGTCCAGGGCTCTACACCGCCCGCCACCGCCTCACGCAGGAGCTCGTGGCGCTCAAAGTCCTGGACCGCCGTCTGCTGCGTCAACGCGCCACGCGTCGTCGTCTCCGCCAAGAAGTGCGCGTGCTGCAGCTGTGCAGAGGCCACCAGAACCTCCTGACGCTGTACGAGGTGAAGGCGGTGGGCGATCGCGTGGAATTGGCCTTTGAATTGGCAAGAGGCGGCCACGTGCTGCTGAAATTGCGCTCTGAACGAGACGCCAGTCGCGTACTGCAACAGGCTGCACGAGGCCTCGAGTTCCTGCACGAACGGGGCGTCGTCCATGGAGAACTGAGGCCGGAGCACCTGCTCTTCAGCGACGACGAGCCGGACGCGCGCGTGCTGCTCGCTGCCTTTGGACGCGCGGCGCCGTGGAAGTCGCTGACGCTGCGGTGTCGCCCCAAGACCAGAGGGTTCCTGTGGGACGACGTCCACCACATCAAGTTCCTGCCGCCATTTCTGCTGAGACGGAAGAACGGACTTCAGGGGACGCAACTGCTCAAAGAGGACGACGGAGGACGTCTCATGACCAATTGGAGAGAAGCACAGCAAGTGGACATTTGGGCGTTGGGTGTGACGCTCTACGTCATGTTGTGTGGGAGCTTCCCGTTCGGTAGTGGAGATGGACGAGAGGAGAATGTGGTGGATATTGAACGACGAGTGCTGAGGGACAAACTGACGTTCCCGGAAGAAGGAACACTGCTGAGTCGTGCTGCGAAGGACCTACTGCGTCGGTTGCTGGAGAAAAACCCAGATGCTGCTATGAGTATTGAAGATGTGGTGATGCACCCGTGGCTTAATGGAGGGGTAGCACCTGCAGTCAGTTGGAGTGCCGATATGCTCTTGCAGCATGATCTGTTCAATACTCGCTACGATGAAGAAGTGGCTGCTGTCGCGTACCGACCATCAGTGTCAACCAATTCCATCTCTAATATCGTAGGTGAAGGAAACAATCAGGCTGAAGCAGGATACGGGCCTCCGAGTGGAGCCAGCACGCTGACGAGTGTTGATGGAGCTCGAAGCAGTCTAGGAGGAGGCGGGGTCGTGCTCAAGCGGGACACTCTGGAGGTGGAAGCAGAAGAAGAGGAAGCGCGGCCGTCCTTCATGTCCACACACGGCAACCAGCTCGTATTTGATGAAGAAGCACAGCAGGAGCGTCCTAGTGCTGATTGCTTCATGCGCCTCGCCAGCCTTGAAATGGGTGGAAACAACATGGGAACGAATAGTGACGATGAAGATGTTGTTGCCGATCCTGGAATGAGCAGTTCTCGCGGCGGTACAACCAGAGAAACGAATGCTGCTGGTAACGACAAGCCGATGACACGCCAAAGGTCATTAGACAAGATGTGGCAGGTCTTGCTACGGCAGCGTCGTTTCTTCTCCTCCAAATCGCTGAGTAGCGGCTCCAGCAACGATAGGTCTTAACTTTCGGAAAGTGCAAGCGAAGCATCGAGAGGCATTAATTTTTTCTTTTGTTACGCTGTGCCTGAAAAGGATCATGATGAGCGCTTCGTACTGCACGCTTGTCATCAGCATTCTAGCAAGGTTACAGCTTTGGACCGAGAGATCGAGCTAGCACGTCCAGGTTCGACGCTGCAGACGGCTGGAGATAAACGAGTCGATTCATGCGCGGCTGAAGTACTGCAAATGACGCTTCGGTATCTGCTCGCTTAGTGAACGAGGTGCTGTCTTCATCTTGGTTCTCCTTTGCGTTGCCCTTTTCAGCCGGATTGCTGCGTTCTCTTAGTTTCTCCATGGATTGCCGTTCCTGTTGCTGCGAGTCATCCTCTTCCTTGTCGGGATGGCCTTGTCTAGCTTCGTAGTTATCCTTGCGGTTTGCTACTGCTTGGTCTGCACTTTGTCGAAGCAATTCGTTGTAGTAGAAGTAGATGGAGGCCATCCTAGCTGCTTGTTCGCAACGCCGAGACTCGAAACAGCTATGGACCTACCACCAATGAGAGAAAGAGCAATGCAGACTAGAACACGCAGCCTATTTTTCTGCAGCACTCGTTTTAGACTCTTCACTAGTACAACTGCGAGGGCGTCGCTGACCCTGTGCTGGCTGCAGATAGTCGTCGAGGCGGTTCCAGTGCGCGTTGGCGCATGGCAACTACACACTCGTTAATCTTGAAAAGCGCTTGCTTCTCAGGACTATCGTGATCAGTCCGTAAATCTTCCACATGCTGGATATGTGACTGCACATCCACCTCCAGCGCTCGACGAAGGTCGTCCACAATGAAATTGCCCTCGCCGCCCACGGCACTTAGCACATTGTGAAAATACCCCAGGTCCGCAGCCAACTGCTGTGCACCCATCTCGGACAGTACTGAAATGGAGCACACGGTACGCAAGAACGCAGCAAGAGTACCGCTAGCAACCGCAGCAGTCCACAAATCCACGAACTCTGTCGCCGTTGGCACTGGTTCTTCAGGTGCTGGCTTGACTTCCGATCCAAAAATGCGCTGACAAGTCGCGAGTTCGGGCAGTGTCAAGTGCAGATTTTGACCGAGGCGACTCCACTCCACTTGCACACAGACTTCATGAGCTCCACGTGATGCCACAAAAGCATGCTCGAGACTGCTGCTCTCTGCAAACGGCTCAAGTTGCGGCAGAAGCGACAAAAGGAGATCGGCTACCATGGTAATGTAGTCTTGAGGAAGCATGCTGAAGGTCGGTAGATCGCCCAGGGCTGCGTCTGGCATCTTGCGCCAATTCTGCAATCAACATCACACAACGCCATTCGTCAAACTTGTGGGTAATCAAAATTATAGTCTATGCGGCGTTGACGTACCTCGTTTGCAGGCAGCGTCTCCAATACCCGAGCAATGGGTAGAAATACGGTATCGTACGTGAAAAGCTGTACATCCTTCGTCCACGAACGGACAGCGCGCTGAGCTTCATCAAGTAGCTATATCAATTTTCAACCGTACATGCGCGTGGTCAGCCACAAAATTTTACAATAGAAAGAGTCAACATCGTATGCGTACCGTAGCTGCGGGATATCGAGGCGAGGTAGCATCAAAACTCGACGACCCCGTAGCTTGATCTAGCAGCTCCATTTCGAATTGGTGAAATTCCGACTGACGAGTTGCGTCTTCGTCGCGCAGCCACATTTTTGACACCACGGCAACGAGCTTTGTCGGGTCGACGAGGTCCGCCAGTACGATCCTCATTCCATTGTGATTCTTCTTGCGGCGGCTTCGAGGTGACGAAGATCCTGATGTCTCACTGATAAACTGAGCGAGTTGTTCACGCATCCTTACCCGTATCCGACTGTCGACGGCACAAAGCTGCGTTTCCAGAGTTCCACAAGACTTCAGAAGCGCTAGGGATGCGTGGAATTGACTCCAGTCAGGTGAAGCGACCAATAATCCACCGTTGGGCTGACCCGTAGTCTCTGCCTTACAGTAGTTGCGGACGGCTGGTATTGTCGCGCTCAAGGCCAGAGTGAATTGCTGCACAGCAGCGCCAACGGCTTCCACCGCTTCAGGGAATGCAGCTCCACCTGTGAATTCATAGCATTGCTGCAGACTCTCGTCCACAAGTGCCCATGCTGTTTCAGACGCTTCTTCAAGGCGCTGGGAGAAATCCTCAAGTGGAGCAACATCCACTGCGTCTCGGACATCCTCCTCAAACTCCTCTCCAGGCAGTTCTTCATTTTTTGCCACGTTAAACACTGGTACCAAACGAAGCAGCGCGTCGGTAAGCACTTCACTAGTAAAGCGTGTGTACTCCGAGAAGTACAGTTTATAAGGCTCGAAAACAACGCGCAGAATCCCTTCAGCACTCGTCGCTGTACCTTCATTTTCCGCCAAAGTCACGCCTAGTTCATTTTCCAGGGACCGAAAAAGGTGCACAACCTGGCCAGCAAATGTGCGTGTTGCATGAAAACAGCTTAGCAACCGATCAAGACGGAAGTCCGATCCCGAGGGGCCATTGCGTACAATACGATCTCGAAATGACTTGGTAAGCGGCTCGAACGTGTTGTGTAGCAGCGAAAGTAGCACATTAATCAGCATACCCGAGCCAAAGATCTCGCGTGCGTTCCTACTCTCGCGTTGCAGCATGCGCAACACGTCTCCATAAAAGTTCTCCAGCCAGCTTGCAAAGCTGTTCTCCGTTGCGTCGCTCTTATCGTCCACTTCCGTCTGCATCTCGTCACTGAAAGCGAACCACACACGATGGACGTGTGCCGGTCGTGACCGACAGAACTCTTCTCGCACAAGATGCGCTCGATCCACACTGTCCAGCACGTCCAGACACCACTTGAGAGGCGCGACATCTCCCAGCTCGTCCTCCTGGAGCTTGGTGGCGAGTCTTGGCTGCACCGCCGCTTCAATCTGGACGCAAAGTCTCTCCATGGTCTGTTTACGGTCCCAGGCCCCTGGGAGGTCCTTCAGAACGTCCAGACTCGTGTGCATCTCACGCACGCGGTCGGCCAAGTGGTGTGCGTCGTTGTGTTCTCTGTTCTTAAGCTTGGCGTCGCTCTTCCAGGTCTGAGTCAGCAGCGTCGGGTCCTCCACTGCTGCAAAACAGGTTCGGACGTTACGTCCCCATCTCGCAGCCTCCACAAGCGCTTGGGAGCAACTCTGGAGACGGCGTTTGGCCTCGTGCAGCGTCACGAGATGGCTCAGATCTTGGCTGGAAGAGGCGGGGGACGTCGCAGCGACGGACCCAGAAGCGCAGACTTGGTGTACAGCGTCTAAGCGTCTGGAGAGAGGCGTCGCAGCCTCTTGCAGCCCCTGGAGACGCGTCTGGAGCGTGGGGGCCGAGAGCGAAACGTGTTGCAGTGACGCGTGCAGCGTCTGCGCCAACGTCTGCGAGCGCAGCGCCAGTTGCGGCACCAGAGAAGCGAGAGCCGACGCGTCACCCGAGCGAGAGGCCAGCGCCTCCTCCACCCACGCGAAGGCGTCGAAGGACGAGGAAGCGGACGCCGCCGCCTCGAGCAGCACCGAGTCGTCCATGATCAAGTAGTTGTTTCGATAGGCTAGATGTAGGCTATTGGATAGGTGAAAGCGCTTCAACTTTGCCTATACTCAAGCCAAGGCTAGCGATCGGAAATGATAGCTGTCCACCCGAACTCGACAGTCGAAAGTGATCCTGTCAACTCAACTGCCACTTCAGAATCTCCTCCTTTTTGGACCGCACAAGTGTAATCATGGGCTTCCTGCACAACATCACGGGTTCGGTCATCGCGCTCTCGCTGGCGGCTCTTGTGGCCCACTACACGGAGCTACAGCTCTACGCTGCTGTGAGTGTGGGTGTCCAATGGCTCTCGGCGCTGCTGTACGCCATCCCCAAGCAGGACGAGCGCTTCTTCGACCTCACAGGTTCCGTCACGTACGCGATCGTGTCGCTCTTGGCCTATACGACCAACGGCTCCGTGTCCTGGAGAGAGTCGCTGCTTACGATGCTCGTGTGGCTCTGGTGCGTGCGTCTTGGCTCGTTCCTGTTCCTGCGCATCAGCGAGTGCGGCGAGGACAAGCGCTTCAAGGAGATCCGCGTGAATCCGCTCCGGTTCCTCGGAGTTTGGAGCATCCAGGGCCTCTGGGTGCTGCTTACGGTGCTCCCAGTGCTGCTCACACTCAAGCACGGCGTTCACGACCCACATGTGTCGCTTCTGGACATCGCTGGCGTCTCTCTCTGGGTCGTGGGGTATGCCATGGAGGTCACCGCCGACTACCAGAAGACGCAGTTCCGTCGCAACAAAGACAACAGAGGCACGTTCATTCAGAGCGGACTGTGGTACTACAGTCGTCACCCGAACTACTGCGGAGAGATCATGATGTGGATTGGGGTCTTTGTTGTGAGTGTGCAGACACTTCCAAGCATGGCGCTGCAATGCTGGGCTGCTGTGAGTCCGGCTTTTGTGGCCTTTTTGCTACTGTTTGTCTCGGGTATTCCTCTGCTGGAGCAACAGGCGGAAGAGCGCTGGGGAGGAATAAAGGCTTACCAAGAGTACAAGACGCACACCAGCGTGCTCCTGCCAATGCCAAAGCGCAAAACGAAAGCCGCGTAATTACAGTCGACTGCTAAGCGATGAATTCAATTTGAGGGAGTATCAGTGATACAGTGCTGGCGGTTAGTATACTGCCACCCTTGTTTTTCGCGATATTTTAAGCAATACGAGGCTTTATTGCACGTGGCTGAGAAGCGCGCGTTAAACCGAAGCGAACGCCACTCGATTCAGGTCAATCGGTCATTTCCTCCCCCCACCACAGAAAAAAACGCCTCCTTTGCTTGGGGAGGCTGGCGGTTAGTATACTGCCGGTGCGTATTTTACAGCCAAGGACGCGTTGTTTTGGCGTGTTCTGTTAATATGATGTTGTACAGCATCGTACAAGTGTACTAACATATTGTGTGTGCATGTATTGGTACTAGCATGCCTAGAGGAACCAAGCTCACCCAAGAAGAGCAGCATCGTATACTAGCCTTTCGCGAGGCAGGACTATGCGAGCGAGCAATAGCGCAGCGCGTACGTCGCTCTCGACCAGTTGTACACGCGCTCCTAGCCGATCCAGAGGGCTACACGAAGTCTAAAAAAAGGCCCGGACAACCCAAGAAGTTGACATCGACAGCTCACCGCCGACTGCTCCGTGAAGCTTCGAAAGGCAAGCTGAGTTCTGCTGAGCTCAAAATGGCCTTAGAGCTACCGGTAACAGCACGGCGGATCCGTGAAATCCTACAAGCGGACCCTAACATGAAATATGAAAAGCGTAAAGCTTCCCCCGTGCTAACAAAGAAGCACAAAGAGGCTCGTCTCAAGTGGGCTCGTGACAAGGTGACGTGGAGTGAAGAAAAATGGGGAACCTGCGTCTTTTCAGATGAAAAGAAGTTCAATCTAGATGGACCGGATTGTATGCAGTACTACTGGCACGAGTTGCGCCGCGAACCTGAAGTCTACTCTACTCGCCAAAGTGGCGGTGGGAGCGTCATGGTCTGGGCTGCATTTTGTGCTAGTGGTAAGTCCGAACTGGTGATTTTGGAGGGCAATCAAAACAGCGAGCGGTACATTTACACGCTCTCTGAACATTTGCTGCCATTCATTGACCGACTGTACGGTCGGGACTGCGTTTTACAGCAGGACAATGCGTCCATTCACTCCTCGGCCGCCACGAAGGCGTTTTGAAGGAGGAAATTGTCGATGTGATGGACTGGCCAGCCAAGTCACCGGACCTAAATCCCATTGAAAACATGTGGGGAGTACTCGCGCGTGCCGTCTACGCTCAAGGACGGCAGTTTCGGACGAGAGAAGATCTCATTGAAACAATTCAGGCATCTTGGGCAGCGATCGGAAACGACCTCATTAAAAAGCTGATTCAGTCGATGCCGAGGCGCTGCATCGCTACGCTAGAGCTTCACGGTGCTAAGACGAAGTACTGAACGCAGTAGATCTCGCTTTAGTCGAACTGGCAGTATAGTAACCGCCAAAGAGGCCAACTTCAACTTCACCTTTTCCACAATTGCAGCAAGACTACATGACCGTTTCGAGTTCGGTTTAACGCGCGCTTTTCATTGGTCTCAGCCACGTGCAATAAAGCCTCGTATTGGTTAAAATATCGCGAAAAACAAGGGTGGCAGTATACTAACCGCCAGCACTGTATGTATTGAGGCGGTCTACCAGAGTGACTGTTTTTTTTGGGTTCGTAGGGTTTTCTCGTTGATGGACTGCTGCCATTTTGAGGTTCCTTGGCAGTTGTTCCGCGCTGATCACAAATAGAGGACCCCCCCAAAAAAAGTTGTTCCGCGCTGACTTCGTCGTTGATGATGAATCTGTTCGTTTCTTGTTTGCGGGCTAGACCTCTGGCTTCACTGAGTGCGTTCCGCGTTGGCTTGATCCATTGGATGGCCAAGAAACAGTCAGCTGGGTGGGGATTCATGCTGTCCTCATTCTCTGTTGGTTCCAGTCTTTTTTCCGTAGCGGTGAATTCAATTTTGCTTTGTGGTATTGATTTTGAATCGGCTGGTGCTACCGCCCATGTTTTTCATTAGGGCTCGGTCACCTGAATCATGGTAATGCCCATATGATTCACCACCATGATGTCCACGAAATATATTACGGAGTGAGGTATTTTATTATAATTATGTGTTCACCATACCATGTTGAGCCACGGCCAAAACATGTTTGCAGCTACACCTGAAAATTGAAGATTGAAGGCGATTCCGGGCTGCCGGACCCTTATACTACATGAAAGAAACTACTTTATGTCATAAGTGTTCATGTATTTGCCATACCGAACCATGGCTAAATCATGTTGCTAGGACGACGTGCAAATTGAAGAGTGATCGGCTGGCTGAGATGTCGGCCAAAAATCGCACTCATCTGTTTCATAACCCAAAACTACACTATGTCGTGTACCCACCAACCATCTATGTCGCTGCATGATCAAAACATGGGAAAACATGAACACTCAGCATGTAACATGCAAAGTACATGTATTCATCGTCATATCTGCGCTTCCTAGTCCACGGTTGCTTTGGCATCATTACTAGCTCCACCACCGCTCGCAGAACATCCCACCGCCGGCGCGGAAGCCCAACCTCCGTAAAATCGCTGCCCACCTCCTTGACAAACCGACGCCAGAAGAATAAGCAGATTAACAGCCCGCAATTATCACTGTCCTTTTGGATGGGGCTGTGCGCGGAGACGACTTGATATTCTTGTGGGAGACCCTTTCGCCAAAGCTCTTCAGCTAGCTCTGCCAGGAGGTTCTGATTCGCTCGCTTATTGTCATAGCAGTAGATACTCGTCTTTTGTCGATCAACGACGGGACGCGTCCAGTGGATGCCGTTGATATTGACAGTAGCCTCGCAGATCTCCGGACCGGAGACCCAAGGTCACTTTCGTATCAGACCGGCAAAATTCATCATTACTGGGGAGACTCGAGATCTTGACGATATGGTTGTCATGCAGATCACATGTATTACCGCGTAGATCTGGTAGCTTGCTAACTTGATCTACCAAGTTCTCATTCACAAATGCATAGATGTAATATCTAGTACGCTCGGCTCGTATCGGATTTCAACCCGACGAGCGTCCTAGTTTAACATCTTCTCCGCCATCACAGGTAACATCCCGACATGCTTCGTCGGATTGTACCACTGGCGGATCTGGTTGTAGAACTCCTCCATAGGACATTTGCCCTAGTCGTGAAGTTCACCACATCCTCGGCAGACGAAAAGGCAATGGTCTGCTGGATGACCACGCTTCCCACATTTCTGACAAGTCAGACGCCTCCAGCATCCTAGATCGGTATGCTTGCGTGATCCACAGTGCGAACATCGAGAACTGCTGGATCCGTCATGTTGAGAGTTAGATCTCAGATCCGACGCGGATGGATCCGGGGGAACCGACGTCAGATGAGCGCTGCTCGGCTTCGGTTGCTCCATGCCATTGACAGACGGCTTATCTCGGGTCGCTGCCATGTACACTCGACGTAGACCCCCTTCCATATCTGATCCATCGGAACTCAAGTTCGATTCAGAGTCAGGGTTCTAGATCTAAATCGCACGGACAGCACGTTTAGCTGGCGCAGCTGGTATCACCACCGCGCTTTCTGGCGGCACTTCGATCCAAAGGCGGATCGCTTCTGTCGGCTCTTCGCTCGCTCTCTCGTCCGGAGTACTTCTTCCAAAGCATCCGCATCCGCTAGACGAAGCAGTGTCAACTGATCGGCCAGATCCGGATCCCCGATGGTCTCGATGGAATGTTCTACATGTTCGCGGCGATCCTTCGGCATTCCGTCCTTAATCTTGAGACGGGTCCTTAAGGCCGCGACGTTAAGGCGATACAAATATTCCAATGGCGATTCGTCAGACCTCTTGCGTGCATGGTAATACTGCCATGCAGTGGATTCCCCAAGACCTGGAAACTGTGAAGTAGATCACTCCACTTATTTCGCGCCGTACGACTCAGTTGGCGGTACCAGTTCTTGGCGGGTCCGACCAATAAGGCTGCGAAGGTTAAGCACTTCTCTGCATCCGAAGCTTGGTCTCGTAAAAACGTCGACTCCTCCTTGCTGTTCCCCAGCATCTAGCGCGATCTTCGTCCAGATCCTTCCCGGAGAACTCTTTCAAATCCGAGATCGCCGAAATACGCACTCGTTGGATCAGGGATGATCCACTTGATCCGGCGGCTGCGGTAGCAACTGTTGTGCAGGAACACGATAAAATTCTCTTCCTAGTTGGATGAGTCCCACCACCAACTCACGCTTCCCTCGAAAGGTCGGCGAATATGTTGGAACCAGACGTGAAGGCTCAGGAACGATCCCTTACACCGGGTTGGAATGTGTCTTCTGTATACAGAGTCCGTGGTAGGTCTACCCAAATACAATACACCACTAGCACGAGCGAGGCTAGGATGTACGTTCGTGCTTTCGCACTAACCCTCGTTGTCCCTCAGAATGAAGGGTACGGGCCGGTCAAGGCTTAAACGGGGCTGCCGAGGTCAAACCTCGGCGTTAAGAATGTATGAAGGCTCTTCCAATACAGTATACAACGTGTAATCGCTGTAACAATCGGCCAAATATCTCTCCTTTCCCTCTCTGTTCTTGGCCTTACCAGGACGAGCTCTCGGTCAGTGTACCTGAAGCTCGTCGGCAGGCATCCACTCAGCCGAGTGTATCCAGTCGCTACGGTCAGCTAGCTAAGCTTACCTTAGCCGGACTTGACCCTTGTTAGGTTGGGGGGAAATTCTGCTCTGTCATTTGTGGCCCTGAGACCTTCTTAGATCTTCCTATACTCTATCCTAGATTTCTATACAAATATCAAGTGTGAACCTATCTCCGTAGAATATCCCGAATCCCATATAGGTACGAATTCGCACCTACCCTGCGCCCTCGTGTGGTTGTCACAGAGGGACCAAAACTGACCTATTCCTGACTTATAGTCCTCGGTCGGTAGTATATTTGGTCCAACCGAGGACTCTTCGTCACTAAATTAGTCCTAGTCACTCCAGTGCGGTAAATGTGGGCGGCAACTTCGTTGGCCAATCAGGACCGTCGCCAACTTTCTCCACTCGGTCCGATCCCGTTGCCTCTGTGGTCAGCCTGGCAAGCTCGGCCACAACTCAACATCACACAACCGCTGCTCGGCCCGAGGTAGGGACTTCCAGATCGTCTGGATCATACTCCCACGTAGAAGGGTGGCGATCCGGGGATTCGACCGATTCCACATCCACGTCTTGAGTTCCGATGCGTAGCAGCTGGATTGGGGCCTTCGGGGGTATGTCGACTTGCTGTTCGCGGAGGAACCGCCTCATGGTAGCCTGGAAGTATGATTCGAGTCTTCCTGTCGATGCAGACGGTGTCGCTTTAACCGTGGCTGTGATCGTTGGCATCGTGGCGGGGGCTATCGACGCCCGTAGATCTGGCACTACTGGAACCGCTGCTTTGACACGCGATTTGGTAATCGCCGCTCCTGACGGTCCGAGCGCCATGCGTTGAGGTTCGATAGAGCTGTCCGAGCCAGGATCCGAGGTTGCTGACCCATAATGGGATGATCCCGACTGACCTCCGGTCACACTGATCTGGGGCGATGTCGTCGGATCTTGGATCCGGGGGCTTCGCCTACTCGCTTCTTGAGTCGGTTGAACAGTTGCAGCGTGGAAGACTGGATATCGCACGTTTAAAACAAATAACTCATCTGCACCGAATGCACCTGCGCCTAATCCAGCTTCATTCGGCACTTGCAGAAGCACCTTCACCGCAGTCAGCTTGTTTAGTGACGTCGAAGGGTTCGTCACTGGCCCCTTGAGTGTTCAGATCAGCTTGACCTTCAGGATCCGGAACACATGATCTTGGTCTAGGAAATCTCGAAGTGTCCGACGATGGTACGTATACTCCAGCGATTGTTCGTCCCAGACTGTGGTAGGTGCACCTTGGTGTTCTGGCTCTGGACCGGGAGCCTTTATTTTCATCCACGTAGCCTTGTTTTCTTCTTCTTCGTCTTGGATCAAGCAGCTAGCGGGCCTAGGAACGAGAAAGGTTCTATACGAACTGGTATGGATCCAGTTGGATCTTCACCTTCTCGTCCGGCAGATCTCGATTCGCATCGAGACCTGCGGGGGTCCCCGAAGGGACCTGGGGAGGAATTCGAGGTTTCTCTTCGAGATCCGGATTTGGATCCGGATCTGCCTCTTGTCTGTCAGCAAAGTTCCTCCCAGGACACTGCTGATCCGCGAACCTCGCTTCATTCAGCGGCGTCGTTGTCGATCCGATGTACGATGACGCTTGTTTTCCTGGTTCAATTTTCACTTGCACATCTTCTTCTGCGGACTCACGGTGAAATCCGGAGTCACCAAGAGATCCGGGCACGCGCACCATTGTGGTGTAGCGGGATCAGCCAAAACCTGGTTGAGGCCGATCCAGTTACCACAGCGCCCAGACTACCGACTAACGGAGGGGTCCCCCGATGATCCGTGATCTGCTGAACTTGGTCTCACCTTGTGTACCCGTCGGTGGGCTGGATCTGCTCTCTTGGAACTCCGAAGGATGCAGCGATGTGAAGTCTTGAACGTCCTGGCGGGACGTGGGGATGGGGTGGAGCAGCGCGGAAGTCTTCGCTCTGCAGCCGTTATTGGATCCAGGTCCAGAGTGATATAATCGAACTCGGATCTGGAGGCCCGGTCTTGATCCGGGGCTTGGTCTTCCTTTGCGGGTGTTGTTGTCCTTTTCCAGTCGTACTTCCGCTTCCTATAGCGGGATCGTTGTGGGGGTCGAGAATCAGAGGATCTTCGGGCCAAGTAGTAATCCCTTAGATCTGGTGTAATGCGCTTTAAAGGTAGACCACTAATGAAGGAAAGGAAGGAAATTGAGTTGATTAACTGGTTATTCCTGGTTTGCTACACACATGACTATGCTAATCTGAAGGTTGTTGATGTTGATTCTGAATTTGTTTGAATGAGATATTGGTTTTGAGAATGCTGATCATTTCGTATCATGGAAAAGTCCCGCTTAGCGGGGCTCGAACTCGCATCACGTGCATAGCATTTGTGGGTCTAGCCCACTGGACCACCAGGAGAAGGTAGACCACTAGTGTAGGCAGATCTGGCCAATATATTATCCAGACTGATTTATGTTATGTCCTATCACCCCTTTGGTCTCGACACTACAGCCACTATTGTACCGGCCAAATGGGATCGTTCACCAGATTCCTATTGCCATAACTTTTTCCCGACATGTTTTTTCAACGTGGTTTTCTTGTCGACAATTTTTAGCGAGGGCTTTCTTTAGTGGTCAAAACACAGCAAATAAGCTCCTATTCTAGCGAAGATATGCCCTTCCGAAAAAGCTCATTCGCCAAACGTCGATGTCGTCGTCTTGACGTTAGGGTTGGGGTGTCTATTTTCTCGCAATCAGTCACCATTTCATACTAAAATCAAGATGTTTTCGTTGTAAAGTTGTAGGGTAGTGATTTTGACTGCTAAATCTGGCAAAAGTTGACTTGAGAGGCTTAGGCTTATGGAACCTCATTATCAACTGCTAGCTCTCCGAGACTCATATTATTCATATATATAGAGTAGACGCACGCGGTTAGTTTCGCGCTTTCTATAATATTTTCTGATATGTTTTTGCGAAGCTATAATATATATATATACCCTCAAAATTTCCTCTTCACGAACCTCTGCTGTATCTTGTCTAATTATGCAACTACAGCTCAACTCTCCTTGCGACTTTGTGGGCTTGTATGCTTTGCTAAAACTGAAGATAATGGTTCTTGTTCTGGTAGCATTGCTCTAATATTGAGAGCAGGACAACAATTTCAAGAATCTGGTGACCGATCCCAATTGGCTGGTACAATAGATCTGTACACTCGTCCAGCTCTATGCCCCGTCTGCACTCTTCCCATCTCCCCGGCTGTCGTCGTGTCAGGTCAGCCCATCCATTACTGTCTCCTCCTTGGCGTAATCACCGGATCCGAATTTTCCATCATTCCTTAAATCCGTGGCCCATTCTTCGGATCCGGATCTAGCACTCCCGGATTCGATTCCCCGGGATCCGGATCCGGCAACTCGGGATCCTGATCTGGGATCTGGGGACACGGGCCCTCGTACGCAGGTATAGGTTCGTAATCCTGTTCTGCTTGTCATATAGTAAGTTCACCGGCAGCAGATCTTGTCTCACAACCCCCTCATCTAGATCCGGGAAGCCTGAACGCGGAAATCCCCGGGTCCCACTGGACCCCGTTAATCTTCCCTTTGGGCTGTCATGTCTTCGTCAGATCTGTGCCACCGTACGGTCACTGATTCGGATTAGTGACACAGACCTGTCTCACATTGCTAATCACAGTCAAGCAGCATTTCCCCGAGTGCGCTTCGCCACGGCATCCTATGCATTAAGGAATGCCGAACACGATGCGCATGGCCAATGACGCCAGTTCGTCACCGTTCCGTCAAACCAGCACGGTGGCGCTATCTCCGTCAATATTGAGGCTACGGACCTGTAATTTCGGCAAACCGATACAACCAGCCATGGTGAACACGATGCGCATGGCCAATGACGCCAGTTCGTCACCGTTCCGTCAGACCAGCATGGTGGCGCTATCTCCGTCTATATTGAGGCTACGGACCTGTAATTTCGGCAAACCTATACAACCAGCCATGGTGAACACGATGCGCATGGCCAATGACGCCAGTTCGTCACCGTTCCGTCAAACCAGCACGGTGGCGCTATCTCCGTCAATATTGAGGCTACGGACCTGTAATTTCGGCAAACCGATACAACCAGCCATGGTGAACACGATGCGCATGGCCAATGACGCCAGTTCGTCACCGTTCCGTTAAACCAGCACGGTGGCGCTATCTCCGTCAATATTGAGGCTACGGACCTGTAATTTCGGCAAACCGATACAACCAGCCATGGTGAACACGATGCGCATGGCCAATGACGCCAGTTCGTCACCGTTCCGTCAGACCAGCATGGTGGCGCTATCTCCGTCTATATTGAGGCTACGGACCTGTAATTTCGGCAAACCTATACAACCAGCCATGGTGAACACGATGCGCATGGCCAATGACGCCAGTTCGTCACCGTTCCGTCAAACCAGCACGGTGGCGCTATCTCCGTCAATATTGAGGCTACGGACCTGTAATTTCGGCAAACCTATACAACCAGCCATGGTGAACACGATGCGCATGGCCAATGACGCCAGTTCGTCACCGTTCCGTCAGACCAGCATGGTGGCGCTATCTCCGTCAATATTGAGGCTACGGACCTGTAATTTCGGCAAACCTATACAACCAGCCATGGTGAACACGATGCGCATGGCCAATGACGCCAGTTCGTCACCGTTCCGTCAAACCAGCACGGTGGCGCTATCTCCGTCAATATTGAGGCTACGGACCTGTAATTTCGGCAAACCTATACAACCAGCCATGGTGAACACGATGCGCATGGCCAATGACGCCAGTTCGTCACCGTTCCGTCAAACCAGCACGGTGGCGCTATCTCCGTCAATATTGAGGCTACGGACCTGTAATTTCGGCAAACCTATACAACCAGCCATGGTGAACACGATGCGCATGGCCAATGACGCCAGTTCGTCACCGTTCCGTCAGACCAGCATGGTGGCGCTATCTCCGTCAATATTGAGGCTACGGACCTGTAATTTCGGCAAACCGATACAACCAGCCATGGTGAACACGATGCGCATGGCCAATGACGCCAGTTCGTCACCGTTCCGTCAAACCAGCACGGTGGCGCTATCTCCGTCAATATTGAGGCTACGGACCTGTAATTTCGGCAAACCTATACAACCAGCCATGGTGAACACGATGCGCATGGCCAATGACGCCAGTTCGTCACCGTTCCGTCAAACCAGCACGGTGGCGCTATCTCCGTCAATATTGAGGCTACGGACCTGTAATTTCGGCAAACCTATACAACCAGCCATGGTGAACACGATGCGCATGGCCAATGACGCCAGTTCGTCACCGTTCCGTCAAACCAGCACGGTGGCGCTATCTCCGTCAATATTGAGGCTACGGACCTGTAATTTCGGCAAACCGATACAACCAGCCATGGTGAACACGATGCGCATGGCCAATGACGCCAGTTCGTCACCGTTCCGTCAAACCAGCACGGTGGCGCTATCTCCGTCAATATTGAGGCTACGGACCTGTAATTTCGGCAAACCTATACAACCAGCCATGGTGAACACGATGCGCATGGCCAATGACGCCAGTTCGTCACCGTTCCGTCAAACCAGCACGGTGGCGCTATCTCCGTCAATATTGAGGCTACGGACCTGTAATTTCGGCAAACCTATACAACCAGCCATGGTGAACACGATGCGCATGGCCAATGACGCCAGTTCGTCACCGTTCCGTCAAACCAGCACGGTGGCGCTATCTCCGTCAATATTGAGGCTACGGACCTGTAATTTCGGCAAACCTATACAACCAGCCATGGTGAACACGATGCGCATGGCCAATGACGCCAGTTCGTCACCGTTCCGTCAAACCAGCACGGTGGCGCTATCTCCGTCAATATTGAGGCTACGGACCTGTAATTTCGGCAAACCTATACAACCAGCCATGGTGAACACGATGCGCATGGCCAATGACGCCAGTTCGTCACCGTTCCGTCAAACCAGCACGGTGGCGCTATCTCCGTCAATATTGAGGCTACGGACCTGTAATTTCGGCAAACCTATACAACCAGCCATGGTGAACACGATGCGCATGGCCAATGACGCCAGTTCGTCACCGTTCCGTCAAACCAGCACGGTGGCGCTATCTCCGTCAATATTGAGGCTACGGACCTGTAATTTCGGCAAACCTATACAACCAGCCATGGTGAACACGATGCGCATGGCCAATGACGCCAGTTCGTCACCGTTCCGTCAAACCAGCATGGTGGCGCTATCTCCGTCAATATTGAGGCTACGGACCTGTAATTTCGGCAAACCTATACAACCAGCCATGGTGAACACGATGCGCATGGCCAATGACGCCAGTTCGTCACCGTTCCGTCAAACCAGCACGGTGGCGCTATCTCCGTCAATATTGAGGCTACGGACCTGTAATTTCGGCAAACCTATACAACCAGCCATGGTGAACACGATGCGCATGGCCAATGACGCCAGTTCGTCACCGTTCCGTCAAACCAGCACGGTGGCGCTATCTCCGTCAATATTGAGGCTACGGACCTGTAATTTCGGCAAACCTATACAACCAGCCATGGTGAACACGATGCGCATGGCCAATGACGCCAGTTCGTCACCGTTCCGTCAAACCAGCACGGTGGCGCTATCTCCGTCAATATTGAGGCTACGGACCTGTAATTTCGGCAAACCGATACAACCAGCCATGGTGAACACGATGCGCATGGCCAATGACGCCAGTTCGTCACCGTTCCGTCAAACCAGCACGGTGGCGCTATCTCCGTCAATATTGAGGCTACGGACCTGTAATTTCGGCAAACCGATACAACCAGCCATGGTGAACACGATGCGCATGGCCAATGACGCCAGTTCGTCACCGTTCCGTCAAACCAGCACGGTGGCGCTATCTCCGTCAATATTGAGGCTACGGACCTGTAATTTCGGCAAACCTATACAACCAGCCATGGTGAACACGATGCGCATGGCCAATGACGCCAGTTCGTCACCGTTCCGTCAAACCAGCACGGTGGCGCTATCTCCGTCAATATTGAGGCTACGGACCTGTAATTTCGGCAAACCGATACAACCAGCCATGGTGAACACGATGCGCATGGCCAATGACGCCAGTTCGTCACCGTTCCGTCAAACCAGCACGGTGGCGCTATCTCCGTCAATATTGAGGCTACGGACCTGTAATTTCGGCAAACCGATACAACCAGCCATGGTGAACACGATGCGCATGGCCAATGACGCCAGTTCGTCACCGTTCCGTCAAACCAGCACGGTGGCGCTATCTCCGTCAATATTGAGGCTACGGACCTGTAATTTCGGCAAACCTATACAACCAGCCATGGTGAACACGATGCGCATGGCCAATGACGCCAGTTCGTCACCGTTCCGTCAAACCAGCACGGTGGCGCTATCTCCGTCAATATTGAGGCTACGGACCTGTAATTTCGGCAAACCTATACAACCAGCCATGGTGAACACGATGCGCATGGCCAATGACGCCAGTTCGTCACCGTTCCGTCAAACCAGCACGGTGGCGCTATCTCCGTCAATATTGAGGCTACGGACCTGTAATTTCGGCAAACCTATACAACCAGCCATGGTGAACACGATGCGCATGGCCAATGACGCCAGTTCGTCACCGTTCCGTCAAACCAGCACGGTGGCGCTATCTCCGTCAATATTGAGGCTACGGACCTGTAATTTCGGCAAACCTATACAACCAGCCATGGTGAACACGATGCGCATGGCCAATGACGCCAGTTCGTCACCGTTCCGTCAAACCAGCACGGTGGCGCTATCTCCGTCAATATTGAGGCTACGGACCTGTAATTTCGGCAAACCTATACAACCAGCCATGGTGAACACGATGCGCATGGCCAATGACGCCAGTTCGTCACCGTTCCGTCAAACCAGCACGGTGGCGCTATCTCCGTCAATATTGAGGCTACGGACCTGTAATTTCGGCAAACCTATACAACCAGCCATGGTGAACACGATGCGCATGGCCAATGACGCCAGTTCGTCACCGTTCCGTCAAACCAGCACGGTGGCGCTATCTCCGTCAATATTGAGGCTACGGACCTGTAATTTCGGCAAACCGATACAACCAGCCATGGTGAACACGATGCGCATGGCCAATGACGCCAGTTCGTCACCGTTCCGTCAAACCAGCACGGTGGCGCTATCTCCGTCAATATTGAGGCTACGGACCTGTAATTTCGGCAAACCGATACAACCAGCCATGGTGAACACGATGCGCATGGCCAATGACGCCAGTTCGTCACCGTTCCGTCAAACCAGCACGGTGGCGCTATCTCCGTCAATATTGAGGCTACGGACCTGTAATTTCGGCAAACCGATACAACCAGCCATGGTGAACACGATGCGCATGGCCAATGACGCCAGTTCGTCACCGTTCCGTCAAACCAGCACGGTGGCGCTATCTCCGTCAATATTGAGGCTACGGACCTGTAATTTCGGCAAACCTATACAACCAGCCATGGTGAACACGATGCGCATGGCCAATGACGCCAGTTCGTCACCGTTCCGTCAAACCAGCACGGTGGCGCTATCTCCGTCAATATTGAGGCTACGGACCTGTAATTTCGGCAAACCTATACAACCAGCCATGGTGAACACGATGCGCATGGCCAATGACGCCAGTTCGTCACCGTTCCGTCAAACCAGCACGGTGGCGCTATCTCCGTCAATATTGAGGCTACGGACCTGTAATTTCGGCAAACCTATACAACCAGCCATGGTGAACACGATGCGCATGGCCAATGACGCCAGTTCGTCACCGTTCCGTCAAACCAGCACGGTGGCGCTATCTCCGTCAATATTGAGGCTACGGACCTGTAATTTCGGCAAACCGATACAACCAGCCATGGTGAACACGATGCGCATGGCCAATGACGCCAGTTCGTCACCGTTCCGTCAAACCAGCACGGTGGCGCTATCTCCGTCAATATTGAGGCTACGGACCTGTAATTTCGGCAAACCGATACAACCAGCCATGGTGAACACGATGCGCATGGCCAATGACGCCAGTTCGTCACCGTTCCGTCAGACCAGCACGGTGGCGCTATCTCCGTCAATATTGAGGCTACGGACCTGTAATTTCGGCAAACCTATACAACCAGCCATGGTGAACACGATGCGCATGGCCAATGACGCCAGTTCGTCACCGTTCCGTCAAACCAGCACGGTGGCGCTATCTCCGTCAATATTGAGGCTACGGACCTGTAATTTCGGCAAACCTATACAACCAGCCATGGTGAACACGATGCGCATGGCCAATGACGCCAGTTCGTCACCGTTCCGTCAAACCAGCACGGTGGCGCTATCTCCGTCAATATTGAGGCTACGGACCTGTAATTTCGGCAAACCTATACAACCAGCCATGGTGAACACGATGCGCATGGCCAATGACGCCAGTTCGTCACCGTTCCGTCAAACCAGCACGGTGGCGCTATCTCCGTCAATATTGAGGCTACGGACCTGTAATTTCGGCAAACCGATACAACCAGCCATGGTGAACACGATGCGCATGGCCAATGACGCCAGTTCGTCACCGTTCCGTCAAACCAGCACGGTGGCGCTATCTCCGTCAATATTGAGGCTACGGACCTGTAATTTCGGCAAACCGATACAACCAGCCATGGTGAACACGATGCGCATGGCCAATGACGCCAGTTCGTCACCGTTCCGTCAAACCAGCACGGTGGCGCTATCTCCGTCAATATTGAGGCTACGGACCTGTAATTTCGGCAAACCGATACAACCAGCCATGGTGAACACGATGCGCATGGCCAATGACGCCAGTTCGTCACCGTTCCGTCAAACCAGCACGGTGGCGCTATCTCCGTCAATATTGAGGCTACGGACCTGTAATTTCGGCAAACCTATACAACCAGCCATGGTGAACACGATGCGCATGGCCAATGACGCCAGTTCGTCACCGTTCCGTCAAACCAGCACGGTGGCGCTATCTCCGTCAATATTGAGGCTACGGACCTGTAATTTCGGCAAACCTATACAACCAGCCATGGTGAACACGATGCGCATGGCCAATGACGCCAGTTCGTCACCGTTCCGTCAAACCAGCACGGTGGCGCTATCTCCGTCAATATTGAGGCTACGGACCTGTAATTTCGGCAAACCTATACAACCAGCCATGGTGAACACGATGCGCATGGCCAATGACGCCAGTTCGTCACCGTTCCGTCAAACCAGCACGGTGGCGCTATCTCCGTCAATATTGAGGCTACGGACCTGTAATTTCGGCAAACCTATACAACCAGCCATGGTGAACACGATGCGCATGGCCAATGACGCCAGTTCGTCACCGTTCCGTCAAACCAGCACGGTGGCGCTATCTCCGTCAATATTGAGGCTACGGACCTGTAATTTCGGCAAACCGATACAACCAGCCATGGTGAACACGATGCGCATGGCCAATGACGCCAGTTCGTCACCGTTCCGTCAAACCAGCACGGTGGCGCTATCTCCGTCAATATTGAGGCTACGGACCTGTAATTTCGGCAAACCTATACAACCAGCCATGGTGAACACGATGCGCATGGCCAATGACGCCAGTTCGTCACCGTTCCGTCAAACCAGCACGGTGGCGCTATCTCCGTCAATATTGAGGCTACGGACCTGTAATTTCGGCAAACCGATACAACCAGCCATGGTGAACACGATGCGCATGGCCAATGACGCCAGTTCGTCACCGTTCCGTCAAACCAGCACGGTGGCGCTATCTCCGTCAATATTGAGGCTACGGACCTGTAATTTCGGCAAACCTATACAACCAGCCATGGTGAACACGATGCGCATGGCCAATGACGCCAGTTCGTCACCGTTCCGTCAAACCAGCACGGTGGCGCTATCTCCGTCAATATTGAGGCTACGGACCTGTAATTTCGGCAAACCGATACAACCAGCCATGGTGAACACGATGCGCATGGCCAATGACGCCAGTTCGTCACCGTTCCGTCAAACCAGCACGGTGGCGCTATCTCCGTCAATATTGAGGCTACGGACCTGTAATTTCGGCAAACCTATACAACCAGCCATGGTGAACACGATGCGCATGGCCAATGACGCCAGTTCGTCACCGTTCCGTCAAACCAGCACGGTGGCGCTATCTCCGTCAATATTGAGGCTACGGACCTGTAATTTCGGCAAACCTATACAACCAGCCATGGTGAACACGATGCGCATGGCCAATGACGCCAGTTCGTCACCGTTCCGTCAAACCAGCACGGTGGCGCTATCTCCGTCAATATTGAGGCTACGGACCTGTAATTTCGGCAAACCTATACAACCAGCCATGGTGAACACGATGCGCATGGCCAATGACGCCAGTTCGTCACCGTTCCGTCAAACCAGCACGGTGGCGCTATCTCCGTCAATATTGAGGCTACGGACCTGTAATTTCGGCAAACCGATACAACCAGCCATGGTGAACACGATGCGCATGGCCAATGACGCCAGTTCGTCACCGTTCCGTCAAACCAGCACGGTGGCGCTATCTCCGTCAATATTGAGGCTACGGACCTGTAATTTCGGCAAACCTATACAACCAGCCATGGTGAACACGATGCGCATGGCCAATGACGCCAGTTCGTCACCGTTCCGTCAAACCAGCACGGTGGCGCTATCTCCGTCAATATTGAGGCTACGGACCTGTAATTTCGGCAAACCTATACAACCAGCCATGGTGAACACGATGCGCATGGCCAATGACGCCAGTTCGTCACCGTTCCGTCAGACCAGCACGGTGGCGCTATCTCCGTCAATATTGAGGCTACGGACCTGTAATTTCGGCAAACCTATACAACCAGCCATGGTGAACACGATGCGCATGGCCAATGACGCCAGTTCGTCACCGTTCCGTCAAACCAGCACGGTGGCGCTATCTCCGTCAATATTGAGGCTACGGACCTGTAATTTCGGCAAACCTATACAACCAGCCATGGTGAACACGATGCGCATGGCCAATGACGCCAGTTCGTCACCGTTCCGTCAAACCAGCACGGTGGCGCTATCTCCGTCAATATTGAGGCTACGGACCTGTAATTTCGGCAAACCGATACAACCAGCCATGGTGAACACGATGCGCATGGCCAATGACGCCAGTTCGTCACCGTTCCGTCAAACCAGCACGGTGGCGCTATCTCCGTCAATATTGAGGCTACGGACCTGTAATTTCGGCAAACCTATACAACCAGCCATGGTGAACACGATGCGCATGGCCAATGACGCCAGTTCGTCACCGTTCCGTCAAACCAGCACGGTGGCGCTATCTCCGTCAATATTGAGGCTACGGACCTGTAATTTCGGCAAACCGATACAACCAGCCATGGTGAACACGATGCGCATGGCCAATGACGCCAGTTCGTCACCGTTCCGTCAAACCAGCACGGTGGCGCTATCTCCGTCAATATTGAGGCTACGGACCTGTAATTTCGGCAAACCTATACAACCAGCCATGGTGAACACGATGCGCATGGCCAATGACGCCAGTTCGTCACCGTTCCGTCAAACCAGCACGGTGGCGCTATCTCCGTCAATATTGAGGCTACGGACCTGTAATTTCGGCAAACCTATACAACCAGCCATGGTGAACACGATGCGCATGGCCAATGACGCCAGTTCGTCACCGTTCCGTCAAACCAGCACGGTGGCGCTATCTCCGTCAATATTGAGGCTACGGACCTGTAATTTCGGCAAACCGATACAACCAGCCATGGTGAACACGATGCGCATGGCCAATGACGCCAGTTCGTCACCGTTCCGTCAGACCAGCACGGTGGCGCTATCTCCGTCAATATTGAGGCTACGGACCTGTAATTTCGGCAAACCTATACAACCAGCCATGGTGAACACGATGCGCATGGCCAATGACGCCAGTTCGTCACCGTTCCGTCAAACCAGCACGGTGGCGCTATCTCCGTCAATATTGAGGCTACGGACCTGTAATTTCGGCAAACCTATACAACCAGCCATGGTGAACACGATGCGCATGGCCAATGACGCCAGTTCGTCACCGTTCCGTCAAACCAGCACGGTGGCGCTATCTCCGTCAATATTGAGGCTACGGACCTGTAATTTCGGCAAACCTATACAACCAGCCATGGTGAACACGATGCGCATGGCCAATGACGCCAGTTCGTCACCGTTCCGTCAAACCAGCACGGTGGCGCTATCTCCGTCAATATTGAGGCTACGGACCTGTAATTTCGGCAAACCGATACAACCAGCCATGGTGAACACGATGCGCATGGCCAATGACGCCAGTTCGTCACCGTTCCGTCAAACCAGCACGGTGGCGCTATCTCCGTCAATATTGAGGCTACGGACCTGTAATTTCGGCAAACCTATACAACCAGCCATGGTGAACACGATGCGCATGGCCAATGACGCCAGTTCGTCACCGTTCCGTCAAACCAGCACGGTGGCGCTATCTCCGTCAATATTGAGGCTACGGACCTGTAATTTCGGCAAACCGATACAACCAGCCATGGTGAACACGATGCGCATGGCCAATGACGCCAGTTCGTCACCGTTCCGTCAAACCAGCACGGTGGCGCTATCTCCGTCAATATTGAGGCTACGGACCTGTAATTTCGGCAAACCTATACAACCAGCCATGGTGAACACGATGCGCATGGCCAATGACGCCAGTTCGTCACCGTTCCGTCAAACCAGCACGGTGGCGCTATCTCCGTCAATATTGAGGCTACGGACCTGTAATTTCGGCAAACCTATACAACCAGCCATACTGAACACGATGCGCATGGCCAATGACGCCAGTTCGTCACCGTTCCGTCAAACCAGCACGGTCGCGTTATCTCCGTCAATATTGAGGCTACGGACCTGTAATTTCGGCAAACCTATACAACCAGCCATGGTGAACACGATGCGCATGGCCAATGATGCCAGTTCGTCACTGTTCCCTCAAACCAGCACGGTGGCTCTATCTCCGTCAATATTGAGGCTACGGACCTGTAATTTCGGCAAACCGATACAACCAGCCATGGTGAATACGATGCGCATGGCCAATGACGCCAGTTCGTCACCGTTTCGTTAAACCAGCACGGTGGCTCTATCTCCGTCAATATTGAGGCTACGGACCTGTAATTTCGGCAAACCTATAGAACAAGCCATGCCGAACACAATGCGCATGGCCAATGACGCCAGTTCGTCACCGTTCCGTCAAACCAGCACGGTCGCGCTATCTTAGTCAATATTGAGGCTACGGACCTGTAATTTCGGCAAACCGATACAACCAGCCATGGTGAAAACGATGTACATGGCCAATGACGCCAGTTCGTCACCGTTCCCTCAAACCAGCACGGTGGCGCTATCTCCGTCAATATTGAGGCTACGGACCTGTAATTTCGGCAAACCTATACAACCAGCCATACTGAACACGATGCGCATGGCCAATGATGCCAGTTCGTCACTGTTCCCTCAAACCAGCACGGTGGCGCTATCTCCGTCAATATTGAGGCTACGGACCTGTAATTTCGGCAAACCGATACAACCAGCCATGGTGAAAACGATGCGCATGGCCAATGATGCCAGTTCGTCACTGTTCCCTCAAACCAGCACGGTGGCGCTCTCTCCGTCAATATTGAGGCTACGGACCTGTAATTTCGGCAAACCTATACAACCAGCCATGGTGAATACGATGCGCATGGCCAATGACGCCAGTTCGTCACCGTTCCGTCAGACCAGCATGGTGTCGCTATCTTAGTCAATATTGAGGCTACGGACCTGTAATTTCGGCAAACCGATACAACCAGCCATGGTGAAAACGATGTACATGGCCAATGACGCCAGTTCGTCACCGTTCCCTCAAACCAGCACGGTGGCTCTATCTCCGTCAATATTGAGGCTACGGACCTGTAATTTCGGCAAACCTATACAACAAGCCATGCCGAACACAATGCGCATGGCCAATGACGCCAGTTCGTCACCGTTCCGTCAAACCAGCACGGTCGCGCTATCTTAGTCAATATTGAGGCTACGGACCTGTAATTTCGGCAAACCTATACAACCAGCCATGGTGAAAACGATGTACATGGCCAATGACGCCAGTTCGTCACCGTTCCCTCAAACCAGCACGGTGGCGCTATCTCCGTCAATATTGAGGCTACGGACCTGTAATTTCGGCAAACCTATACAACCAGCCATACTGAACACGATGCGCATGGCCAATGATGCCAGTTCGTCACTGTTCCCTCAAACCAGCACGGTGGCGCTCTCTCCGTCAATATTGAGGCTACGGACCTGTAATTTCGGCAAACCGATACAACCAGCCATGGTGAAAACGATGCGCATGGCCAATGATGCCAGTTCGTCACTGTTCCCTCAAACCAGCACGGTGGCGCTCTCTCCGTCAATATTGAGGCTACGGACCTGTAATTTCGGCAAACCGATACAACCAGCCATGGTGAAAACGATGTACATGGCCAATGACGCCAGTTCGTCACCGTTCCCTCAAACCAGCACGGTGGCTCTATCTCCGTCAATATTGAGGCTACGGACCTGTAATTTCGGCAAACCTATACAACCAGCCATACTGAACACGATGCGCATGGCCAATGACGCCAGTTCGTCACCGTTCCGTTAAACCAGCATGGTGTCGCTATCTCCGTCTATATTGAGGCTACGGACCTGTAATTTCGGCAAACCTATACAACCAGCCATGGTGAATACGATGCGCATGGCCAATGACGCCAGTTCGTGACCGTTTCGTTAAACCAGCACGGTGGCGCTATCTCCGTCAATATTGAGGCTACGGACCTGTAATTTCGGCAAACCTATACAACCAGCCATACTGAACACGATGCGCATGGCCAATGACGCCAGTTCGTCACCGTTCCGTTAAACCAGCATGGTGTCGCTATCTCCGTCTATATTGAGGCTACGGACCTGTAATTTCGGCAAACCTATACAACCAGCCATGGTGAATACGATGCGCATGGCCAATGACGCCAGTTCGTGACCGTTTCGTTAAACCAGCACGGTGGCGCTATCTCCGTCAATATTGAGGCTACGGACCTGTAATTTCGGCAAACCTATACAACCAGCCATGGTGAATACGATGCGCATGGCCAATGACGCCAGTTCGTCACCGTTCCGTCAGACCAGCATGGTGTCGCTATCTTAGTCAATATTGAGGCTACGGACCTGTAATTTCGGCAAACCGATACAACCAGCCATGGTGAATACGATGCGCATGGCCAATGACGCCAGTTCGTCACCATTCCATCAAACCAGCACGGTGGCGCTATCTCCGTCAATATTGAGGCTACGGACCTGTAATTTCGGCAAACCGATACAACCAGCCATACTGAACACGATGCGCATGGCCAATGATGCCAGTTCGTCACTGTTCCCTCAAACCAGCACGGTGGCGCTATCTCCGTCAATATTGAGGCTACGGACCTGTAATTTCGGCAAACCGATACAACCAGCCATGGTGAAAACGATGTACATGGCCAATGACGCCAGTTCGTCACCGTTCCCTCAAACCAGCACGGTGGCGCTATCTCCGTCAATATTGAGGCTACGGACCTGTAATTTCGGCAAACCTATACAACCAGCCATACTGAACACGATGCGCATGGCCAATGATGCCAGTTCGTCACTGTTCCCTCAAACCAGCACGGTGGCGCTCTCTCCGTCAATATTGAGGCTACGGACCTGTAATTTCGGCAAACCGATACAACCAGCCATGGTGAAAACGATGCGCATGGCCAATGATGCCAGTTCGTCACTGTTCCCTCAAACCAGCACGGTGGCGCTCTCTCCGTCAATATTGAGGCTACGGACCTGTAATTTCGGCAAACCGATACAACCAGCCATGGTGAAAACGATGTACATGGCCAATGACGCCAGTTCGTCACCGTTCCCTCAAACCAGCACGGTGGCTCTATCTCCGTCAATATTGAGGCTACGGACCTGTAATTTCGGCAAACCTATACAACCAGCCATACTGAACACGATGCGCATGGCCAATGACGCCAGTTCGTCACCGTTCCGTTAAACCAGCATGGTGTCGCTATCTCCGTCTATATTGAGGCTACGGACCTGTAATTTCGGCAAACCTATACAACCAGCCATGGTGAATACGATGCGCATGGCCAATGACGCCAGTTCGTGACCGTTTCGTTAAACCAGCACGGTGGCGCTATCTCCGTCAATATTGAGGCTACGGACCTGTAATTTCGGCAAACCTATACAACCAGCCATACTGAACACGATGCGCATGGCCAATGACGCCAGTTCGTCACCGTTCCGTTAAACCAGCATGGTGTCGCTATCTCCGTCTATATTGAGGCTACGGACCTGTAATTTCGGCAAACCTATACAACCAGCCATGGTGAATACGATGCGCATGGCCAATGACGCCAGTTCGTGACCGTTTCGTTAAACCAGCACGGTGGCGCTATCTCCGTCAATATTGAGGCTACGGACCTGTAATTTCGGCAAACCTATACAACCAGCCATGGTGAATACGATGCGCATGGCCAATGACGCCAGTTCGTCACCGTTCCGTCAGACCAGCATGGTGTCGCTATCTTAGTCAATATTGAGGCTACGGACCTGTAATTTCGGCAAACCGATACAACCAGCCATACTGAACACGATGCGCATGGCCAATGATGCCAGTTCGTCACCGTTCCGTCAGACCAGCATGGTGGCGCTATCTTAGTCAATATTGAGGCTACGGACCTGTAATTTCGGCAAACATATACAACCAGCCATGGTGAAAACGATGTGCATGGCCAATGACGCCAGTTCGTCACCGTTCCCTCAAACCAGCATGGTCGCGCTATCTCCGTCAATATTGAGGCTACGGACCTGTAATTTCGGCAAACCTATACAACCAGCCATGGTGAACACGATGCGCATGGCCAATGATGCCAGTTCGTCACCGTTCCCTCAAACCAGCATGGTCGCGCTATCTTAGTCAATATTGAGGCTACGGACCAGTAATTTCGGCAAACCTATACAACCAGCCATGGTGAATACGATGCGCATGGCCAATGACGCCAGTTCGTCACCGTTCCGTCAGACCAGCATGGTGGCGCTATCTCCGTCTATATTGAGGCTACGGACCTGTAATTTCGGCAAACCTATACAACCAGCCATGGTGAAAACGATGTGCATGGCCAATGACGCCAGTTCGTCACCGTTCCCTCAAACCAGCATGGTGTCGCTATCTCCGTCAATATTGAGGCTACGGACCTGTAATTTCGGCAAACCGATACAACCAGCCATGGTGAACACGATGCGCATGGCCAATGACGCCAGTTCGTCACCGTTCCCTCAAACCAGCATGGTGTCGCTATCTCCGTCAATATTGAGGCTACGGACCAGTAATTTCGGCAAACCTATACAACCAGCCATGGTGAACACGATGCGCATGGCCAATGATGCCAGTTCGTCACCGTTCCCTCAAACCAGCATGGTCGCGCTATCTTAGTCAATATTGAGGCTACGGACCAGTAATTTCGGCAAACCTATACAACCAGCCATGGTGAATACGATGCGCATGGCCAATGACGCCAGTTCGTCACCGTTCCGTCAGACCAGCATGGTGTCGCTATCTCCGTCTATATTGAGGCTACGGACCTGTAATTTCGGCAAACCTATACAACCAGCCATGGTGAAAACGATGTGCATGGCCAATGACGCCAGTTCGTCACCGTTCCCTCAAACCAGCATGGTGTCGCTATCTCCGTCAATATTGAGGCTACGGACCTGTAATTTCGGCAAACCGATACAACCAGCCATGGTGAAAACGATGCGCATGGCCAATGACGCCAGTTCGTCACCGTTCCCTCAAACCAGCATGGTGTCGCTATCTCCGTCAATATTGAGGCTACGGACCAGTAATTTCGGCAAACCTATACAACCAGCCATGGTGAACACGATGCGCATGGCCAATGACGCCAGTTCGTCACCGTTCCGTCAGACCAGCATGGTGGCGCTATCTCCGTCAATATTGAGGCTACGGACCAGTAATTTCGGCAAACCTATACAACCAGCCATGCCGAACACGATGCGCATGGCCAATGACGTCAGTTCGTCACCGCTCCGTCAGTTGGCGTTATCTCCGTCAATATTGAGGCTATGGACCTGTAATTTCGGCAAACCTATACAACCAGCCATGGTGAACACGATGTGCATGGCCAATGACGCCAGTTCGTCACCGTTCCCTCAAACCAGCATGGTGTCGCTATCTCCGTCAATATTGAGGCTACGGACCTGTAATTTCGGCAAACCTATACAACCAGCCATGGTGAACACGATGCGCATGGCCAATGATGCCAGTTCGTCACCGTTCCGTCAGACCAGCATGGTGGCGCTATCTTAGTCAATATTGAGGCTACGGACCTGTAATTTCGGCAAACATATACAACCAGCCATGGTGAAAACGATGTGCATGGCCAATGACGCCAGTTCGTCACCGTTCCGTCAGACCAGCATGGTGTCGCTATCTCCGTCAATATTGAGGCTACGGACCTGTAATTTCGGCAAACCTATACAACCAGCCATGGTGAACACGATGCGCATGGCCAATGACGCCAGTTCGTCACCGTTCCCTCAAACCAGCATGGTGTCGCTATCTCCGTCAATATTGAGGCTACGGACCTGTAATTTCGGCAAACCGATACAACCAGCCATGGTGAATACGATGCGCATGGCCAATGACGCCAGTTCGTCACCATTCCATCAAACCAGCACGGTGGCGCTATCTCCGTCAATATTGAGGCTACGGACCTGTAATTTCGGCAAACCTATACAACCAGCCATGGTGAACACGATGCGCATGGCCAATGATGCCAGTTCGTCACCGTTCCGTCAGACCAGCATGGTGGCGCTATCTTAGTCAATATTGAGGCTACGGACCTGTAATTTCGGCAAACATATACAACCAGCCATGGTGAAAACGATGTGCATGGCCAATGACGCCAGTTCGTCACCGTTCCCTCAAACCAGCATGGTCGCGCTATCTCCGTCAATATTGAGGCTACGGACCTGTAATTTCGGCAAACCTATACAACCAGCCATGGTGAATACGATGTGCATGGCCAATGACGCCAGTTCGTCACCGTTTCGTCAAACCAGCACGGTCGCGTTATCTCCGTCAATATTGAGGCTACGGACCTGTAATTTCGGCAAACCTATACAACCAGCCATGGTGAATACGATGCGCATGGCCAATGACGCCAGTTCGTCACCGTTTCGTTAAACCAGCATGGTGGCGCTATCTCCGTCAATATTGAGGCTACGGACCTGTAATTTCGGCAAACCTATACAACCAGCCATGGTGAATACGATGCGCATGGCCAATGACGCCAGTTCGTCACCGTTTCGTTAAACCAGCATGGTGGCGCTATCTCCGTCAATATTGAGGCTACGGACCTGTAATTTCGGCAACCTATACAACCAGCCATGGTGAATACGATGTGCATGGCCAATGACGCCAGTTCGTCACCGTTCCGTCAAACCAGCACGGTCGCGTTATCTCCGTCTATATTGAGGCTACGGACCTGTAATTTCGGCAAACCTATACAACCAGCCATGGTGAATACGATGCGCATGGCCAATGACGCCAGTTCGTCACCATTCCATCAAACCAGCACGGTAGCGCTATCTCCGTCAATATTGAGGCTACGGACCTGTAATTTCGGCAAACCTATACAACCAGCCATGGTGAATACGATGCGCATGGCCAATGACGCCAGTTCGTCACCGTTTCGTTAAACCAGCATGGTGGCGCTATCTCCGTCAATATTGAGGCTACGGACCTGTAATTTCGGCAAACCTATACAACCAGCCATGGTGAATACGATGCGCATGGCCAATGACGCCAGTTCGTCACCGTTTCGTCAAACCAGCACGGTCGCGTTATCTCCGTCAATATTGAGGCTACGGACCTGTAATTTCGGCAAACCTATACAACCAGCCATGGTGAATACGATGCGCATGGCCAATGACGCCAGTTCGTCACCATTCCATCAAACCAGCACGGTAGCGCTATCTCCGTCAATATTGAGGCTACGGACCTGTAATTTCGGCAAACCTATACAACCAGCCATGGTGAATACGATGCGCATGGCCAATGACGCCAGTTCGTCACCGTTTCGTTAAACCAGCATGGTGGCGCTATCTCCGTCAATATTGAGGCTACGGACCTGTAATTTCGGCAAACCTATACAACCAGCCATGGTGAATACGATGCGCATGGCCAATGACGCCAGTTCGTCACCGTTTCGTTAAACCAGCACGGTGGCGCTATCTCCGTCAATATTGAGGCTACGGACCTGTAATTTCGGCAAACCTATACAACCAGCCATACTGAACACGATGCGCATGGCCAATGACGCCAGTTCGTCACCGTTCCGTCAAACCAGCACGGTCGCGTTATCTCCGTCAATATTGAGGCTACGGACCAGTAATTTCGGCAAACCTATACAACCAGCCATGGTGAATACGATGCGCATGGCCAATGACGCCAGTTCGTCACCGTTTCGTTAAACCAGCACGGTGGCGCTATCTCCGTCAATATTGAGGCTACGGACCTGTAATTTCGGCAAACCTATACAACCAGCCATGGTGAATACGATGTGCATGGCCAATGACGCCAGTTCGTCACCGTTTCGTCAAACCAGCACGGTGGCGCTTATCTCCGTCAATATTGAGGCTACGGACCTGTAATTTCGGCAAACCTATACAACCAGCCATACTGGTGAATACGATGCGCATGGCCAATGACGCCAGTTCGTCACCATTCCATCAAACCAGCACGGTGGCGCGTTATCTCCGTCAATATTGAGGCTACGGACCTGTAATTTCGGCAAACCTATACAACCAGCCATGGTGAATACGATGCGCATGGCCAATGACGCCAGTTCGTCACCGTTTCGTTAAACCAGCATGGTGGCGCTATCTCCGTCTAATATTGAGGCTACGGACCTGTAATTTCGGCAAACCTATACAACCAGCCATGGTGAATACGATGCGCATGGCCAATGACGCCAGTTCGTCACCGTTTCGTTAAACCAGCACGGTGGCGCTATCTCCGTCAATATTGAGGCTACGGACCTGTAATTTCGGCAAACCTATACAACCAGCCATGGTGAATACTGCGCAACCCTGACGATGCACCGTTTCGTTAAACCAGCATGGTGGCCATCTCCGTCTATATTGACTACGCCTGTAATTTCGGCAAACCTTCAACCAGCCATGGTGAATACACCGGCCAATGACGCCCCAGTCCACCGTCGTTAAACCAGCACGGTGGCGCTATCTCCGTCAATATTGAGGCTACGGACCTGTAATTTCGGCAAACCTATACAACCAGCCATACTGAACACGATGCGCATGGCCAATGATGCCAGTTCGTCACTGTTCCCTCAAACCAGCACGGTGGCGCTATCTCCGTCAATATTGAGGCTACGGACCTGTAATTTCGGCAAACCTATACAACCAGCCATGGTGAACACGATGCGCATGGCCAATGATGCCAGTTCGTCACCGTTCCCTCAAACCAGCATGGTGGCGCTATCTCCGGTCAATATTGAGGCTACGGACCTGTAATTTCGGCAAACAAGCTATACAACCAGCCATGGTGAAAACGATGTGCATGGCCAATGACGCCAGTTCGTCACCATTCCATCAAACCAGCACGGTGGCGCTATCTCGTCAATATTGAGGCTAATACGGACCTGTAATTTCGGCAAACCTATACAACCAGCCATGGTGAATACGATGCGCATGGCCAATGACGCCAGTTCGTCACCATTCCATCAAACCAGCACGGTGGCGCTATCGTCAATACAGGCTACGGACCTGTAATTTCGGCAAACCTATACAACCAGCCATGGTGAATACGATGCGCATGGCCACGACGCCAGTTCGTCACCGTTTCGTTAAACCAGCATGGTGGCGCTATCTCCGTCTATATTGAGGCTACGGACCTGTAATTTCGGCAAACCTATACAACCAGCCATGGTGAATACGATGCATGGCCAATGACGCCAGTTCGTCACCGTTTCGTCAAACCAGCACGGTCGCGTTATCTCCGTCAATATTGAGGCTACGGACCTGTAATTTCGGCGCAGCAAACCTATACAACCAGCCATGGTGAATACGATGCGCATGGCCAATGACGCCAGTTCGTCACCATTCCATCAAAACCAGCACGGTGGTTATCTCCGTCAATATTGAGGCTACGGACCTGTAATTTCGGCAAACCTATACAACCAGCCATGGTGAATACGATGCGCATGGCCAATGACGCCAGTTCGTCACCGTTTCGTTAAACCAGCATGGTGGCGCTATCTCCGTCTATATTGAGGCTACGGACCTGTAATTTCAGCAATACGTAACTGAACAAGTACATC